>JADWQK010002185.1:0-434306 GCA_017933935.1 Sesamia nonagrioides
CAGTTTTAATTTCAGTTTCTGTCTCAATATCGATGATATTGACCGATAAAATATTTGTAAAACTTTACTAAAATTGTGTTTCATAAGTCTTTCTCGTTTCTGTTTACTAATACTTGTGTTATAATAATGTTATTAGTAATTGATCGATAAACAAACAAAAGTACTTTTACCATTGGGTAATCTGTGTTTTTACAACAAATACTTCAACCAGATACAAGTTTCGATTAATAGCGATAAAAAACGTTATTACGCAAAAAATAGTACATCCCTAGTTTCACCTACTTTTTTCCTTTGAGGACACCGACAAACTCGCCGCGCGCCGGCATCACAAACGAGACCGCCAAATATTGAACATAAATTTATACATTTAATATCCAACAATAAATCAAACGATGATACCGCCGAAAATGGTGTTGTCACATTTTAAAATTTTACCTAATTTTGGGGAAGTTCGCGGGAAAAAAAGATAATTTCAAAATTCAATAATATTGTTACTATGATGATTATGTAAAATTTCATATTTTATTTGGCCATGTGTTTACCTAACCTTTATTATCCTTACGGGTCGGACAGGGTTTTCTTAACATATTGTATAAAATTAAGTGAACAATTATATTTTTGTTTAAGATATTATTTGCCAAGAATATTATTTTAGTTTTTAAAACAAACCATCATTATGGTGTTCCTCCTTTGGCTCAATAACATCATCTGGTCCCTCACAATCTGCTGATAATTCCTCTCCGGCAGCAATGCAACCAACAATATTTATCTGTTCTATTCGAGATTTAATAAGCCCTCCAAATACCTCATAGTGTTTTTCATTCACTAAAGGATTGGGCTGCAAGAAGTTGATTATACTCATATAATTACACTCATTATACTAATACTAATTACTATTATAATATTATTAGGAAAAAAATGCTGCTGTTCAGTGTCAGGAGCAGAAATTTTACATGTTATTAAAATCAGTTAAAATAGCCCAAGTCAGGACACTACCAGTATAGTAGTTCCAATGTATCCTGGCTAGTCGGCCGTGCTACGAATTTAACTGACAACTGCACTACCTATTGTCATCATCATCATCATCCCAGGCGTTAATCCCAGTCGCATCCAAAGCCTTTTCAGCTTTGGACTCTGGGGTTCGTCTTACCAGTCCAACTGCTGATATGGCTAAACTTCGACATTTTCCATGAAGCGACTGCCGTCTGACCTCCACAACCCGAAGGCGACATCGAAGCATTGCAGTTAGACCAATTGTAGGACTTTTGAGGGCTCCAACAACCCGTAATGACTGCCACTAGATGTTCGTAGGGCAACCAGGACCAGCGGCTTAACATGCTTTCCGAGGCACGACCAGACCAGTACAAATATTCATATTCTTGCATACAAATACTTGCCCTGTGCGGGGATCGAACCCGCACCACCTTGCGCAGTGGCCGCGTCCGCTACCGCTACGCCACGGAGGGTGTAACTGCACTACCTATTGTAACATAGAATAATTGTATGTCTAATATTGTATGTATAATAATTGTATGCATTTATTTGACAAAAGCTTATATAATACTAGCTGTCCGCCCGCGGCTTCGCCCGCGTAAATTTCGGTTATATCGCGCTTTTTAGATTTCCCTCGGGAACATCAAATTTGTTCTGGGATAAAAGGTAGCCTCCTATGTCCTTTCTCAGAGTCTAAAGATTGTGTGCTTTCCGCCCGCGTCTTCGCCCGCGTGGTGTTCGGTTATATCGCGCTTTTTAGATTTCCCTTGGGAATATCAAATTTTTCCGGGATAACAGGTATCCTATGTTTTTTCTCAGGGTCCAAAGATTGTCTGTGCCAAATTTCATCAAAATCGGTTGAGAGGTTTAGGCGGGAAAGCATAACAGACAGACAGACAGACAGACAGACAGACAGACAGAGTTACTTTCACATTTATAATATTAGTATGGATTGCTATGCAATACGCAATAGTTTACTTGGTTTAAAATCCAAACACTATAGGTATGAGCTTGAGAGGAATCACTGTCACATCATAGTGAAATTAGAAATTATAAGAATAAATGGCTGTTAAAGAATATCTTACCTCACATTTGTCACTCATATTCTGAGCTAAAAGCTCTTCGGCTTTCAGACATTGTCGCAGTAATCTAAAGCATTGCTTCAATTTAGCAAAGCAGAAGACACAAGCAAGCTGTGATCTACTATCTTTAGTTACAAACTGCAACAACATATTTGTCATATTTGTACCCAACTTTGATGGAGCATGACAACTCAATAGAGCTGGTATTATGTTAGTTATGTAACTAAGTCATGCAATTTTTTGCTAATCTTTAGTTTATTACCTAAACAATTGATGTCAAGTTAAAAATCTTAGAAAAAAACAATCTTAATATTGATATAATAGTGCAAAACTATCAATGTTATTAGTTCCTAAGAACTTAACAAGGTAACTCTAATAATATAAACTTACAGGAATATTAGTCAGCTTCTCATAAAGTTCATGCAAGTTTCTGTTGGCCACTATACACAGGCGGACATTTTCTGCTAAACATATCCTACACATTGGTAGTCTTTCCATCTTTTAGCTCAGAAAGTTTCAGGTAGGTTTTTTTTTCTCTTCTTTATCAACTCAGCTGATGTCGATTATTCTGTCAGCGTCTTATAGCGGTTATTAAATAAAATAAGTGTTTGTAATATTGCAAGAGAAACACTATTGTGTTGAAAGAAAGATTATAGTAAAACGTTTCAAATAACGCCCGGCTTGTGTTTTATTCACGTTTGAAACGTACTAGATGGAGTCGAGTAAATAGTCTACAATCGTAGGAAGAAGGCGTAAGTTTATGAGTATGGTTTAATTAATTTATTAGTTACCGTGCAGCACAAAAAGCATGAAACTATACGATTTATCACAAACACAGACTACTAAGAAGATGATTGTCACTTTGTCAAATGTCAATTTCAACTTCAACAGATGTTTTTTTTTTTCCTTCTTTGGCAACTGAGCCGGTTTCGACTATTCTACCAGTGTCACGTGGTAACGGCAGCAAATAAGGGCAGGCCGTCGAACTTTTCGCTTCGTGGTAGGTGTTAGTATAGCTGCATGGACACACACATGGGTTAGTAAGACAAAAAATCTAATTTACAGGGACACATGAGACAAAAATTAAACTAGTTTATACTATATACAGACTATTTACACACAAACTACGCACCAGTTAAAATTTCAACTCGTTCTCATTTAAGAATCTGGCCAAAAGATTTATTAATTTAGGGGAGAAGTGGGAAAGTAGGGTATGAAAATTAGTTGGGAGAGGGATGTTGAGTTTGGGAATTTTTGAATACAGGTCAAAAGATTTATTATTACGGGAGCAGGAAAAGAAAATATGGTCTAAAGTGCCATCGTCAAGACCGCACTCGCATCCCGCATCTTTTTCAGGAACACTGGGCTACAACAATGTCCGAGTCTAAGTATATACAATGAGGAAACAGTTCTCTTCGACAATTTAGGACATTACACAGACAGAAAACCAAGGCCTACGCTGAACCTCAGGCTGTATGGCAGCGTAGTAGATGCCCTTGGTTTTAGAAGTCGTCTTCCATGTTTCAGTCCACAAGTTAAATAACTTGGGTCTGGCACCATTCCGCAAATCGTAATTATGCGCTACGTAGTGCTTTTGATCAACCAGATTCGATGTGGCATACTTTGCTAACGAATCAGCGCACTCATTGCCAGCAATACCCGAATGACCGGGGATCCAGGTTATCTCAACGTCCAAGCCGTTTTGGTAGCATTCAAATAACAAGTTCTTTATATCCATAATGATTTTACTATTAATTTTGCTATGTAATTGATTTTGTTTAAGGGGCTGAATACTACTACGAGAATCTGAAAAAATTACTGACCTTGTTATTTGATGGGATTTAATATAGTGTAAGGCTTCTAGAATACCAACACACTCTCCTGTAAAGACTGATGCTTCTGGTGGACATTGGAAAAGTAAGGCTATTTTAGAGTTTTGAAAATAAACTGCCACCCCAGTACATTCAGTTTCAGAAAATTTTGAAGCATCAGTGTAAAAGAAGTTCCATCCTTCCCAATAACGCTTGACAGCTGACTCGAAGTCCTCTCTAGCGCTTTGAGAATTCTTTAATATACCTAAACCTAAAACGACTTTTGGTTCATAATAAATCGACTCGTATGCGGCGGAGAAGACCGGAAGAGATGGGTATTGGCAGATAGGCACGGAGAGTCCTTTAAGCTCTCTATATCTATCTATCAATAGGGGAACTGTTTTATGGTTCCAATAGGAAGAATTATTAAAGGAGAGGTCAATTTGTTCTAAAATTGGGAGCAAGGGATGGGATGAGAGGAAAAATACTTTAGTTAAGAATCTATCTGCCAAATATTGTCTCCTAAGATGTAAGGGAGGGTCTGCACATTCCACCTGAAGCGCCTTTATGGGGGATGATTTCATAGCCCCGATCACAATTCTTAGACATTTGGACTGGATGCTATCTAGTTGCTTTAGCGCTTCTTTATTGCAAGGCTCAAGTAGGTAGCTGCAGTAATCCATAGCGCTTCTGGTCAGAGCATTATAGACCAGTTTAAGGGTGTAGGGGTGAGCTCCCCACCACACCCCAGCCAAAGCCTTAAGGACCGACACGGAACGTTCACATTTTTTGACCGTGTTGCTGATGTGATCAACCCCAGACAGCTTTGAGTCCAAAGTTTCTCCCAGAAACCTAGCCTTATCTTCGACTGGAATAATTTGACCATTGACGTTTAAGTCAATGGGAGGAACAGAACGCTTGCGTGTAAAAATGACAGCTTTACTCTTTGGCGCACTTAAGGACAAACCATTGTCAAGCAGCCATTGGTTTAATGAGGCCAGAGAGACATTCATTGAAAGGGCGGCATCCTGAATGGAACTGCCGCACACCATTAGTGCAATATCGTCAGCATACTGAAGGATCTTACAGTCGAAATTAAGGGAAGAGGGCAAGTCAGCTGTGTAGATATTATATAATGGGGGACTAAGAACTGATCCTTGAGGTAGTCCTCTCCAGACCGATCTTTGTTCAGAGTCACCCCCTGGTATTCTAAGTTGAATGGTGCGACTGGTAAAAATGCTACCAATGATGCGACAAATCCTAGCCGGGATTCTCAGCTCGTGCAACTTTTGCCTGAGATTAGGGAGGAGAACGGAATCATAGGCAGCTGATATATCCAGAAAGACAGCAACCACAGACTCATTCCTGCTAAGGGCCAACCGGACCTCTGATGTGAGGATACCCACACTATCAGCTGTGCCCAGACCTTTCCTAAAGCCAAATTGAGTCGTTGGAAGCAGTCTCCTGTTTTCTACCAACCATACTAATCGGTTTTTAATTAAGTGTTCCAATAGTTTGATAAGTATGGACGATAGGGCAATGGGTCTGTATGAGCAATGATCATTCGGATCTTTGCCTGGTTTTAAAATCGGGATGACAACTTGAACCTTCCACTCTGTGGGAATGAAGCCAGAAGTAAAACAGAAATTAGCCAGGTCCAGGTAATATTTGTGAGTTTTTGGTCCGGCTTTAGAAATAAAGGAGTACGGGAATCCATCCACTCCCGGCGCGGAGTCCTTGACGTGGGAAAGCACAGCTTTCAACTCGTCCAAGCTGAACGGCATGTTCATTGGTTCTTCAATGTTGTCTGCATCATAGATGTCAACATTGATTTCCTCAAGACTTGGAACATAAGCCGGAGCGATTTTTGAAAAAAGCTGGTATCCCAGTTCTTCCGTGAGGTTGTTGGAAGAGGATGTAGGTGCTAAACTGCTCCTAAAACGTTTCACCTTTCGCCAAACCACCGAAACCGGGGTGGACGGAGCCAGCGAACTACAATATATATGCAATGAAGTTATCCAGGTTCATATTGCCATTGACTGTCTTTTCAGCCTCATTCCTGGCCCTGACCATGTCAGTGCATTCCCTATCCCACCATGGCGGGGGGGGGGAGTTTACCAGAAAAAGGTTTTTTGGACGGGAAACAATCATCAGCAGTGGAAGCAATGGTGGAGGAGAAGGACAAGAAACATTCCTGGGCGTTAACATGGTTAACTTCTGGGAGGGAGGATACTCTAAGGTCCAGGATTTTAGAATATAAATCCCAGTCTGCTGAGTTTAATTGGTGTTTTAAAAGAGGGGGAGAAACTTTAACAGGAATGCTTTTGGAAGGAAATTCAATTATGATGGGGTAGTGATCACTTCCATAGGTCATATCCAAGCGACGCCAAATGAGAAGACTAGCTATATTGGATGAGCAGAATGTTAAGTCAACACAGCTACTATTTTGACCAGGTAGAGATCTACGAGTAGCACTACCATTGTTGATTAGGCAAAGATTGTGTTCATCCAATATATCCAGCAAGCCAATGCCAAAGTTATCACAAGTATCTGATCCCCAGCGGTAATGGTGACAATTGAAGTCGCCCATTACAAGTATTGGGCCACTAACATTGCATAACAAATTCCTAATTAGTGAAAGATACTGAAGTTGTGGGTGAGCAATATAAAAAGAAAAAATATTTATACCCTCAGCCTTCACAGCAACAACATTTATGTTATCGCCAACAAAGGTTAGAGGAATCTGAGAGAATGATACCTTGCTATTGATGAGCAAGGCACATCCTCCGTATCCATCAGATCTATCATCACGAACACTGGCGAAACATGGCAGCCTGAAATTGCTTCCAGGCAAAAGCCATGTCTCAGCAATGCCGCAGATTGATGGTTTATACCTATTAATTAAAAAAGAAAGATCAGGCTTCCTGGGAGTAATACTCCTCACGTTCCACTGGAGAAACGTTAGGGGATGGAATGTTGTGGATATAGTTTAGTATGGAGGTCAATTTTGATGCAACGTGGTCAGGTACAGAGTGAGAAGGGCTAGCAAGAGCAGACATTAGCATGTCTGTGATTAGATTTAGAATATCACTATATTTATCCTGCTGTCTGCGGAGGATTGGCTCTGGGGCTTCCAACGGAAGAGCACAGCCATTTTTGGATGGTGAAAAGAAGTAATTTTGGGAGAGGTTCAGATGGGTCCGTTTATCATAGCCGGGTGAAAGTGGGGTATGGGATTTTGGTTTTAAAAGAACCGTTTTCCGGTATGAATTTTGGGTCACTGGGATGGATTGGGGTTTATTCATAGTACCTTTGTTACGTGAGAAAGATTTGGAGACATCAGCATATGATTTGGAAACAGATGGGAAGACCCGACTTGCCTCCGCATACGAGATAGAGTTTTTCTGCCATCAGAGCTTTGATGCTCTTCTGTCGGCCCAATTCAGGACAAGCACTGTCATTTGCGAAATTGTTGCCAGTACACGAAACACAGAGACTCAATTCACGGGTGACTTCACATCCATCACCTGGATGATCCTCACCGCACTTAAAACATCTTGGTTTCGATCTGCAGATGGTGCGGGTATGGCCAAAGCGACAACAATTGTAGCACTGGACTGTTCGGTAGGTATATCTTTCAACCGGCAGAGCCGAGTAGAAGCTATACACACGCTTGGGTAGGATTTGTCCATCAAAGGTTATAACCACAGTCTGTGTGGGCTTCCACTCGGTCACACCGGCAGAAGACACCTTCCTACTCATTCGTCTTGCCTTGATGACAGGGCCACACGCCTCAGGAACCTGAATATTCTTAATTATCTCATCCTCCGACCATTCGACTGGAATATTTCTCACAATACCCATTCGTGTGATATTATATTGAGGAATGGCAGCCATGTAATTGTGCTGGGATAAAATCTTATTGTTGAGAAAACTGTTAGCATCCTGGTGAGACCTAAACTCAACTGACACACGATTTCTGCCTACACGTTTGATCCCATCGAGACGTACGTTCTTCACGTTATTTACCGTCAAAAACATACCAAACTTAATCGGTTGTAGCACAGTGCCTGAAGTTTGTTCGTCTTTTAATGAAACATTGACGATATACGGTGGGTTATCTTTAGCTGTGTATGAAAGCCTGCCTAATATGTTTTTTGCAATCTTAGGTTTAATATTAGCAGAGACCGGGGGAGAACTAGCGGCCCTCTTACGACTATGGGTGTCCGTATCCATAGGATTGTCGTTTGAGGTTATTTGTATTTCATGTGGAAGGGTTATTGTTAGTCCAGGAGAAAGATCAAATAGGTCCGGGTCCGGGGGATCAGGGGGCTTTTTGGAGGCCATTTTGAATTACGCTAGCCAAAATAAAATGAAAAATAAAACAATACAAAAAGACGATTACAACAAATAAAAACCAAACCTTACACTACACCCAATACACAAACACAATGAACACTTTCGATAGAGTTTCACAACAAAAGAATCACTATAATCGAAAATATTCAATAGCACTGACAAAAGCACGTGTTAAGCCACAGAGTACTTTTTTATACATGAAATAGAGGTCTAACTCGACGACCAAATCGAGTAAGTCAAGTGGCGCCCTCTGGACACAGGTTTTGGCAACTATTCGTCAATATATACATACATATAAATTTTAACACCGGGTCTAGATTGCTTGTTGTTTATTCATTTCATTAAACATCGGACTATTTGTCCGATGTTTTTGCAATAAATAAAACACTGATAACCTTTAATATAATTTATTTTTTTCTTTTAAAACATTTCATATATAATTTTCTCGCTTTCCACTTATACGAATCCGTATCATCATCACATTCTCTCCTATTTAGTAATATTTTATTTATTTCTTTACAGTAGTTATAAATAAAGAATCTGCAGGATATGTTAATTAAAAAATCTATTATTTTTTCTTTGTGTAATTCACATTTGATCCAATCAAATTGGATGTGCATAAATAGGACTGTTTTAATTAATTCTTTCAAATGATTTTTTTCTAAACACGTTTTAATAATTGCATAATTTATATCCTGCAGATTTGAGACACAATTTAGGAGAGAGTCGCTGGGACTGCAAAGCCATTTTTTATTTGCGTATTCTCTGTACTTTAGGTACTCAGGTTCCTGATTGGACATCAAATCTTTTTTACATTCATTACAACCCTTGAAGACTTTCTTCTTAGCGATTTTAATAAAATATCCGCTAACATATTGTAGCCCCCCGACTATTCGGGGGTCACTTTTGTCTTCAAGGGGTGTAAATTCTATGTCAGGAATTTCACTGAGGTCGCAATTTATTTGTTCTTTACAGCCCCCGCTTGTGATGAGTACTTTATGCAAAGTGTGGCAATCATCCACCTCACAATTTGCCCCAGCGGCATGAACACTAGTTAGGCTGTTTATTAATAAACTGCTAAATGCTGCTTCAAACCCATCTGGAGTAGGGTTTACGTTGCGGCATCCTTGGCTCCTTATTGATCCGAAAAAGTTTTCTATTGGATCCTGATTCAGATGCCTCAACCAAACCGATGTTACTCCGTATTTCGCAGCAATTTTTTTTAAAAGTAGTTCAATACCTTCTAGTGTCCATACCCAATTATTTAATGTGGGAACATACTCAACACTTGAGGTGTTCACATTCAAAAATTTCATATTTTTTAAAAATATTTTGGCCTCTGTCCAGGTTTTGTGATGTACAGAGTTAGGCGTCGCAGGTCCCAGAAGAGGTTTGCTATGCTTCTTCCTTTTTCCGTAACTTCCGTTCACTGAGTCGAAAAGTGTATCAAAAAACAAGAGGACATCCGCAGTACTTTGCGCATCTTCGGAGATTATTCCTTTCTCTGCAAAAAAAAAAAAAAGATAATTTTTTAATATCATTATTCCTTACACATTCTCACAAGATAATCTAGTCCCAAACTATTATATAGGTATTGCTTGCTTGTGATTTGGGTACCAGACAATAAACATACTAAATATCATAGCTTCTAAATAACATGACATAGTGTACATAGAAACGCCCACACCCATGCTTGACTAATGCGGGAATCGAACCCACGACCTCCGAAGTGGCAGGCAGATACATTAGCTACTAGTCATCAATAAAAAAAACTTGTTATTATATTATTAAATCTGCAGGGCAATTGCGTAACACACTCATCATCTCAGCGCTAATGCCAGTCGCAACCGAAGCTTTTTCAGATTTAGAGTCTGGGGTCCACTTTACTGACGCTTTTGATTGCGTAACACATTATCAGTAGCAATAAGATTCACTTTGACAGTTTACCAATATTCATTGCGTTGTTTATGTTGTTGATCAGACACATTTTTAGAATACACGGAGTAATGGATTAGCAATTAAAAAAGATTTTTTTTAATTGGACCTGGGATTGACCTTGGAGATTGGATTGTTCTATATATTAGCACATTCAAGCAAATATACAAGCTATTCAGGTTTATAATACATATTAGTATAGATAAAACAATGCAATGTGAAAACATTATGTAATAAAGACCATTTACCTGCTAGGTAGCCCATATTTGATGCTACAGTTTGGCTGAACAGCTGCGTAGCAAATTTCACCTTCATTTTCGGAATTTTGCTGGGAATACAGTGTGAGTCTGTCAATTTTGGCACCAGTCTTATGCCTTTGTAGCCTGGATTTTCGTTATGCAGTGCGGTTATGTGTTCCCACTTTGCCATTAAAATTTTGTTGTCTTTTTTATATTGTAGATTTTTTGTAATTAAATTATTTCGAATACATTTAATTAAGTGAGGTGGGTCGTACAAGGGAATGATCTCCTGGTTATTTATTAAAATAATATTTCCCTGAGGTTCTTCCAATTTTCTTAAAAGAATACCTCTTGTCTCTTGCAACAGGTATTTGATACAGTTAACATTATTTGTACCTTGGTCGCACACTGTTGCTACCACATTAAGACCAGCAATTTGAAGTTCTGTGATGACAGCCTTTAATTGTTTTGCCAGTTCCGGTCCCTTTGTTGCAGATTGAGAAAAGGTGTAGGCAACAGGTTGCTTGAAATTTTTTAATAGTCCTCGTATCATAAATACCTGCGCATGATCTGCATATTCAGGCAGTGTCTCTTGTCCATTGGTTACAAACCCGCTCACCCTGTCTTTCCTTTCATTGTATGCCACATTAGGTTTCAGTGACATTTCGTCGAAAAGAACAACACATAATTTGTGCTCTGGTTTCATTTTATGTGTGGCTTTTTGTACTTGCGCCATCAAATTTTTATTGATGCCAGCATTTATATCTGCCATGTGAATTAATTTTATTAAAATTTGACGTGATGGCAGGATAAATATTTTCCTCAGGAATCTGTATCCTTTTGGGCTTTGTTTGAGGATAGTCAAAGCTAGAATTTTTTCCTCCAATGTGAAACGCCGGCCTTTTACCTCCTTTTTGTGCTCCCTAAATTGCAGCAAAGTTAAAATTTTGGATGTGCTGGACATTTTGTCCAGAGTTTCCAAAAATTGAGGATTTGTGGTAATATTTTGTAGGGCCTTGATCTTGATTGCCTGCTTTTTAACCTTGTTACGGCATTTGCTGAGTTTCACACCAATTTGCAACATTTTCTGATGCAGAGCATGCTCAGTTTTTGTAAGAGCAACCCGTTTTACTAGCTTCCTGCTAGCACGTTTTACGTGTACGTTGCAATGAACTGAAAAAATAATAAGAATCATATGAATTAAAATTACTGAATATTTAAGAGTACATATTAGTAGAATCAGAGCTAGTTGTTTGTTAAATTATCCAATCATCAAAATATGTATTACATGTACAAATCAGTTGGTTTTAAACCATGAAAGTGTAACAAGCAAACTCAGATTTGCAGATATTATACATATTAAGTTTGAATGCAATTGTATTACTTACCAAGATCTTTCACCACTTCTACATTTTCTCCTTCACTATGACACCGTCTATCACTATGTATAGACTGAGATTGGGAAGCGACAGGTTCTGAAAAGTCATTATCATATTTGGTAAGAAATGTGTGAATATTCTATACAAATTAAGGTGATGGTGATGATGAATGTAGTAGTTCTGATTGAGTAACCATTTTTGAATCTGATTGAAATAATGAAAGCCATTGCACTACTAGACAAGTTACTTTTATATATTTTATAATGGAATCATATCCATTATTACAAATATAAGATAAAAAGTATAAAATGCAATTTTACAAACTGTATTTCACTAATCACTCTTGTCTTAAGGGATAGGTCTCAGAGAGGCTAGTTTAATCTTTACTAATATTATAAGTCAGGAACAACAAAAATAATTAAATTAAAAATGCATTCTGAGTAAGTTAGCTCATTTATCAAGAGAGGCTACATTTTAACAACATCATCATTTCAGCCGAAAGACGTCCACTGCTGGACATAGGCCTCCCCCAAGGTTCTCCACGACGACCGGTACCGGTCCTGCGCCTCCCGCATCCAGCGGTTTCCCGCGACCTTCACCAGGTCGTCGTGGTGGTCCACCTTGTCGGGGGCCTACCCACGCTACATATTTCGGTGCGTGGTCGCCACTCGAGAACCCCTCGGCCCCATCGGGCATCGGTCCTATGGGCAATGTGTTCAGCCCACTGCCACTTTAGTGTTGCAATTCTTCGGGCTATGTCGGTTACTCTCGTTCTTTAACAACATGATGCAGGTAAAATATTTTCTGACTAAAAGCTTGTATGTAGGATCACTCACCAAGATTCTCTTTCATTTGTACATCTATGTTTGAACTTTGTGGATATATATGTGGAGGCACAGGTTCTGTAATAATATTGGGTTATTAGTATATATTATATTAATATTCTATAATTTATTGCTAGTGTAATGTGTATAAATACTTAATAGATCATTCAAAAGTTCTTCATTTTCAGCCTATTTTGTTGAAATAAATGATTTTTTAAATAAAATGCACATTTCTAATGGAGTTGAAACATTTTTGCAACAACAACAGTTTTGTTTAACCAGTGAATATGGTGTATGAAGCAAATTTGTATTATACATATATTAGGGTGCTTCTTAAACGGACAAAAAAAATTTTTTTTTCCATTTATTCTCGCGTCACCCATTCATTCTCTTCTATGATCCAAAAAAGTAGTAAATTATTTTTTTTCAGATTTTTAAAGTAATATATAGGGGTCGCTACCGGCCAGCAAAATAAAAAAAAAATATGTATTTTTGATTAGAATTTTTATTCAGTGAAAAAAATTATAATCATTCTTAAATCATATAATTAGTAGGGAGTTATGATACTGAAAAATTAACTATGATAACAACGTATTTTTATTTGTATTTGGGTACTTCTGTATAAAATTTCTCACAACTAAGAGAAGATATTGTTTTTGTTCCTCATCATTGGTAATTAATTTGTTGTACTCTTTCATTAATACCACTCCCCGCTCCGCCAAATCATTCCCTACTTTCATAGAGCATATAATTTCTCTAGAAGCTTTATAATCTTCATCTTCCTCCCAAAGAGAAGGATCTTTTTTTAAAAATGCGGATGAAATACCGAGAATTCTAAATAACCGTAAGGTGTTGCTGGTAACAAAGTCTTCTAAATTTTTCTTCGATGTGACTTACATCTAAGGTAATCCGCTTAGAGCTAAAGTCTAAACTTTCTTCATTTAGTGCAATAACCATATTTTGTTTACTTTCCAATGAAACTTCGTCATCAAAAAAAGAAAATGCAACAAGTTCTTCGGAGAGGTACCATATATGCCCTAGAAACTTTGTTATAGCTTTTTTCGATATGGCTTTGTTTATTTTTTCAAAACTCTTGAGATCTTTTAGCAAGCACAAATCATTCCTTGGTGCTGATGTTGTACTAGTATTACGACTTTACGAGGCGATCGGGCGCATACTGAAGGTTGCGGGGGAAGAGGGGCAAGTGTAAATCGAGTGTTTATTGTGTTGAATCATGCGTCGACAGTTGAAAAAGCAAATTTTATCTTGATTCAATAATCCTAAAACTATTATATGTCTCTTTAAAGTAATAAAATAAAAATACAAAATATTAAAACTTTAATGCTCGGTAGCGACCCCTAAAATTTGATTTAAAAATAAAATAAAAATAATGAGCTCGTTTTTTGGATGACAGAAGCGAATGGCGGGTTGACGCAGTTACTTTTCAAAAGTCGAAAAATAAGAAGCACCCTAACATCCATACTAATATTATAAATGCGAAAGTAACTCTGTCTGTCTGTCTGTTACGCTTTCCCGCTTCAACCTCTCAACCGATTTTGATGAAATTTGGCACAGACAATCTTTAGACCCCGAGAAAGAACATAGGCTACTTTTTATCCCGGAAAAATTTGATGATCCCGAGGGAAACCTAAAAAGCGCGATATAACCGAACTCCACGCGGGCGAAGCCGCGGGCGGAAAGCTAGTATATACATAAAAAAGAATTGCTCACTTATATGTATATGACAAAATATATATACCTTTTGATGTAGATGGTTTTGACATCTGAAGAGGTCTTAATGCTCTTTTTTCCATACTGAATTTTGAGCATGACAGTCCTGTAACAAACAATAAAATAACATGGATTAAAAATATAACTGCGGAAAGTAAAATAGAAACACTCTTTAATTATATGACTACATACAGAAATTATGGCTCATAGAAATATCTATTCAGATGCTTTAGACATTCTCATTGTACGGACGACAGCAACTCAATCTACTACAATCTGTCAGATTTCCTTATTAGATTTTCAACTTTATCTCTAAAGCATTAAGGCTCAAGGTTGATTGGGAGTAGCTGACAGAGTACTTTAAATCAAAAATAAAATGACTATTTCTTTTTAACATCGACTCTCTTAGACATAAGGGAAACAGTAACCTTAATTTGTGTATTTTATTGTAACTAACCTGGCATGTTCTTCGTTGGTACAGCTCCTTTAGCAAGTCTGTTATTCCGGCACCAATATTTTGGTTCGAAATGAACATGACAGACGCGACGGTACTTGAAAATATGGTTATTTTCAAGTTGCAGAATGTCACCACCAATAGAGTAGACCCATGTGTTAAATAGCTGCCTATCCTTATCTGGATTAGGGAATTTATGAAAATTCCCCGGCCCCGCGGTGTCTGGAAAAAGGGGGCGCATGTTAGTATTCAGTGGAGTCATGACAAAACGACGACTATCTGTTTCATAGATGTGAATAAAACTTACCTAAGCTATTTGCACATCCGGGAACACAACACTTTCTATTATACATGATAATTATAAATATCACCAAACGGCTCAACGAGTCCTATCTCAAGCACAAAATTCACAAGATCTCGATCACCTTATGCACAAAATCGACACGGCCGAAGGAGCAGAGGCTCAACTTAACGGACTTAGGTGGATATAAAGCAATAAGGGGGATAAAAATCTGGAAAAAACAAACAAGACACCGAAAAGCACTGCAATGCAAACCGGCAGCCACGTTTGCTTTTTTTTTTTATTATTTATTTCATGAAATCATGACCATGGATACAAGTCCTTCAGTCGAAATCATAAAGTATTTTTAAAACATACATCCACGTTTGTTTGATTTAATATTTATTCATTTAACTTTAAGTTTACATTTTAATTTTTATAATGTTGCATGTGGAGAATAGATTAAATGTTGCAAATAGAAAAGTTTTGAGCTAAATTTTATTTTATTTTATTTCTGAGTAATTGATAAAAAACATTTGATTTCAGCAATTGCCTCAATTTGCAATACATTTTTTTTTATTAATGATTTAAACTGAAAATCAAGACTAAAAAGACAGGGCTAAAACAGAACCAATAAAATATGAGATAGCGCCCTCTTACGCACCTTAGTATAATTACTACGCAATCACACATCATCAGTATTACAAATAACGCCATCTACATCGAGGTTTTGTAAATTCCTTACATTATAACACTTCCAAATTAAAATGTCACTTTCATGTGAGGACATCAATTAATTTACTGTCTCACTTCATTTAACAGATTTATAATGAAACGTTTTCTCGTTTGCCACTATTAAGATTGTCACCCTGTGTTAAGCCTTTCACCCCTACCGAAAGAAACCGCCAACAGATGTTAAAAAATAATCAATTTTTATTTTAGGCAATTGACACTGGCAGAATAGTCGAAACAGGCTCAGTTGCCAAAAAGGAAAAAAATAAAAATTATTTTCGTATAATTGATTATTTATAATCGATTTTCAAAATCTTATTAATCGATTTTTAATAAATCAATTAAATAAATCACCCTAATAAATAGATTTTGATAAATAGTACCATCTATGCGCCAAATGAAACCGGCCACACGGCCAATTATCGTAGGTGCCCCAAGGCCCCCAAATCCTCCTTTTTTTTTTTTTTTTTGTTTACGCTGTGGGAATGCATTTACGCACCTTACCCCGAAGGGCGTGTGTGGGACTCGCCCAGCCGAAGCTGGGAATACCCACTAAACCCACAGCGGCACTCCGGCATCGCCATAGTGGCGGGGGAGTGGGAAACTAGCGCAGCCTGAGCTACCTCTCCCCCGCCGGCGAAATCCGCCTAGGAAGGCGGGCCCTCAATTGCCCCTCCCAGGGAGGGGCCGTGGCTCCCACGTGGTGAGCGATGTAAGGCGGGCGTCGGCCTCACGCCCGCCGCTCACCTCAGGGAGGGAGAAAGCGGGCGAAATCCCGCCTTCTCCTCCCCCTACGACGCCTGCGGAGCGCCGGAGCGAGGGGATCCTCCTCCCGCTCGCGCTCCGCTGCCTCCTTCTGCGACATCACGACCTCGCAGAAGGAGGCCATCGCCACCCAAGCCTCCTCGCTCCCCACCATCGCTCTGACGATGGCGGGCAGCGAGAGGTCGCCACCAACCGCCGTGACAAGACCGCGGCGCGGCACGGCCCACGACGGGCACACCGCGAGGGTGTGTTCCGCCGTGTCCTCCGCCGCGCCACAACCGTGGCACGACGGTGTCTCCTCTCGTCCTATCCGGTGCAGGTACCTGCCGAAGCAGCCGTGACCGGAGAGTACCTGCACCAGACGGAAGGAGAGGAACCCGTGACGCCTGTCGAGCCAGTCCTCCAGGACCGGCCCGATGGCGTCGAGGGTACGGCGGCCGAAGACGGCGGAGGCGAGGTCCCGCGTCCACTCCTGGACAAGAGCGACCCTCGCCTCCCGCCGGACGGCCTCCCTCAATTCGGGGGCCGGACGCTCGCCCAGCGCCCTGCGCCCCGCCGTCCACTCGTACACTCTGGCGAGCACCCACGCCTCGAGCTCCCAAGGCGGGGTGCCCGCCAGAGCGCATGCCGAAGCGAAGCCTACCGTGCGGTAGGCCCGCGCTGCCCGCTGGGCGATGGCCCTTTGGGGCGCCCGAAGAGCGGTGGCATTCTCCCTCCTATGGAGGGAGTCCGCCCAAATGGGGGCCCCATAAAGGGCCATACTCCGCAGTATGCCGGCGTATAGACGCCGGCACCGCATGCTTGGCCCTCCCATGTTCGGCATGAGCCATGAGAGGGCGTCCGCAGCTTTCAGCAGGCGCGTCGACAGCCCGCTAAAGTGCGGGCCGAAGCGCCACCTGCTGTCCAACGTGAGGCCCAGATACTTCATCTGGGCCTCGACCCCGACCCTGACGCCCTCCACAAAAATGTGGGCGTCATGTGGGGGGCGCTGCCGGGGGCCGTGGAAGAACACGGCCTCCGTTTTGTGCAGCGCCACCCTCAAGCCCAGGCGGCGGATCCTTCCGGCCACTAAGGATCCGCCCGCCGATGCCAAACTGGCTGCCTCCCGGAAGGTGCTCCCGCGGGAAGTGAGGAGAGTGTCATCCGCGTAGCAGATGACACTCGTACCTCGAAGGAGGGTTCCCCGCAGGAGCCAGTCGTAACCGACGTTCCACAGAAGAGGCCCTAGAACGGACCCCTGTGGAACGCCGGCCCCGACATCGTATCGCCGGAGCTGGCCAGCCCCGTCTACGAGGAGGACAGCACGGTCCTCCAAGTAGCTGGCCAGGAGGCCCCGCAAGTACAGGGGCACTCCGTGGAACCGGAGCGCTTCCAGGATGGTGGAGTGGGGGATGGAATTGAAGGCGTTGGCAATGTCGAATGACACGGCCAACACTCCATCCCCCACTCCCACCGCCTCTGTCACCTGGCCCTTTAGACGGGCCAGGGCGTCCACTGTCGAACGACCAGCTCGAAATCCGAACTGGGCGTCCGACAGGTCCGGTCCCACGCTCCGCAGATGCCGCTTGAGACGGCCGGCGATAATCCCCTCGAACATCTTTCCGGCCTCGTCAAGCAAGACGATGGGCCGGTATGCCGAGGGGGAGTCCGCCGGCCGTCCCTCCTTCCGAAGGAGGCACAATTGGCCTTCCCGCCAAGGTTTCGGGAACCTCCCCGACGCGAAGCACGCGCTGAAGAGGTCCCGAAACCTTCCCTCCATTTCGGTGGCCGCGATGGCCACCACCCGAGCGGGAATGCCGTCCGGGCCGGGAGCCGTCTTTTTGGCGCGGAGACGAAGAGTCGCCGCGCCAAATTCCTCCTCTGAGACCGGAGGAGGAGGAGCTTCCTCCTCCGGTTGAGCCCTCCCTCGGGGGGAGTCCATCACTGGTGGAGTGAAGTGCGGATCCCTGCGCGGAAACAGGGACCGCACCACCCCATCCAGGAGCGCTGGTTCGAGGGTCTCGGCAACCGGGGGACCAATGCGGCGCAGTTTGTTACGCGCCGCCTTATATGGCCTCCCGAATGGGTCGTTGTCGAGACCCTCCAACAGCTCGGCCCTCGCCGCGTCCTTAGCGGCGCCGATGGCCGATTTGAAGGCCGCCCTCGCCTCCACGTATTTGGCGTAGAGGCGGTCCTCGTCGGCCAGATCTCGTCGGCGCCGCCGACGCGATCGGGTGTAGGCCCGCCGTGCCGCCACGCAGGTGGCCCGCAGCTCCGCCAACTCCTCCGACCACCAATAAACGGCGCGTCGGGGAGGCGGACGTCTCGACCGAGGCATGCTGGCGTTGCACACCTCGGTCAATGACCCCCTCAATCGGGCCGCCGCCGCGTCCACGTCCAGGACGTCCACGCCGGGACCTGGCCAAAGCCAGTCCTGGACGAACGCGGCCTCCCTTGCCGCCTCCCGATCCAGGTGGGTCAGAGCCCACCTTGGAAACGGGGATCGGCCCGACGATGAGGGGGTGCTGCGGCGCCCCCGTGGATTCTGGGGGGAGATCTCGAATCGCACGTAGCGGTGATCCGAGATCGTCTCCCCCAGTTCCACCCTCCAGTTCTGAATGCGGGCGGCCAGTGCGGGCGTGGCGAAGGTGAGGTCCACTATGGATCCACCCTGCCGCCGCACGCACGTCTGGACGCTCCCCCTATTCAGGAGAGAGAGACCAGACGTGGCCGCCCACAACTCGACCGCCCGTCCGCGGTTGTCGGTGGCCGGGTTTCCCCAGACCACCGACTTGGCATTCAGGTCTCCCAAAACGGAGACCTGACGTGGCGCCGTCCTCCCGATGACCGCCGTCAGGACCCCGAGGAAATCCTCGAAGTCCTGGAGAGGGCGGTTTGGGGAGAAGTAGACCCCCACAAGGGCCAACCCTCCCCACGCGGCGGCCACGTATCCCGGTCCCCTCTCTAAGAGCGAGAGGGGAGGGGAGTCCGAGGAAGACCGCGCCACGATTGCCACCGAGCCGTCACTATCTCCCAGCCAATTGCTGGGAGTATAGTACGGCTCGGCCACCACTGCCACATCCACCAACCACTCGGCCATTGACTGCACCAGTAAGTCCTGGGCAGCCCGGCAGTGGTTGGTGTTTGCCTGCAAGATGCGATGGTCGGTACCCATTACTCGACCATCGCATCACCCTCGGCCACCGCCGCTGATGGGATATCAGCTGGTGTGGCAGCAGCGGCAGGACGGCTTATAGCCGCCTGCGGCTTGCCCTTCTTGGACGGGGGTCGGCATGACGTCCCTCCCATAACGTGGTCGGCGGGGCGACCACTGGAAGCACACGCCGCGCAGTGCGGCTTGGCAGCCTC
Organism: Sesamia nonagrioides; assembly: GCA_017933935.1. Classification (NCBI taxonomy): domain Eukaryota; kingdom Metazoa; phylum Arthropoda; class Insecta; order Lepidoptera; family Noctuidae; genus Sesamia; species Sesamia nonagrioides. The sequence goes on from JADWQK010002185.1 coordinate 19,933, forward strand.
GCACGTGGCCGCCATATGCCCCTCCTTCCCGCAGCGGAAGCATGTGTCCGCCCTATCCACAGTGGACGGACACATTGCTCGGGTGTGGCCGATACCGAAGCACTTGAAGCAGCGCATTGGCGCTGCCTCAAGTACCCGGATCACGGCCCGGCTGAAGCCAACAAATAGCCGCCCCTGGCCTTTAGCCTGGGCGGCCAACGCTGCGGCGACTGGGCACACCAGCCGGATAGTGCCCAGTCCACCGCGGCCGGGCCTAATGTCCCGAGCCTGCACCGCTGCGGGTTCGCAGCCTCCGGCCACTGCGATCGCCGCGACCACCTCCTCCTTGGTGACCGAGTCGTCGAGACCGGTCACCTCCATAGCCGCCGTCTTGGTCGGCCTGGCCACCTTCGCCACATCGGCGAGGACCTCCCGCAGCTTGTTCGCGTAGAGGTCCGCGTTTTTGCCGCCGTCCTTCCCCGGAAACTCGAATAGTCGAGCTCCGGTTTGGGTCCGGCGGCAAGCGCCAATCCCCGATTCGGCGGGGTCCGCGATGCTACGAGCCTGTCTTAGGACGGACTCGTAGGTTACCCCCCTCTCCGCGGCCTCGGGCACAATGGTCACTGTGACCGCCGCGGTTTTAGGAGGCACCAGCTTCGGGGCCTTTTTGGCTGCCGGGGCAGCCGCCGGGGCACCTGCCGGGGCAGCCGCTGGGGCAGCCGGGGCCTGAACCGCCTTTTTGCCCTTTCCCTTTCCCTTCCTAACCACCTCTGACCAAGACTGATTGGCTGGGGTGGTGGAAGGGAGGAGGGCGTCTCTCTCCTGCACCTGGGAGGGTGCCGCACTGGCAACTGGCTCCAGCTGGGCGCCCGCAATCGTACCGGGTGGAGGCAGAGCCCCCGGGGATTTCTTTCCCTTGCCCTTGCCCTTTGAGGGCTTCGGGGCAACGGGAGCCACTGTCGGCGTCTTGTCCGCCGCTAGTGGCGGACGGAGACGCGGCTCGGGCAGGAGGCGGTCCTCTATGCCTGCGAAGCAGGCACGGGTGAACGCCCTCTCCTCCATGACAACCTTGCGGAACAATTCCTCAAGGTTGGAGGAGGAGGAGGAGGGAACCGCTACCGTCGGGGCCTTCGTTGGCGGGGCTGTGGCCTCAGCCAGCTTCTTGTGAAGCTGGCTGACCTCCGCTTGCAGGCGGTCCACCCTTGCCTGCAGCTGCCGCGTCTCCTCTGACGCAGTGCGCTGTGTCAGTTCCGCTACAATGCCGTGCAAGCTAGTTGCACGGCATTTGAGGGCCTTTTGAAAGGTCCCCTTTAGGTTCGAGGACCTGGAGGCGACCTCGACGATCTCCTCCATGTCCTCCTTCGCCAGTCGGGCCAGCTCCGTCGCAGAGACGCCGTCGAAAGTGGCGAGGGCCGAACCATATCCGGCCCTCGCCTTGGCTGCGCGCGCCTGCCTCTCTTTCGCGGCAACCTTTTCTTCCAGCTCGAGCTCGAGCTCGGCCCGTTTGGCCAAGCCGAGCTGACGCTGGGCATCTGCCAGACCCACATCATGGGTGCCGGCCTGAGAAGGAGTCGAAGGCGAAGCAGTCTTCGCCTTCGACTTCTTCTGTTTGGGCTTACCCTTGGCCGAGTCCGACGATCCCTCGGACCCGAGCCTCAAGTAGGCCCTCTTCAGGCTGCGGTCTGCAGCCACGCTACACACGGACGACGAGTCCCCGACTACGGACCCCATGTCCGAGTCGGAGAACTCGTCCTCCCCACAGAAGCCTGCCGCAGATGGTGCGCGGCTGGCCTCTGACTCCGACAAGCCGCCGGGTTGGCCCTGAGAAGGGCCTTTGGGTTGGCCCTGAGAAGGGCCTTTTGGTTGGCCCTGAGAAGGGCCTTTTGGGGCAAAACGCCCGGAGGCATTTCGTAATGGTTTCGGCATAACTGAAACCAAAAACCGCAATTAAAAATAAAACAACAATAAAACCAACCCCACAATTAAAAACCCACAATAAAATACAAAATAAAAACCACAATGTACGCAATCGCCCTCAAAGTAAAATAAAATTTCGCAGATCGCGTAAGTCACAGCGCACGTTAGCCACCGGTCTGCCACTCCGTTACGGTGGTCAGACACGGCGTTGCCCGGGGAACACTACGTGGAAGTCTGCGCTGTGGGGAGTCCCCCCCCCCAAATCCTCCTCCTCCAAGCTAGCCAACCGGGCTAACGCACGCCAAAAGCGTGATTCCCCAGGGAGTCAGATACCAGAGCAACTGAGCCCTCAAAGGCCCAGTCCCTGGAATCAACTAAACCACCAGAGGGCCTTTCCGGCCCTCGTGGCGTCTGCTCCCCAGACCTCCCCAGCCACCCCCGCCTGGCAGGACAAGGATCCTCGTATCCGTCCCACCACGGCCCAAAAGGCGGCCCCGTCCCCTCCTGCCCCTGCACCTATGGCTGCAGCTGCAATCCCCCCACCCCCTCCCTCGACCCCAATGTCAGGAAACGGCCCCACGGATGCTTTTAACATCATCTCGGGGACCTTCCCTATTTTTATGTCGCCCCGTGCCAGACAGATGGCAAACGACTTAAAAGTCGCTATGGCAGCAGGCAATCTGCAAGCCATTATTCATATTTACAATGCGTACCCGGAAATTACGCACGCCCTTTCCTCCCTCGCATCCAATAAGTAATTAATAGATAATACGGCCAAACAGAGAACCAAGCCCCGATCCCTCAAGCTGGCTCACTTTAATGCCGACGGCATTAGAGATCAGAAGTTCGAGATCTCAACCTTCCTTAGAGAGCACCAGATTGACATCTTCCTCACTCAAGAGACCTTTCTCAAGCCTAGCCACCGCACACCCCTAATTGCTAACTACCGTGTAGTTCGCAACGACAGGCTGCGGTGCCACAAAGGCGGTACCCTTATTTATTTCAAAAGGGCTCTTCATTGCATCCCAATGGACCCCCCACCCCTCTCACGATTCGAAGTTTCAATATGCCGCCTCGGCATGACAGGCCACCAACCTATTACTATAGTGTCGGCCTATCTCCCACCCATCTCCGCTGCTGAGAATCATCAACTCTTAGCAGACGACATTGCCCTACTTCTTGGGTTGAGTGATTCCGTTATAATAGCGGGCGACCTCAATGCCAAACACACAGCCTGGAATAGCACCAGGATCAATTCCAGAGGCAGACTCTTGTTTGACCTCTCCACCCACTTAAACTTCGATGTCGTGGGCCCCATGACCCCCACTCACTTCCCCTATGAACCCGACCACACCCCAGACGTCCTCGACGTAGCGCTCCTAAAGAACGTCAACCTACGGTTAGACTTTATAGAAGCACTATCAGAGCTTTCGTCTGACCATCGCCCAGTCGTCATTCGACTGGCTCCCCGTACTGGCCTCTCTGACCAAGGTCAAGCACCTCAGACGAAAGTGGTAACGGACTGGAGGAAAGTAAGCGATCGGCTGAAATCCACCACATCCCCCCACTTGGACTCCATACTTGCACGCCTCGACTCTATCGCTGACACGAAAGCCGCGATCGACTCGTTCACGGACCACGTACAGTCTGTCCTGAACGAATGTTCAAGGGAGGTTACAGTGACAGAAGACTGTCGCTGGAAACTCCCTGCTGACTTGCGTGAACTGTTGACCGAGAAGAACGCGGCGGTCCGTGCTTACAGCAGCTTCCCCTGCGCGGCTAACAAAACCCATATGCGCTATTTACAGAGAACTGTAAAAAGACGCATATCGGAGTGGCGTGAGGCTGGCTGGGATAAGATGCTGGATGAGTTAGAGCCTACCCATCAAGCCTTCTGGAACCTTCAGAGGAAACTAAAATCCAATGAAGTTATGACCATGCCTCCCCTACTTCGTCCAGACAATTCCATCGCCTTCGATGACGATGACAAGGCTGAATGCCTCGCCTCCTGCCTGGAAGCCCAGTGCTTCCCCAGCCTCCTACCAGTGGACCAAGCTGATCTCCTTGAGGTTGACGCTGAAGTCGAACGTAGAACCTCCCTCCCACCCGTTGACGACCCTGAGGATCCCCTGCCTCCCATCACCCCTGATGAAGTGCAGGACATCGTCAAAGGTCTTCAACCCAGGAAAGCGACCGGCTCTGACAGCATCACTAACAGAGTGATCCGCCTCTTCCCTGCCCACCTAATCATCCTCTTGACCGCCATCCTCAATGGTGCACTGGGGATTTTCCCACAAACGTGGAAAGAAGCCACTGTAATAGGCATTCCCAAGCCCGGTAAGCCTAAAGCCGAACCGTCTAGTTACCGTCCCATCAGCTTACTCAAAGTTCTAGGTAAGATCTACGAGAGGCTTATTTGTAAGCGACTCAGAGCTTACGCCGAGAACAAGGGCCTCATCCCCAACGGACAATTCGGGTTCCGTACCCAACACTCCTGTCCCCAACAGATCCTACGCATCACGGAACATATTCACGCAGGGTTCCTGCGTGGTATGTACACAGGCGTAGTTTACTTCGATATAGAGAAGGCGTTTGACAAAGTCTAGCACAACGGCTTAATCTTTATAGAACTCGGTGTGCCTGATCGTCTCGTCCTCATCTTACGGGACTTTCTGTAAAACCGCACCTTTCGCTATAAAATCGAAGGAGCGCTCTCCTCCCCCCGCCCCATCCGTGCAGGTGTTCCCCAGGGCTCTGTACTAGCCCCACTCATTTTTACGTTTTTCACTAGCGATATCCCGAAAAGCAGTAAGGCTCAACTCGCTCTGTTCGCAGACGACACAGCCATCTACTACTCGGGACGCAGTCCAGACTGGATTCGCCTCCATCTCCAATCCGCGGTCAACAAGCTCGCTGACTGGTTTATAAAATGGAGGATTGAAGTCAACCCCCTAAAAAGCCAAGCGGTACTCTACAGGAAACCGCGGGTCAGTGTCACCCTTCCACGACCCATCACCTTGGACGGCAAGCCGATCCCTTGGGAGAAGCAAGCCGAGCCAAAAGAGGTGTGATTCTCGATCAAAACCTCAACTTCTCAGAGCACATTGAGACGGTCCGCGCTCGCGCCGCCTTCGCTCTACTTCACCCCCTCCTCAACCCGCGTAGCAAGCTATCACTCAGGTGCAAAATGCGCTTGTACACAGCTTGCATACGCCCGATTATGACCTACGCTTGTCCAGTATACGCACATGCCAAGCCACGTCATATCCATAGGATGCAAGTAGTCCAAAACCGATTCCTCCGTAAAGCCACAAACGCCCCTTGGTTCGTCCGTAATGAGATCCTCTACCTTGATCTCAAAATCCCCACCATCCAGCAGTTCATGAAACGTCTCTCCAAACGCTTCTTTGTTACTGCCACCAAGCACCGCAATCCTCTTATAGCAGCGGCCGCTAATTACACTCCCTCCACCATCTCCCGACTTCGCCGCCCTCGGCATGCTCTCACAGACCCCGATGACCCCATTACCCTCCTCCAAGAGGCCAATAGGGCCACCAGCAGATTACACAAACACAGACCAACCTACCGACCTCGCCGCCGAGGTCCATCGCGACGCGCTCCACGTAGTAGTCCCCTCCCCCGTCCCTTGTCCGATGAAGGCCAGCCCGCGCCGCAGCTGAGCAGTAATTATAATAATGTCCCAACAATGACCTCTGAATTTGTTTCGGCGTTTTTTCTCAGAGCTAGTACTAGGAAACGCCGCGGTCATCAAACCATTAAGTATAACTTTCGATCCAGCCGTCCCCTGCTGTCCTCTCTAGCGACGCCCTAAGCCGAGGTTCGTACCCCACAGGGGGTGCCCTTAGTGCGTAGTCGCCTAATTTTTAAGTTAGTTTTAAGTGCCCCTGGCTGGAGGCTTTAATTTTTAATTAAGGCATCCACAGGAAAGTCCGGTTATGTAGTTACGGCCTCTAATGGCCGCCTACGAGATGCCATATCAAAAAAAAAAGCCAAATGAAAAAAAAACTAGAGTAGTTTCAGGTCCGTATTCCAGAACGAAACTCAAGCATTGATCTCTGTTTAAACATTACTTAAAACTAGTTTCAACCCATCAAATGGCTTGAAACGGGACATATGTAGAGCTTGAGTTTTGAGTGACGTTCTGTAATACGCACATCAGTGTGTTGTGTGGTGAGTGAGATCTGAATCTGATATAATTTGTTGGTTTTATATTATAATACTCTGTGGTAAACAATAAAAATGTCATCAAACCGTAAAATAAGATTGGGATTTGTGACGATTTATTTTTAGTTTTTTTTTTTTTTTTTTATTAGGTACCTATAGTTTGGAGACAATAAGATTGTCATTTTGTTGGATTGCTCATTTCTTGTTTATTATATTAACACTTTTAATGATACTGAAAATTTATTCTTCAGTTTCGAATTGTTTATTTTTTATTCATATTTTTGTATTTGATTTTAATCTGAAGAATTGTTAACAGGAATATCTTTGGTTTATTATTAGAATATGAAAAGCATATAGGATTTTAAATAATAGAAAAATCGACTGTAGCGCGTAGGTCGTGTTATGTAATTAAAACTCGGATAGATAGAACGTTGTATATTGCACGTAAGTAAAGAGTACAATGTATGCTATAAGTAATTAACCAATTACAAGAGTGTAGACGCGACTATGTTACAGAATGTAACTGTGAATGCGGATGTGTAGAATGTCCGATGTAAAATGTAAAATATGTAAATGTGTCTCTTACAAGCTATGCACAAACTTAAATACTGTAGCTATATCTAAATAATAGTGGGGTGACCAATCGGGCGTCCTTGATGCTGATTCGTTGATCAAGGGAGGACGTGGCGTACGATTGGTCAGCGTAGATAGCGCGCCAGTTTACAGTCACGTGCTGGGCGGTCGCTCCCAAGCACGTGGTTCCCCAGATGTGCTTCCGGAGTTCCGGAGTGAGATTTATTAGGCACCCTCGCTATAGGCGGTCAGGACCCACGCGCTTTGTCTTCCGAGATCCTTGTGTGACTCTGGTGTGATTTATGTGAACCCTTTCGCCCTTTCGCCCTTTCTAATATTGTGTATTGTTATGCCATTTATCATTGCCATTCCCCCATTGCTCTTGTAAGTGAGTTTTATTTTGCCTACTTTTTGGAGGTGCCGGGTACCAGGGTAGCACAAAAGTGTAGAGGAGAAGTCAAAACAATGAAGCTCATACATCATTATTATTAAATCATTTTTCCTTATATTCTCACCGTTTAGACCTACCCTGGACTACGACAAACATTTTAAAACCAAAATCAGCTCAATCGGCCCAGCCGTTCTCGAGTTTTAACCAGACTAACGAACAACAATTCATTTTTATTTATATAGACTAATAATGCAGATTTGTTCTGTTATTGATTCTGAGCCACCACCCATTTTTTTTTTGCGCACTCGAAAATAAGTTTCCCTGTATAAAAGAAAGTCGTGTTAGTTACACTATTTATAACTCAAAAACGGCTGAACCAATTTGGCTGAAATTGGTAGGCAGGTAGCTAAGAACTGGGAGAAGTACATAGGATATCCTTTTTATCCCGTTCCCATCGTTCCTGTGTGAATGAATGAACTTCATTGTTTCGACTTCTCCTACACTTTTGTGCGACCCTGGTACCTTGCAACTCCTCAAAGTAGGCAAAATGAAACTTCATCCATGTTATATTAGATTAATGATGAATGAGCTTCATTGTTTCGACTTCTCCTACACTTTTGTGCGACCCTGGTAACTTGCAACTCCTCAAAGTAGGCAAAATGAAACTGTACGGTTATTAATAAAAACGAAGAAGTATTTATTTTAACTTGCAGTTTTATTACTATCTTTACAATAGCACTTAACTTAGGTACTGACACAGACTACATACATACCACAGATTAAACAATGTTGCTAGCGTATTATATTGATTTATATCAACACCCCCCCTCAATATAATACATAGGTACACTTTAAACAACTTAGACAAATGCAACAAAAATCTTTAACTTCTAACCTAACATGTTACACATATTTATGAATTTTAATAGCAGATTTTTATTTAGCGCTTTAGTGTACATGTCTGCAAGCTGGTCTTCTGTTTTAATATATTTTAAAACTAATTTACCCCGTTTAATTAATTCTTTAATATAATGGAACCTTATATCTATGTGTTTAAGACGCTTAATACAATCAGTATTAGCAACTCTAATGGCACTCTGATTATCACTGTACATTACTACAGGGCAGACGTTTTCTATTTTAAAATCATATAATAAATTTATAAGCCAACATGCATCAGCTGCCGCCATACTGATTGCTATATATTCGGATTCTGTAGAAGACAGACTAACACTAGCTTGCCTTTTTGAACACCAGGATATCAAACAATTTGCATACACAAAGCAATAACCAGTTGTAGACCTTCTATTTTTTAAATCTCCCCCCTAATTAGCATCACAATAGCCAACCAACATATCATTATTACACTTATATATCAAACAATAATTGATAGTACTTTTAATATATCTCAGAACTCTTTTTAAAGCTGTTAATAACATGTTGTTTGCTTTATTTTGATATCTGCTTAGAATGGACACTGCTACACAGATGTCTGGCCTCGTTCCTAATGCTGCATAGGACAATGTGCCAATGATTTTCCTACATTTATTTTCAATACCTTTATCAATCACAGAGTTACAATTTTCATCTAATATTTTGACATTAAAATTAAAATCCATAGGGGTGGCTTTAGTTTTACAATTATACATTTCAAATTTGTGTAATAAAGATTCTAAGTATTGTTTTTGACTCAATTTAGTAACTTTATTTTTTAAATCCTGTTCCACCTGTATGCCTAGAAAGTTTGACACTAATCCCAAGTCTTTCATTTTAAATTCAGAGTTTAACAATAATTTTAAGTCAGATATTTCATTTTCATTGTTACTACAAATCAATAGGTCATCAACATACAGTAACACATAGGTATTGCCACTATTGCTATTTTTTGTATATAAACAAGTATCACTTAGGGATCTTATAAAACCTTGCCTCATTATCACTGAGTTGAACTTGTCATTCCAGTACTTGGGTGACTTTTTCAATCCATACAATGACTTGTTTAGTTTAACAATATTGTTATCCCCGCTATAGGCACCCTCGGGTAGTTGTAAATAAACAATTTCATCAATACTACCATATAAAAATGCTCCTGTGACATCCATTTGATAGATGGGTAAATTTAACTTGGTGGCAATTGACACAAATAATCTAAAGGTAACCAGATTAGCTACTGGAGCATAAATCTCATATGAGTCTAACAAATCATTTTGTTCAAAACCTCTAGCCACAAGTCTAGCTTTATATTGACTACTACCATTACAGTTCTTAATTTTAAACACCCACTTACTACTTATTGTCTTTTCACTCACTGGTTTTTCACAAAAGTCCCACGTTTTGTTTTCATTCAAAGTGAGCAGCTCTCTCTCTATGGCTTCTTGCCATTTCATAGCATCTTGCCTTTGCATGGCTTCTTGATATGTTTTCGGCTCGTTTTCATCAGTAGAAACATAATTACAAGTATAGAATGAGGGTTGTTTCCTGAGCCGGGTACTTCTTGGGCGTTGTGGTGTTTCATCTTCTTCATCATAAGAGCTCTCATCACTAAATCTTGGAACATACTCACTTCCGTCACTGCCTGTAGATATATCTACAGTTTCTTCTAACTGCGTAGACTGCTGTTGACCCTCACTGGATTCCACCTCTTCTACACTTTTTGACTGTTTATTTTCCTTTCCAAGTTTCTGTTCTTTGGATGCTTGATCCTCAACAGTTCCTTTGAGTATATCCGAGTCATGTTCTAATAGCACCAACTGCTCTGTCTTCATTTTAGGTTCTTCCAGGAAAACTATGTCTCTCTTTATTTCCACACTGTTTTTCTTTTCAAAAAATATCCTGTAACCCTTAACATCTTCTCCGTAACCCACCATAATTCCTTTCTCTCCTTTAGCATCCCACTTCCTTCTTTTTTCTTTTGGAATATGGACAAATACAGGGGTTCCAAATATTTTCAAGTAATTTATATCAAAGCGCTTGTTAGTCCATACCTCAAATGGTGTTCTTCCTAGTTCATTACTTTTACTGGTCCTGTTTAATATGTATGCCGCTGTTTGCACAGCCTCTGCCCATAATTTCTTTGGTAAACCTTTTGCACATAACATGGTTCTTGCAGCCTCGACCAGAGTTCTATTTTCCCGTTCTGATTTTCCATTTTGTTCGGGAGTATATGGAACTGTGGTTTGGTGTATAATACCACGTTCAGTGAACAGTTCCTGCACTTCCCTGTTAACAAATTCCAATCCATTGTCACTTCGAAAATAGTGTATTTTATTTTTAGTTGTATTTTCTGCTTTATTTATGAAGTTTTTGATACAGTTCTTTACTTCGTCCTTTCCTTTAACAAAATACACGGATCTATAATTAGAGTAGTCATCCTTCATAATAACAAAGTATCGGGAACCTCCTATAGACGGCACCTCCATGGGTCCACATGCGTCAGCATGTATAAGTTCACATGGCCTGGTTGTTTTTGTTTCACTTGTACGGAAGGGCAAACGACTTATTTTTCCTTGCAGACAGCTCTCGCATTTTGATTCACTATTGTCTTTCACAGAAATGTTGTTGTTACACAGTACGGCCTTCACGTGTTTCAAATTTTGGTGAGCTAGTCTTTCATGCCAGTCTCTGAGACTTGATTGCACTTGAGCCACATTTGCTCCTTCGCACTTGTAACGAACATCCAAAAAATACATATCGCCGATACGATTAGCTATCGCGCATACTTTGTTCTGTTTAATGAATTTGCACAAGTTATCATTTGTGATCATAACATAACCTCTATCTGTCACGCAATTGACAGAAAACAAGTTTGTCTTTAGTTCCGGCACAAACAGTACATTATCTATAGTAGTGTTTATCCATTGCTTTCCGTCATGTACTTGCAGCGCCACCTTTCCGCGACCGTGTGCACTAATCGAATTCCCGTTACCGACGATCACTGATTTATTTGACAATGGGAAGTATGTCGTGAAAAGGTTGCGATCGTGACACATATGCTGACTCGCACCAGAGTCAACTAACCACTGCGATTTTTGAAAATGTCCACTTAAAATCACGAATGCATTACTTGCGTTATTACTGTCCTTTTCTTTATTTTTCTTGAACCAACACTCACTTTTTAAATGACCCACCTTTTTGCAATAATAACATTTTTTCACTGACCTCTCATCACTTTTAGAGTTGTTAAAGTTTGTGTGATTACTATTACACTCACTCTGGAAATGTCCAAGTTTATTGCACTTGTAGCACTTAACGTTTTTCTTTCCTAGTTTCTTTGCAACAAACGCCGCCGCTGACGTCCCTGATTGCTGAGACACGTCCTCTTTATCCTTAAGACGTTCCTCTTCTATTAAAAGCCGAGCAACGAGGTTTTCATAAGTTTGTTTCTCCTCCGGCGCAGATTCCCAAGCGGAGACAAAGTGCTTGTAATCGGCTGGAAGTGACATCAACACTTTTGTAATGACGAATTTCTCGGAAATGCTTTCTCCCATTTGCTTTAATTGATTCTTTAATTCTTCAATTTTAGATAGAAATGTGGACATGGGTGTGCCATCTTTATATTTATATTGAAAGAATCTTTGTTGAACAATATGAATGCTCGTTTCCGATGTTTGTTCGTAGATACTCGTTAGTTTTCTCCACATTTCCGCTGACGTAGAACATGTTAAAATGTGGATCATTGCACTTTCTGACATTCTTGTCACCAGCCACGTTTGAGCTTTTGCGTCCAGCCTTTCCCATAGTGCCTTTTGAGTCGCTTCTTCCGGCTTTAGTTTGATACCTTGAACCACGTCAAGCAAATCCTGACTTCGCAGCATAATCACTGACTGGAATTTCCAAACATTCCAATTCGATGCACCTTCTAGTTTGATGTGTGTACCAAAGGTCTTATTTTCTTCCATTGTGTACTTATTTTCCTTCCTGCTCGTCCCGTCCTTGTGATACAAGTATTTTTCGTCCCGAACCCGCGTCGCGTGGGCCTAACCTCAAAACCGGCGTATACAACCGCGTCGACGCCGTCGATTCAATTTTTCCTTCTTCCCTTTTTAATTTCCAGGATTCTGGCGCTGGGCCCATAACCTGTACGGTTATTAATAAAAACGAAGAAGTATTTATTTTAACTTGCAGTTTTATTACTATCTTTACAATAGCACTTAACTTAGGTACTGACACAGACTACATACATACCACAGATTAAACAATGTTGCTAGCGTATTATATTGATTTATATCAACAGAAACTTCATCCATGTAATATTAGATTAATAAAGATGATTGAGCTTCATTGTTTCGACTTCTCCTACACTTTTGTGATACCCTGGTACCATACACCGTACATCTTTAAAAAAAAAGTCTCACCCGTTGATGCATTCACTCTTATCTCTGTCGCTTTAAAGTTTCTAATAAAAAGCCACAAAGCCAACTTCAACTTCAAACTTTCTAATATTGTATTATTATTGCAGTTTAACATTGCCATTCTCCCATTGCTCTTGTGAGTGAGTTTTATTTTGCCTACTTTTTGGAGGGGCACGGTACCAGGGTAGCACAAAAGTGTAGAGGAGAAGTCGAAACAATGAAGCTCATTCTTCATTATTATTAAATCATTTTTCCTTATTTGCTCACCGTTTAGACCTACCCTGGACTACGACAAACATTTTAAAACCAATATCAGCTCAATCGGCCCAGCCGTTCTCGAGTTTTAACCAGACTAACGAACAACGATTCATTTTTATTTATATAGATATGTCCTAAAGAAAATGTAACAAACAGCGTATCATTGTAGGTATGTCAACTATCTGTATTAGCTATACTTAACTTACACTTTTACAAAAAGTTTAATCTACTTGAATAACTAACCTAACCATTTTATTATTGTTATTTTTTCCCCAAGGGATTCGTCGTGTTCCGGCATGATATTTGTGGAAGCCGTACGGAGGACGGGTCTGAGCAGTTGTGTTGCGATGTGTGCCGGGTACGATGCGCCAAATGTTGTTGTGTCGAAGGTTTGGTCGTGGAGAGTCTCCAGATCAATCTCCCTCTGGCGCAGCATCGTTGGTCGTGTTGTTGGGTTTAACATTGCATCACCTCGCTCAACTGTCGTCATCCTTCCTATTCCTAAGTTTTTTAAGTGAATAGGCTTAATAAACTAGTGCGCTTTACCATCAACGATTGCATCACTGCTTACCATCAGGCGGGATTGCAGTCAAGCACTAGTTTATAACTAAAAAAAAATAAGCCTTAGAAACACCGCCATAACAAAAGGCATGTTTGCCTTTTGTAAATGTGTTGATTTCTTGAGAAATCAACACATTTATTTATACAAAGTGTTACAGACGTAACAAATAGAATACACTTTGAAAGACAAAAAATTGTCAACCATCATACAGCAAATGTATAAAACCTTGTTTTAGTTGTTGGTTCAACTGGAATAACTTCATGCCATTATTCTCGAATTCCATCATCTCTTGGAACACTGCAAGAAAATTATGTTCACCAACAATCAATAAATATCGACCCGGACGAAGCGTTTCACCTCGTCCTTTATGCCGCGTACATCGAAGTATTGGAGGAATTTGCCAGCCGGCGGTGTTTCTAAGGCTAGAGTGAATAGGCTCATAATAAACTAGTGCGCTTTACCATCAACGATTGCCTCACTGCTTACCATCAGGCGGGATTGCGGTCAAGCGCTAATTTATATATTTTTTTTAATTATTATAAACTAGTGCTTGGCTGTAATCCCGCCTGATGGTAAGCAGTGATGCAATCGTTGATGGTAAAGCGCACTAGTTTATTAAGCCTATTCACTTAAAAAACTTAGGAATAGGAAGGATGACGACAAATGAGCGAGGTGATGCTCCAAAACCGATTCCTCCGTAAAGCCACAAACGCCCCTTGGTTCGTCCGTAATGAGATCCTCCACCTTGATCTCAAAATCCCCACCATCCAGCAGTTCATGAAACGTCTCTCCAAACGCTTCTTTGATACTGCCACCAAGCACCGCAATCCTCTTATAGCAGCGGCCGCCAATTACACTCCCTCCACCATCTCCCGACTTCGCCGTCCTCGGCATGCCCTCACAGACCCCGATGACCCCATTACCCTCCTCCAAGAGGCCAATAGGGCCACCAGCACAGTACACAAAAACAGACCGACCTACCGACCTCGCCGCCGAGGTCCATCGCGACGCGCTCCCCGTAGCAACCCCCTCCCCCGTCCCCTGTCCGATCGCAGCTGAGCCAGTAATTATCATAATGTCCCAACAATGACCTCTGAGTTTGTTTCGGCGTTTCTTCTCAGAGCTAGTACTAGGAAACGCCGTGGTCATCAAACCATTAAGTATAACTTTCGATCCAGCCGCCCCTTGCTGTCCTCTCTAGCGACGCCCTAAGCCGAGGTTCGTACCCCACGGGGGGTGCCCTTAGTGCGTAGTCGCCTAATTTTAATTTAGTTTTAAGTGCCCCTGGCTGGAGGCTTTAATTTTAATTAAAGCATCCACAGGAAAGTCCGATTAAGTAGTTACGGTCTCTTAGTAGCCACCTACGAGATGCCATATCAAAAAAAAAAAAAATAAAGCGAGGTGATGCAATGTTAAACCCAACAACACGACCAACGATGCTGCGCCAGAGGGAGATTGATCTGGAGACTCTCCACGACCAAACCTCCGACAGAACAATATTTGGCGCAGCGTACCCGGCACACATCGTAACACAACTGCTCAGACCCGTCTTCCGTACGGCTGCACCATCACCAAATATCATGCCGGAACACGACGAATCGCTTGGGGAAAAAATAATAATAATAAAATAGTTAGGTTAGTTAATCAAGTAGGTTAAACTTTTTGTAAAAGTGTAAGGTAAGTATAGCTAATACAGATAGTTGACATACCTACACTGATACGCTGTTTGTTAAATTTTCTTTAGGACATATTAGGTATAAAAATTAAGTCTTTCTAATAAGTCTTTTCACTTTTTTAACAAACTTAAAAAAGGAAGATGTTCTTTGATCAGCTGTCTTGTCTTTTTTACAGAACATTATACTCACCCTACACAAAAAAAAATTGCATCGACCATATTGACTAATTAACCCAATATGTCATCGGTGTTGCCATTTAATAGTTCATACTATCTGCTAATATTGTTTTATTTTTATTTATTGATCACAATAAATGCATTGATTAAATGTTGAGCTAAGCAGTTAGTTATTTTAATGCTTAAACAATCACGAGTCACTGATATAATATTGTATATCAGCGTAAATAACAAACCGAGTGGATGAAGTTTTTGTATCATACCAACCAAATAGTAGCTTCATTTCACACTGGCAGTCTGCGGGAAAGGGACACAGGGGTCTTTCGATGCCTCTCATGCGGAACTTTAGGTATATAGGCGTAAGCTTTGTGGCAATATAAGCTTTATGGAGTAGGCTTTAGATTTATTTTTGAATGTTGTTGTTTAGATATTATTATTACTCGTAGGAATTCTTTTAATAAAATTTCTTTGAGTACTTATTACTTCCATGAACAAATGAATGACAAAAAATTATACATTTTTGGTTCACTTCTTTCCGTACTTCTGAACGGAAAAGGCAAAGGCATGATACGCCATACAGCCTGGACTTGAGTAAGTTAGAATTATACATTGTATTTTCTTTTAGCGTCACACGGATTGTGCATTGAGGACAGGCGTATTGAGTTTATTTATTATTTTTGTTTTGATTAAATGTAGGGAAACGGGTTAGTTATTTATAAAAGGGGAAAGAAAAGGAGTTTAACAGGGTCATATGAGTGGATGGTAGTGTGAAGGGAGATAATCTACAAAAATATCATAATGCAGCATATTCATCTCCGTGACACGCAGCCCCTGCTTGTGTCGCTCAAGCACACGCCGCGCCTCACTGCCATACTCGTCTAATGATGGTTTTATAGACCTGTCTTTCAAGCTTAACTGGCATTTGGGGTCATAATAACACCTGTCATCTCACGCCATTTTACCCAAGATGCGGAAATACGTGCCCTGACGTCGCAATCAATGTCGCCGGCATAGATATAGCAATGAAATCCTACATCTATGGTCGCCGGACGCGTAGAGCACAGACCCCAAGTATTTAAACTGGTCCGTGCACTCGACCATATATCCGCCTATGCGCACAGACATGGGGTCTGTCGTGTTGCTAGCCAAGTACACGGTCTTCGCCACGTTGAGTTTCAGACCTCCGTTCTCGAATGAGTCCTTCCATGCATTCACACGCCGCACCAACAGTTCCCTCTCCGCGTCCGCCAGCGCGATATCGTTAGCATACATGAGTAGCCAGGGAGGTTGCTCATGTGAATCTTTGATGCTGTCCGACAAGACGTCTAATATCACGCTGAACCGAAACGGACTAAGGACGGATCCCTGGTGGACTCCGACGATGATGGGGAAAGGTTTAGTGTCACCAACAGCGGTCCTAACAACTGAATCGGAATTGAGGTGCATGTCTCGAATTATGTCAACATAGGCTTCTGGTACCCCTTTGGACCTCAGCGCCCACCAGATCACCCCGCGAGGGACACATTCGAAGGCCTTCTCCTTCAAGCTGTTTCCAGAACAATGTCTTTTTGGCGTCACCGCACCCGGCCTGCGGAGCGTAGACACTTATCAAGTGGGTTATAACCCCATTGACAAGCATCCGTGACCCGCACCGACTTAGCCGATCACTAATACGATTAACCTCTAAGTCGTCATCCTGGAGCTCGTCAGACAACACCACGGCCACCCCATTTCTTCCACTAGGTGCACCAGTGTAGATCAGCTTGTAGCCTTTCCCAATAAGCCGGGCTCTGTTGCTTTTCAACCGAGTCTCCTGCAGGAGCGCCACGGCCACTCTCCGCCTGTGGAGAGTGTCGGCCAGCTCTCTTGCGTGTCCAGTTCGCGTTCCAGAAAGCGAAACGAAGTTTTCTTGGCTATCTTCTTCAGCCGTGTCCGCCTCTGACACGGTAGCGTAGTCCGGTTGTTTGTTTTTAGGTTGAAATTCTCCTCCGTGTCATAGTGGTAGCGAACGCGACCGCTGCGCAAGGAGGCGCGGCTTCGATCCCCGCGCAGTGCAAATATTTATATGTATGAATACATCGATCACTTACACACTAGATACACAGTCTTGAACAAAATTCTTCTCTAACATGGCATGGTATTAAGCAGTCTAAACTTGTCAAAATAAATATACATTAATTTAAAATCAGCCTTAAGTGCACTGTATAAAGTTTTTATCACAAAGCAGTGTACACAAAGCCATTATTTTTTACGACCTTTCTGTGGTACATCAAACATCAAACCAAATTCAAGAGTACACGTATGCCTTAAAGTCAGTTTAAAGTACTACAAAAAAGGAATATTTTTTTACGACCCGGCCTAAAACTGGCCAAGTGCGAGTCGGACTCGCATACGGTTCAGTACTATCTTTAAAAATGCCAAAAAAACACGTTTGTTGTATGCGAAAAAATATAAAATATTTAAGGCCCCCTTAAATATTTTGTAGATTTTCCGTTTGTTAAATATTACATATTTTTTTATTTTTAATATTTGTTTTATAGCGGCAACAGAAATACATAATCTCTGAAAGTTTAACTGTCTAGCTCTAGCTATTATGGTTCATGAGATACAGCCTGGTGACAGACGGACAGCGAAGTCTCATGAATAGGGTTCCATTTACCTTTTAGGTACGAAACCCTAAAGGACCCTTGGGCGCTTGTTCAGTTCAACCATTTTTTACGCTGATTTTGAATCTATTGTATAAGTGATCGATGTATGAATATTAATATTTGCACTGATCTGGTCGTACCGCGGAAAGCACGTTAAGCCGTTGGTCCCAGTTGCCATACGAATATCTAACGGTAGTCATTACAGGTTGTTGGAGCCCTCAAAAGTCCAACAATTGGTTTAACTGCAATGCTTCGATATCGCAGTTAAACCAATTGTTTGGGTTGTCAGACGTCAATCGCTTCACGCAAAATATCAAAGTTTAGCGCGTCGGCTTCCAGTCTGGATTGAGCAGAAAACCAATATTTTACATTAAGCGAATTCCTATCTGACCTCTGTAAGCATCAGTTACTACCAGGTAATACGATACTTCTTGAATTCAGTAGCTTCACAAGCAGTAGTTTCGTTAATTGAATTGAAATATGTTACGCTGATAGCATATCTGTCAGGCTGTCAATTATATTGTCATGTCAAGTCAACTTGTCAAACTACAGTTGGTTTTAGGTAAGTTCAAAGACCAGATATCAATTAAAGTCATGCACGCCTTAACTGCGCGCCTAACACTAATAAACCCATCCACACATCACTCGCAATTTCCAACATCTTTCCACAAGCCAATTAGCAAGCCAAGAATTGAGCCAAAGGAGGAATATCAACTTAACAAAGTGATGGCAGGTTTTACAAACAATAATATTATCACTTTTTTTTTAATATGGCATCTCGTAGGTGGCCATTAGAGGCCGTAACTACTTAACCGGACTTTCCTGTGGATGCCTTAATTAAAAATTAAAGCCGCCAGCCAGGGGCACTTAAGACTAACTTAAAATTAGGCGACTACGCACTAACGGCACCCCCTGTGGGGTACGAACCTCGGCTTAGGGCGTCGCTAGAGAGGACAGCAGGGGACGGCTGGATCGAAAGTTATACTTAATGGTTTGATGACCGCGGCGTTTCCTAGTACTAGCTCTGAGAAGAAACGCCTAAACAAACTCAGAGGTTATTGTTGGGACATTATGATATTACTGGCTCAGCTGCGGCGCGGGCTGGCCTTCATCGAACAAGGGACGGGGGAGGGGATTACTACGTGGAGCGCGTCGCGGTGGAACGCTTGGAAAGGCGTTTCATGAACTGCTGGATGGTGGGGATTTCGAGATCAAGATGGAGGATCTTATTTCGGACGAACCAAGGGGTGTTTGTGGCTTTACGTAAGAATCGGTTTTGGACTACTTGCATCCTATGGATATGACGTGGCTTGGCATGTGCAAAGACTGGACAAGTGTAGGTCATAATCGGGCGTATAATATTATCATCAGTAAATAATGTCAACAAAAAATACATATGACCTGTTCATTTTTTTAGCGATACAGTACATGTTTTGAGTTATTTCAAATCTTTGATAGTGTTAAATTATATTCAACACAACGGTAAACATTTTTGTGAAAAAAAAAGGATCAAGTTTTCCGTGTGCAGTTTCTGGCCTGCCATCGGACGCGTCCCCAGGTGGCGGATAGGAAGGTTACTGGTTTACCGGCGCGGACCAAAACCAGATGTGGGGACCGTTTCGGCGGTCACACGTGCGGCGGGTCGGCCACCACGCCAGGTGGCTGACGTGACCCGAACTCCGGGTCACCGTCAGGCAACCCGGTCTCCTTACTGAGAGGAGCTGGGGACCCCGTTTGCCTTCGTGCAAACGAGTGGGGCTGAGAGGAAGGACACCTCGCTAAAAAACCTGTCGGGACGTTTGGGTAAACATCTAATTAATTAATTTCATCTAATAAATAGACTCAGCATAAATGATGATATACTTCAACTAGTTTGTGAGATGTAACTTAGGTGACTCCCAACGTCACGGCGGATAGGGTAATTAACAGATCTCATACCTGGGTCTTCCTAGGGTATATTGTTTCACTGGTTGTAGCGAGCACTGCTTGGGCTATAGTTCCTCCGTACTCTGCTCACGCCACCTGTGTAGATTATAGCAACATGAGTATTTCCAGGCTCCCCGGTGGCGCAGAGTTGGCAGCCTTCGCTGTGTCCTCTGCGCACCTTTTTCCGTTCTAGCTGTAACTGACAAATACATATACTTTAATCACTAAATCATATTATCTTCACGTTCCTACCGCTCCTGACGCATCTTCGGTCAGCAGGATCAAGGGAACCTTCATACGTTCAAGTTGCCCGTCAAACCCAGCGACAACTCGTCAGGGAAATTATTTAACCTGAGCTAATTCTTACAATGCTCGTCAAAGCCAGCGCGGCGCGCTAAGGCGTTACATGACGAGAGCTTTCCTATAATGTCTGTCGAAGCCAGCGACAATGCGCTAAAGCCAATTATACGATCAGAACAAATTCTTACCATGCCTGTTGAAGCCAGCGACAACGCGCTCGCCATTACTCGACCGGAAGCATTATTCTAATTCATTCAATGAGTCTACTGACCCTAACAACACCTTGTCAGGGCCCTTCATTCTTTGTAACTGGTGATCACCATAAACGTTACCCTAACTCAGAACTGTAAGCATCCAAGACCATTTTAAGGGTTTTACATTGTAGCGCGTAGATCGTGTTACGTAATTAAACAATGTATACTATTGTATCTCTTTACTTACGTGCAATATACAACGTTCTATCTATCCGAGTTTTAATTACGTAACACGACCTACGCGCTACAATGTAAAATTTAACGTTAACTAATTACAAGAGTGTAGACCCCGCAAGAACAGAATGTACAGAATGTGAATGTGAGTGCTACAGAAATGTGTAGAAATGTGTCTCTTACAGGCTATGCACTAACTTAAATGCTATAGGTATCTCTAAACAATAGTGGGGTAACCAATCGGGCGTCCTCGATGCTGATTCGTTGATCGAGGGAGGACGTGGCGTATGATTGGTCAGGGAAGAGTGCGCGCCAATTTACAGTCCACGTGCTCTAGGCGGTTAGCTATGGTTTCACACGCTCCCACGCACATGGGTCACCAGATGTGCTTCCGGAGTTCCGGGGTGAGATTTATATGCACCCCCGCGCTAGGTGGTCGAGACCCTCGCGGTTGGCGGTCGAGACGCACGCCATGACTTCCGCGATCCTGGTGTGATTTATTTGAACCCTTTCGCGGAAGGTCGTCAATTGTGCAATTGTGTAGCATCTGTCTGGCTGCTACAACATTACCGAGATTAGTATCTACGATCTCTAAAGAGGCCATTCTTTCTCCATGACTCCACCTAGCTCGCAGGAATGAAAATGCTAGAAGTGATATTTAAGTTAGTTACTCGCGACCGCAGGGGAAAACCTAGAAATACTCAACTTAGATGAAGCTTTGATCGCAGGCGCCCTCGGAGACAACTTTTTGTAGCTGCCGCTTCTGACGAAAACAGCAAAAGAAAGCCTCGACGCTTACCAACTTTTATGGCGCGACTTTAAGCTAAACCATAGACTAGAATAACTCTGTCTATGATATATTACGCTAGTGTTGCTACACAAGAATCGTACATAAATCGACTCACGTTACTAATTCGTGTTCGACACGACAAAACCCTTGGCTGCTACGTCTTCTCGCACAAGAAGACGTACCCAGCCTGGCCCCTCCCTATGGAGGGACCACTGTGGGCCCGCCCTGGGCGGGAATCGCCGGCGGGGGATTGGTAGAAAGGCTCTGCTATTTCCCATGATCCCGCCACTCAGGCGATGTCGATGTGCCGCTGTGGTTTTAGTGGGTATTCCCGGCTTCGGCTGGGCGAGTCCCACACACGCCCTTCGGGGTATGGTGCGTAAAGGCACTTCTACAGCCTAAAAAAAAAAGATTAAGTTAGGATTCCGTGTGCAGTTTCGGGCCTGCCATCGGACGCGTCCCCAGGTGGCGGATAGGGGAACGGCCCCCAGATATGGGGGTTACCGGTTTACCAGTGCGGACCAAAACCAGATGTGGAGATCGCGTCGGCGGTCACACGTGCGGCGGGTCGGCCACCACTCCAGGTGGCTGACGTCCCGTCCGTCCGTTCCCGGTCACCGTCGGACAACCGGGGCTCCTCACTGAGAGGAGCTCGGGGCCCCGTTTGCTTCCGGGCAAACGAGTGGGGCTAAGGGGAAGGACACCTCGCTAAAAAACCCTTGTCTGCTACGTTTTCTCGCACAAGAAGACGTACCCAGCCCGGCTCCTCCATAGGGAGGAACCATTGTGGGCCCGCCTTTTAGGCGGGAATCGCCGGCGGGGGATTGGTAGGCAGGCTTGCCATTTCCTTTAACCCCGCCACTTAGGCGATGTCGATGTGCCGCTGTGGTTTTAGTGGGTATTCCCGGCTTCGGCTGGGCGAGTCCCACACACGCCCTGCGGAGTATGGTGATAATAAAAAGTATAAAGTTTTTTCTTGAGTAAGTTTATATCCCAACATAAAGTTAATGAAGAAAAAACTTAAGTCCAGGCTGTATGGCCTACTATGCCTTTGCCTATTGTGTATATATTTTACTATTGGTGTATGAACGACCCTCCTGACTTGGAGCCACTGGCTCGAAAGCCTGGCTAGTCTAGTCTGAACCCACTGGCTCCGAGCCAGTGGGTTCAGACTTATGCCTGGATCCGCCTGTCGCAAGTTATGTGACTATTTCCGATGATTTGAGAGGAATGGATACGGATGTTTCTCAAGTGTCTACTTCAAAAAGCGAAGGAACACTTATAAGGGTTCGCCATCAACCTATGTCTGTTTGCAAGCATTGTATTATGCGTTGGAAAAAGAAAAGGAATTCTACTGATAGCAGTGATACAACACAATGCCAATGCATTATTACCTCAAATGATGTTGTTGAGGAACGTCACATCCATATATCAGGCTCAGGCTCTCAACCTTTAATTGAAACAAGACATCAAAGTAGTGTGAATAATGTTACTGCAAAAATCCCTCAACCATCTCTTGGTAGGAAAGAGTACCTTGCTTCAGATTTGCAACCGTATATAGTCCATGTCCAAAAAATAGAAGCATCCTCAAATACTAATACTACCTTACATCCCATGGCTTTTGGCATTTTTTTAAAGAAAAATTAATTTCAGTATACCAGGTAGTGTGAAAAGAATGGGTAGGAACAGATGTGCTGTGGCTTTCACTACTCACAATGCTGCTAATGATTTTATTGTAAATATAAATTTGTCTGCATACAATTTTAAGGCGTTCATTCCCACCTTTAGTGTGACAAGGATGGGACTGATTAGAGGTATCCCTAATGACTGGTCTGTGGAAGAAATTATAGAAAATATTTCAGTACCTGTTGGCTGTGGTAAAGTGTTAAAAGTTAGGCGTCTTTAGCGCGTAGGGGCGTGTTATGTAATTAAAACGCGAATAGATAGAACGTTGTATATTGCACGTAAGTCTAGAGTACAATGTATCCTATAAGCTACCTAATTACAAGAGGAGAGACGCGACTAAGTTACTACAGAATGTACAGCGGTTATGTAAAATGTCTGATGATATCTGATAATAATGTGTTAATGAATATGATGTCTTACGAGCTATGCACAAGCTTAAATACTAAACAATAATACAGCTATCTCTAAACCGGAGTGGGGCTGACTGATCGGGCGTTCTTGATGCTGATTCGTTGATCATGGGAGGACGTGCCGCCCGATTGGCTGGTGGACAGTGCCCGCGCATTTGGTCCACGTGCAAGGCGGTTCGATATTGACCGCGCGCTTTCTCCCGCGCACAATGGGTTAACAGAATCACGTTGTCCGTGGCGCTTTCTCCAACGCACAATCGGTTAACTAACAGATGTGCGGCGGTTCGATATTGTCCGCCGCGCTTTCTCCCGCACACAATGGTCAGGACCAATGCGCTTTGTTTTACATACGCGCTTTGTCTTCCAAGATCCTTGTGTGACACTGGTATGATTTATGTGCACCCTTTCGCGGAAAGTCATCAATCATTGGGACGTCAATAGTTGGACAATCCCTTGTTGGCATTGTTGTATTGTAGCGACTGCGACCATTGCTACACGTCTCAATGACAAAGTTACCACCACTGAATCTACTACATGGAAGCCCTCTCAATCTGTAGTTCTTACCTTTGATGGTCAAGTCCTTCCAAAGAGAGTTTTTGTTTGTTTTAACTCTGTTCCTGTTGATATTTACACATTTCCCACTATTCAGTGCTATAAGTGCTGTCGCTATGGACATACCAAAGCACTGTGTCGTTCTGTACCAAGATGTTTTAAATGCAGTCAGAATCATACAGGCGATTCATGTTCTGTTGAGGATGATGCGGCTGTTTGTATTATGTGCAATTTTTTTCATTTTGCTACTAGCAAAGTTTGTCCAGAATTTAATCGCCAGAAAGAAATTAAGCATACCATGGCACACAGCTGCGTTTCCTAAATGGAAGCATGTAAACTACACCCTCCAGTATCTAAGTCATATGCGAATGCTTTAAGTACCCCAGTTAAACCAGCTTCACATAATAAGAATGCAAGTCCAAGTTCTAGCAATGCTAATCCTATTTCATATAATAAAACAGTTTTTCTGAAACCTCGGTCACTTCCTAAGTTTTCCAAGGGTTTTGACTGTGCTGCTCATAATGCAATTATTAAAAAAGGTCAAATTCCTACCCCGGCTAATGGTTGTGGTATAAAAGCAAAATCAGATGATGATGGAAACTTGAAACATTCGCAGATATTAGATTTAATATTGAGCCTTCTTGGTGCATTGCTTCATAGCAATTCAAATATTTTAAAACCGTCCGACGTTGCCACTTTAAACGAGTTAAAAAAAAACAGTTGATATCAATAATGGCTTGCCAAATTATTCAGTGGAATTGTCGGAGTACAGTTCCTAAAAAGAGTGATTTAATTTACCTTATAAACAAGTTTAATCCTTTAATTATAGTTTTGTCAGAAACATGGCTAAAGCCAGGTTATATTTTTGGTATTTCTGGTTTCACTTGTATACGTGAAGACAGAGCTGATGGGTATGGTGGTGTCACCATTCTTGTCAAAAATACTGTGTCTTTTTCTCAAATAACTTTTCCTCCTCGTAACCGTGATGATATTAATATTGTAGGAGTTTATGTTGACAATATTACTATCATTTCAGTTTATCTGTCCAAGCCTTCTATCGCTGCTTTTGATGAAATAAAATTGTTGCTGTCTAGTATACACACACCATTTTTGCAGCTTGGAGATTTTAACTCTCATCACCAATCTTGGGGTAGTACCATCACTAATAGTGATAGAGAATATTTATTGGAAATTTTAGACTCTTTTAATCTTTGTGTGTTAAATACTGGTGCTCCAACGAGGCGCACAAACCCTAATGAGAATTTTAGTGCTGTTGATTTGTCTAGTTGTACACCCTCTTTGGCACCATTAATGTCTTGGTTGCCTCTAACATCTAGTTTTGGCAGTGATCATTTTCCCTTAATTATCACATCTCCTATTAAGGGTAGAAATACACCAAAACCCAAACCTCGTATAAAACATAAGTTGTATGATACCGACTGGCCCACATACAAAACCCGAGTGGAATTCAAGATCTCATAAATACCTTACTTGAATGAGTTGGATAGAGCTACAGCTTTTGCTAAGTGCATTATCGATTCAGCAGATGAGATTTTTCCTATCAAGGATAATTCCTCACGGAAAATTCCTTTTCCTCCGTGGTGGGATTCGGAATGCGCTGAAGCTGTTCATAGAAGAAAAATGACTGAGAAGGAATATGCTTGTAATATGAGTGATGAGAAATTACTTTTGCTACAGACTGCTGTTAAATCTACCTGTGAATTACTTAAAGAGAAGAAACAACAAGGCTGGAAAGCTTTTTGTTCTTCACTCTCTCCTAATACAAGGCCTTCATTAGTCTGGCGTAACATAAAACGATTTCGATCTGCATTTAATCAATCTTCCTATGCTTCTCTTTCACATTCTATGGCTGATGCCTTTTTAGACCGTTTGGCTCCTCCTACAGTACCGGAAGAAACTCTTTGTGTTTCACCCTATTCTATGTTAAATTCTAATAGTTCTCCTTTAGGCTTGCCTTTTTCTATGACCGAATTAAAAGGAGTTCTAGCCAGTGTAAGAGATTCTTCTCCAGGTCAAGATAGCATAATCTACTCCTATAAAACCCATTTAAATGATAAGCCATTGGAATTTTATTTACAGTTAATTAACGATATTATGCTATCTGGTAAAATACCGTCTTCATAGCGCAGTCAAGGAATATTACCTATTTTAAAACCAGACAAGCCCTCAGATGACGCTACTTCTTACAGGCCTATTGCCTTATCATCTGTTTTGGCAAAAATAGCTGAACACCTTAATGGACAGCATTAGTATTCTCACCACTGATATCAGAACTGCCTTCACCACTAACAAAAATGTAGTAGCAGCTTTCTTGGACATATCATCTGCATATGATAATGTTAATATTTTAATTCTTAGACAGAAGCTTGACGAGCTGTGTGTTCCTCATATTTTAATAAATTTTATTATGAATATTTTATCAGAAAGAATAATTTCTTTGGAAGTTAATACTTTTAAAATATCTCGTACTCTACATAGAGGTTTACCCCAAGGCTGTGTAGTTAGTCCGCTTTTATATAATATTTATGTATATGATTTAGAATCATCTCTCCAAAATACTGTAAATGTTCTGCAATATGCTGACGATTTGTTGCTATATGCTATTGATGGAGATATCACAAAAGCTTGTAACATTCTGACATTCTTCCTTAAGCTGTTAAATCAGTGGTTGAATAAGAATGGTCTTGACTTGTCACCATCTAAGAGTGAAGTAGTAATATTTTCAAGAAAGCGTTTAATCCCTTCTGTATCAGTTAGTTATAATAATGAAATATTGCCACAAAAGAATCAAGCTAGATTTTTGGGTGTAATATTAGACAGCAAACTTTCAGGATTACCCCACTTTGATTACATAAGTGCTAAATGCGAGAAGCTTCTGAATATGATGAGATGTCTTTCAGGTGTATGGTGGGGTGCACACACATTTTGTTTAAAACTTTTATATGATGCCCATAATAGAAGTGTACTTGATTATGGAACATTTTTATTAGATGGTGGCAGTATTAAAGGTCTTAAAAAACTTGATGCTATACAGTCAAAAGCAGGTAAGGATTATGAGTGGAGCTATGAGATCTAGCCCCATTAACGGCTTACAGGTGGAATGCGGGGAGCCTCCTCTTCACCTTCGGAGACAGTACTTATCTGATAGGTCTCTCATCAGAGCCCTGCAATTTTCTAATAATTCCTTTTTCATAAACTGGATGCTTTAAATAACCTTATTCAGTCTTCTGGTTATTGGACCCATAAGGCCATCCCATGTCTCATCAAAAGCTTCCGGAAAATTCAGTCCATAGAATCACATATTCATCGCTCCATTTCATTGCCGGTGTTTGTGTGTGACTTTGATTCTTTAATGATTGAACCTAGTATATGCTACAACATTGGTGTTGGTAAACATGATGTGGAGGCGAATACTCAATTTAATTTCAATATAAATGTAACTAATTGGAGTGAATGGCATCATATATATATACTGATGCGTCAAAGATTGGGCCTAATGAATGTGTCGGCGTTGGAGTCATACACAAACAGTGATCGAGAATCACACCTAGGTACTTGGCTTGCTTCTCTCAAGGGATCGGCTTGCCGTCCAAGGTGATGGGTCGTGGAAGGGTGATACTGACCCGCGGTTTCCTGTAGAGTACCGCTTGGCGTTTTAGGGGGTTGACTTCAATCCTCCATTTCATAAACCAGTCAGCGAGCTTGTTGACCGCGGATTGAAGATGGAGGCGAATCCAGTTTGGACTGCGTCTCGAGCAGTAGATGGCTGTGTCGTCTGCGAACAGAGCGAGTTGAGCCTTACTGCTTTTCGGGATATCGCTAGTGAAGAGCGTAAAAATGAGTGGGGCTAGTACAGAGCCCTCGGGAACACCTGCACGGATGGGGCGGGGGGAGGAGAGCGCTCCTTCGATTTTATAGCGAAAGGTGCGGTTTGACAGAAAGTCCCGTAAGATGAGGACGAGACGATCAGGCACACCGAGTTGGTACAGCTTATAGATTAAGCCGTTGTGCCAGACATTGTCAAACGCCTTCGCTATATCGAAGTAAACTACGCCTGTGTACATACCACACAGGAACCCTGCGTGAATATGTTCAGTGATGCGTAGGATCTGTTGCGGACAGGAGTGTTGGGTACGGAACCCGAATTATTCTAATGGGATAAGGCCCTTGTTCTCTGCGTAGGCTCTGAGACGCTTATATAGGTATAAGCCTCTCATAGATCTTACCGAGAACTTTGAGTAAGCTGATGGGACGGTAGCTGGACGGTTCGGCTTTAGGCTTACCGGGCTTGGGAATGCCTATGACTCTGGCTTCTTTCCACGTTTGTGGGAAAATGTTATTCCCCAGTGCACCATTGAGGATGGTGGTCAAGAGGATGATTAGGTGGGCAGGGAAGAGGCGGATCACTCTGTTGGTGATGCCGTCAGAGCCGGGCGCTTTCCTGGGTTGAAGACCTTTGACGATGTCCTGCACTTCATCAGGGGTGATGGGGGGCAGGGGATCCTCAGGGTCGTCAACGGGTGGGAGGGAGGTTCTACGTTCGACTTCAGCGTCAACCTCAAGGAGATGAGCTTGGTCTACTGGTAGGAGGCTGGGGGAGCACTGGGCTTCCAGGCAGGAGGCGAGGCATTCAGCCTTGTCATCGTCATCGAAGGCGATGGAATTGTCAGGGCGAACTAGGGGAGGTCACAACTTCATTGAATTTCAGTTTCCTCTGAAGGTTCCAGAAGGCTTGATGGGTGGGCTCTAACTCATCCAGCATCTTATCCCAGCCAGCCTCACGCCACTCCGATATTCGTCTTTTTACAGTTCTCTGTAAATAGCGCATATGGGTTTTGTTAGCCGCGCAGGTGAAGTTGCTGTAGGCACGGACCGCCGCGTTCTTCTCGGTCAACAGTTCACGCAAGTCAGCAGGGAGTTTCCAGCGACAGTCTTCTGTCACTGTAACCTCCCTTGAACATTCGTTCAGGACTGACTGTACGTGATCCGTGCCGTGAACGAGTCGATCGCAGCTGTCTTAGAACACATAACACTATCAAGCGGGGAGAAAAAGCGCCAATTTATCCCGGTAGGTGGCGTCATGTCGTTGGCACCTGACACACTGTCAAAACTTGTTCAAAAGAAACTTAAGTTTTAGGTGATTAAACTTTTTGCATTAAAAAACTAACGAAATGCCACAATGCTGTGCTTATAATTGTGAAAATATTGGAATTCATCGTTTCCCTAGAGACAAAAAATGCTTGCAATCTTGGATCAAAGCAATACGTCGGAAAAATTGGAAGCCGACTCCGACTTCGAGGCTATGTGTAAAACATTTCAAATCAAGTGATTATTATGAAGAAAGCAAGTATACAGGTGAGATATTTAACCAATAACAGTAAAAACATTTATTAATAGTCAATATAAGTAACTATTACATAACATATATGTATTCTTTTTCAGGTATTAAATTAGAAAAGAAGTTATTGAAGAAAGGCACCATCCCCTCGATTTTCTCCTTTTCTAAGTGTGAAAACCAATCTAAATCAAGAAGATCCATAAGTTATGAAACACGCTGTGCAAAGAAAGAACTATTGGTACTCTCAGAACTGTAACTTCAGAGAAGGTATTATGAAATAAAAGAAAGAATAACCTTTATCATTGTTTTTTTATTACACTATAATTTTTGTACAAATGTTTTTCTAATATAGCATTTTTGAAATGTTTATAATAAAAAGCACCATCCACCATATCTTTGATGAACTCTTCATCTCTCTCTATGTGAACAGTTTGGAGATGTGTAAAAGTAAATATTATGAAAATACAATTCTTTTTCCTAGAACAAAAAAGTTGGCCTTGGATTTGATAAAAATAGGGGTGTTTTTTCTTAAGGACTAATTCGCCGTTTACTAAACTTAAGTAGGGCACAGTGGTGGGGTTGATATCACAATATCTTGCAGTGTATGGGCATTTCACTTCTATAATTGAATCATCCCGGAATAAACCATCGGGTGAAGCCTTAGAGCATGGTTTGATGCTCTAAGGGTGAAGCTCCCAAAAAAGGGTGGCTTTGTGACAAAAAAATTCCACATTTTCTCACTTGCACACTGTACATATATTCAAATTTAGCAATGGCTATTGGCTCATTGATTCGGCCATGCATTGTAGCTTTGGATACAAACTCTTTCGGATTGATTATTTTATTTGCCAAGTTAGCTCTATGAGATTCTATACAATGACAAATTGTATGAAATTTACTTGTGGTTAAATGAGTTTCATGTAACTCTTTCCAAAACTTACAATTATTTTGTTCTCTAGTATTTTCTTTAATTATTATTAGTTCTTGTTGAGTAACATTATCCAAATGCAATCTTGAGCTGTTCACCAGTTTTTTTCTCATAATATGAGTGATCCCACTCTACTGCATAGGTATTAGCAGGATAAAATGTTTGTTTTAAAGGTGCCGATGTCTGGCCATAGTTAATCATTAAATTTCTGACATAGTCAGTATATGATTTTGGTATACAGCAACATTTATTGGCTCATAATTTATAGAATATTTTGTGTGCTTTCTTGGCAAATCATCACATTTTAATGGAGAGGAATGGAATGGTTTAGGCCTTTTAAAAGTCATTAACTCCTGGGTACAGACCTGGTGCAGTAAAATACACTTGTCTTGGACCATATGTGCATTGCCATATAATACTACTAGTACATGTTTACAATGAGCTTCATGTCCACTTCCAACTGCACATTCGCAATGTGTTTCTTCTATGGAACCACAAGCATTCCTTAGTTTTATATCAACCACATACAAAATCTTCTTCATTGATGCCATGCATTGACATTTGATGTATGTAAAATCACTAACTCTGACTGCACGAGCTGTGAGTAAGTGTCGGTTCTCATACATTTGCAAAGCATTCCTTGTTTTCTTCTTGTACATTTCTGCAAAAACCTGAATATGATGTTTTGTGAATGCAGGCAGTATAGTTTCCGAATTAATATCTTTGTAATGTTCATTTAGGGGTGTAATCATTTGGACATCATCTTCATTATCTTCGGTTATTATATTAAAATTTGAATCATATGCTTCTTATCTAGAACAATAAATATAGAAATTAATTACCTATACACGTTGTGATTTCTGCACAATACAAATAATGGTGTCGAGTCGATTTTTGTGTAAATATTGAATACCTACCTAGCTATGAGAACAGCCTTTTTTCCTGTTGTTTTAGCTTTTCTTTTGCGCAACTCTTCTTTCAATTGAACCACAGTCAACAAGGAATACATTTTATTTTACGAAAGACACACAGGAACACCTAATTATTTTATTTTGAAAACAAAGTATGATTAATACATAACCTCAAAGAGCTGTGGATGGCTGAGTGAAGTGCCAACGATTGTCGCGCCATCTGTAATTGGCTTTGCCTTCGCCTCCCCATTGCCTATAACTTTGTACTAGCCCCGCACGATGATATTGCGATGGAACCTTGTCACAATAACAGCGTTGTGACGTCATCTGTCACACAAAAGGACAGCTAGCAAAAGAATGTTAAATGCAAAATTAATATTAGGGTTAAGGGTTTATTTGTATTTTATAATTTTATTACACTCTTTATAAAGAGTGTATGTATAAATTAATATTAGGGTTAAGGGTTTATTTGTATTTTATAATTTTATTACACCCTTTATAAAGAGTGTATGTATAATAAAATTAATATTAATTAAATAATTAACATTCTTTCTTAGGTATACCTACTCACCCATATTCTGACAAATAAACTTTCATTATTAAAAATTTCAAGGAAATAATTTTTGTAGACGTAAGAAAAATATACTTATTCGTATATCTTTCTTACATGTATACTATGTTTTTCTAACTACATTTCTGTTAATTTGCGAGCGGGAATTGAACCAGAGTCCACTGTGTAGTAGTCATGTTTTAATTACTACCTACATCTATCAGCTTATAAATAAAACCAGGATAATATGTAAAAAAATGTATATAGTCTTCCAAATCATAACTGTTTTCTGTGTCTGTCGTTTCCGATTCACTGTCGTCGCCGTATTTATGACAAATAACTCGTCAATTATTCGATCTTTATTCCAATAGGTATTCCTCTTCAAGCCGTTTAACATGATTGACTTCCTTTCGCCAGTCATCTGGAGTTATTGACGCCAACGACTCCAACGTCAGAGCTTCAATGCGACTTTCCAACTGCTCCACATTCTTTTCTGACACCCTCATCTTTACCAGGTTCCAGATGTACTCAATGGGGTTGAGGTCGCAGTTGTAAGGTGGTAATCTAACGACTTCATGGCCATAGCCAGCTAATAAATTGTCAATTTTATAATTTTTCGGCGGTCTGTGCCGTTTAATTAATAAATACAGTTGTCGTGGCGTCGCCTTTCAGGCCTCGCTTAGAACTTATTAGCAAGGATCCTGGCCCTAAACTACGACTCCGCGAAAGTACTTAATTTGTCTGATGATAGCTTGCATTGACTTACCGAGCTTGTAGTTGTCTCAGCCGGTACTTAGATGATGTAATGATCTGCTTCGCCTTGTTATGAGATGTGTGCCAGCTATGATTATCCCATGTTCTTTGTTAACCTCTCAAGACCTCGATCTGTAGGGATTAAGCAATCATCATTTGCTTGTTTTGGAACTAAGTGCGCAGGGCCAATCTTACTTCTCTAACTTGTGTGACATTTATATTTGTTCGATTGTTTACTCGTATTTACTTTTAACCTCCAAATGAGGGCTTGTGTATTACAGAGCCTCGCGCTCTGGCTTAAGTACTTTGTGCTACTCAACGATTATATTGGATGTCCCTTGTCTGTGACCCTCGCCCTGCGGCTCGGGATTTTCTTTGTTAGGCTAGAATAACTCTACGCCTCTTTTGGAACTTGCACATGCGACACACGCCACATGTGACCTACACCCCACGGGCTAGGATTTATCTTGGAAGCGATAGCAACTCTACCGCTCATGCAGATTCTTGCACATGCGACCCATACCCTGCCAGTATGGGATTTTCTTGTGTGGCTATAGCAACGCTACGGCCCTTCATTCAGAACTTGCACAGATCGACAAGACATACAACTTTTGATACAATTAGCGTTACTCGACTTCAGTAACTTCCTTTAGTTCAAACTACCGTAATACATATACGATTAGATTAACAACAAGTAATTAGATAAACCCTAGGCACTTAGCTTTAATTAACTGGAGACTTCTAGCTTGCTCCGGAACTCACTCAATTCACACTAGACTTTAAATTATTCTTATAAGACTGTACTTGATGCCGGCGACGCTTCGAAAGGGCGCGTCGCCCGGCTTGGCTTTGCTAGGTGAAAATCCACAGACTATAAAGTACCATAGTCATGATATTCTCGCTTACCTTGTGCAGAAATGTCAGTGATCTTGCGAGAATGTCTTCTTATGTATTATTATGAGTGATTTCGCGCTAAGTCGCGACACTCCCGCCGGAAATTTATTTAAACAAAGGTGATCATCAGATTCTGCGTCCACTCCCTTATCTTCTCAAGGGCCCGGACTGCTGCCTCACGCTTGCTCCTCAGTTCTCCGTTTAGTCTATCATGGTTCTCCATGTCCTTTGACGGTTCTCTCGAATCATCATTATCCTCATTGTCATAATCATTTCTGTCAACGATTTCATTTTCAACATCTATTTTGTTACTAGTATCTTTCGTATTTTTTGTCAAATTTTCATCTATTTGTTTCGTTTCATCATCAATTGATGTTTTATTTTGAACAGCTTTCATTTCTGTATCATTAGTAGGATTTATATTTATTGCCTTTTCATGAGTTTTTATCGGCAATCGAAAGGGTTGAGAATCCTTTCTAGTTTCTTGAATAGCTTCATCATGACCTTCGTCATCTTCAACTTCTAAAGGGTATAAATGTGCAATAGAGCGAGTGAAAATTGCATTTCCAACTTTGACTTGTGCTACTCGAACTAGACCATCAGAGCTTTTTACTAAGGACACTATTTTTCCCACCTTCCAGCCTTCTCTGTTCTTATCTCCCTTTATCTGTACTATTTGACCTATTATTGGATTAAGATTTGAAGTAACTCGTGATTGTTTAGGAGAATGACTATGTCTGTCTCTTAAGCTATGTAAGTAGCGGTTTTGAAACATTTCTTTGAATTCCTCTAGTATTATTCTAGACTTCTTCCAGCCTTTAATTAAATTTGTTTTTGTGGAAGATCCTTGTATTATTACGTCAGTTTTTGCACTCTCAAGAGTGGCACATCTGCCCCAATGAAGAAAATCGGATGGTTTCAAAATATGTTCAAGTTCGGTATCAACACAAGTTAGTGGTCTACAATTGACCACCGCTTCTATTTCCTTTATCATTGTTACCAAGTGACTATCTCTTAAAAGATGTTTGTGAAATGTTCTTTTCATACAATGTTTTATCAGTCCAACTAAGCGTTCATAAAAACCTCCGTGCCATGGTGCTAGTTCGGGTATAAAACGCCATCTTATTTTATTTTCAACACAGTATGCTTTTGCTACTATGTCGGAAATCAATTTAAAATGCAAAGCATTGTCGGAGGTTATCCATGTAGGAACTCCTGTAATTGAAATCATTCGTCTTAAAGCAAGTAGTCCTTGTTCAGCTGAAAGATCTTCAACTACTTCGAGATGTACAGCTCTAACAGCAAGACACGTGAATAAGCATATCCATCTCTTACTTGTGCCGCTATCTGTTTTGACTAATATTGGACCTAAATAATCAACACCAGTAAAAGTAAATGGTTGGCTATAGTTCACTCTTTCAGGAGGTAGTGCCGGTGTAGATGGTAATTTGTATGGTCCACCACCATGTTTCATGCACCGGGAACATTTACCCAATATTTTCTTAACCTGGCTTTTGCCTTGAGGTATCCAATACGTTTCACGAATTATACTCAATGTGTGGTTGACACCTACATGATAATTTCTTTCATGTATGTCTCTAATTACTTTAGTGGTAAATTCACAATCTTTCGGTATAATTATTGGATATCTTTTATCGAAAGCCCAACCGGCATATTTCAGTCTGCCTCTGCAGCGAAGTATACCGTCAATATCTTTAAAGAGCCTTAGATTTCGACTTAGATTAGTTTCTTTTCCTTTTAATTCATCTTCAAAATGTTTAGATTGTAAGTTCTTAATTTCTTTTAATATACTGCTTTCATGATGCGTTTCTTCTGACAACTTATTTAACGATTTTTGTAACTGAGGTTCTTCAGTTATATTTTCAGCCATATCTTTATCTTGAGCAATATTTAACTGTAGACTTTCTGCATTCGGCAGATCCTCCCCCGCCAAAAAAGTAACGGTATTTACTGGGACGAGCGGCCATTTGGATTTGTCCAATCTTAAGAATTCTGGTCCCAGTAACCAACGTGACCTTTCCTCTTCCGAAGCGTATGGTCTCGTTGCTGCATCTGCAGGGTTATGTTGTGATGGAACATGTCTAAGTATCAAATCCTTATTCAGTTTTATTTCCTCTAGTCTTCGTGTCACAAATGGTGTAAGTAGTTTGTTGGAATTATACCAGTCTATCACAATCTGGCTGTCTGTTCACAAGGTTTGCTTAGTGACCTGCTTTGTTAAGAATTTCAGAACATATTTAATCAGTCTACTTCCAATAAGTACACCGAGTAACTCTAGTTTGGGTATACTTAAGTTTTGTTGATCTTTGATCGGCACGAGTCGTGATTTTCCTATTATGAAATGTATATTAATTCCTTGCACCAAGTAGACCACCGCAGCGTAGGCCTGCAATGAAGAATCGGAGAAACAATGTAGCTCAATTACCCCCTCGATGGAGGCAATAGTTCTACGAGGTATGCAAATATTTTCTATGTACTTTATATCTTTTAGAATAGTTATCCAACGTTCTTTAGCATCAGTATCTAGTGGACTATCCCACTTTACCTTTTTCTTCCATAGGTCTTGTAAGAAAATCTTTGCGGACAGCATACTAGGTACGCTAAATCCACAAGGATCGTATACAGCTGCTATAGTTTTCAAGACTCCTCTTTTTGTGTGTTTATTATCTTCATTTACTTTTGCTTTCAAGCTTAATGTATCTTGCTCTAAATTCCATTCTATACCGAGTATTTTTATCGTTTTGTCAGGACATACATCTTCGTCTGGAATATGTTTTATAAATTCTTTGGAGTTAGAACTCCATTGTCTTAGATTCATGGAAATTTCCTCAAATGTATTTTTCAAATTGTGGTACAGCATTACCGCTTCATTAACAGTGTTTGATCCAGTCAAAAGGTTATCTACATAAATATCATTGGCTATTTTCTTTATGTATTCGTATTTTGAACATTTCAGATGATGTTTGACTGTGGCATTTAGAATAAATGGTGACGCTGTAAGACCGAATGGAACACGGGTGAATCTGAGATGGATGATATTGTCCTCGGTTACTGGTTTATGAGGGTTCTTCAGCCACAAGAATCTTGTCACATCTCTATCTATGTCTTTAAGTCCGATTTGAAGAAAAGCCTTTTCGACATCCGCTACTATTCCAATAGCGTGACATCTAAATTTAATTAACAGCCCTGTTAAGTCTTCCAATAACAAAGGTCCGCAATAAAGATGCTGATTCAAACTTTTACTGTCCCCAACATGTGCTGATCCATCATAGACTATACGTAGTACTTTTCCTGGTGCCGTGATGCCGTGATGCGGAAGGTAATGCACTATATGGTTAACTTGTCTCTTAGGAACTTCCTCAATTATTCCATTACTCCACTGATCTTTGATTATGTCATCATACGACGTTATTGTAGCTGCATCTAATCTTTTAAGTAAGCCTTTGAGTCGACCAAATGCCAGCCCAAAATTGGATTGCAATCCTGATGGACTATCACTCCATGGCCAGCTGATATAATATCTGTGATCTTTATACTCTGTGGTTTCGTTAAAATGCTTAATAGCTTCCTCATCCCTATTTGCTTTAGGTGAGTCTGTTATACCTATGGACTCCAAATCCCACAAACATTTCAAACTTTCTCTGTGTAGTGGTGGATCTAGTTGATTAAAACTATCGTTGCCAGAATTTTCAAAATATGTGAGTACTGTTAATCGTTGCACGCATTTGGTAGTGTTTATTCTGCCAGAAACTATCCATCCAAATTCAGAATGTATCAAATACAAATCTTGTCCTATTTGTATTTTATCAGTTGCCATTATAGAGTAATAATGATCATTACCTATCAATATATCAACCCGGTCAAGCAATGACCCATCATCAGCTAACTGATATTTGCCAGAGTTCTTCCACCCCAGTAAATTTTCCTCTGGATATGGTACCCCTGGAGATATTGATGGTATGACGTTAGCAAATATTGACCTGATTGTATTATTATTTGTCATAAGATCTATCCTTACTAATGAGCTTGTTATCTTTCTAGGTTGTTGAGATCCGAACGTAAATATTGCAAGGTTATTTCGTTCTTCCTCTTGAAGATTCAATTCTTTAGCCATAGCTTCTGTAATATAACTTCTCTCGCTTCCTGTGTCTAACAGTATCCTACAGTTTCTTCTGCTATCACTGTGGCCTAGTACTGCAACAACGGCTGTTTGCAATATTGTGGACTTTTTTCTGCTTACGTGCATTACATTTGTCGATTCCCTTTCATCTCGACTCTTGGGTTGCACTTTAGTAGGACATAATGCTGAGTTATGTATTCCATACTTGCCACAGAAGCGACATTCCCTTTTATTATTGCACCGAGAATGGTGATGTCCCTGCCTAAAACATATAAAACATCTATCTTGAAGTTTTGCTTTTCTTTTCTCTAGAGTCTTAACCTTTTCACAATCGCTATTGTAGTGGTTACCATTACAGAAGATACAATTGTAGAGCTTCTTTCTTTTACCAAAATTCTTGTATTTCTTTTCTTTAGTTATGTTTGGATCAAATCTTCTCTTAAGTCTGTCATTATTAGGTTTGATATTGTGTTGAGGTCTTCCCTTCGGTATTTTAATGTGGGTGAAATTTTTCTTTGACGTTCCAGGTCTCCTTCTTTCTAGATTTGTAGCATCCTTTATATGCAGGGTTTCTGTAGTGTACGGGGTTTCAACAGCACTACCCGTACAAGGTTGTTGTGTTATCCTCATAGCGTCCTCCTTAGTGGATATTATCAAGGATAGATGCTTTAGAATACATTCCACAGTAAAAGTACCTTCAGATCCAAGTCTCATCTTGGTATCGTAGATTAGGTCTGTAGGGAATTTTTCCATTATTAAAAATCTCATCTGATTCGTATCAGTGTTCTCTCCTATGGATTGAAGTATTCTTAAATGACGTTGAATTTCGTCCAATGTGATTCGGCATTCATCAAGTTCTATTGCTTGTTTTAAATTATTAATAGCTCTATGATGCGCATGAATTACTCAAATTCATTATTTAAATTATTGCAGACCAGCGGTTCCCGAGATCAGCATGTTCAAACAAACAGACAAACAAACTCATCAGCCCTATACACCTGTATAGATATCATAGGCTCATGCAGAAATGGCTTGGATTTCTTCCGCAATTTTAGTCAAACGGTTTTATTAATATGTCTTTCATTTCAGGTTCCTCTGCAAAGTTATCTTTACTATAAACTTATGTACCATTATGTATATTATAAATTCAAATTTTATCCATTTCTATTGATAATAAAAAATTAATTAATCAATTAATTCTTTAACTCATTTGAAAAAAAAATGTAACTTTGCCTTAACTATTACCAAGTTTCATTTAAAATTCACTTGGCCTTAAGTTTCAATTAATAATTTATTAAAGAATGGATTAGAAAAAAGAAAGAAAAAAAAAACCAAAATTTGTTTATAAGTAAGTACTCTGTAAGTACATACTAATAGTCAGTCAATTACTAATTATCATTTGCCAACATCTTCATAAATTAAGCATCTTAATTGTCATTTTCCTTGCCATGCCTTCTAATATAATTCTTATTATCTTGAAATAACAATGGCTTCCCAATGCTATTTTAAAATTAATATTAAGGCATAATTATCTTACTCTAGACTTTACTCACATATAATCATATCTCTAGCAAGTGTAAATGGTTTTTATGAAAGTAACAATACTTTCATACTTTAATTTTGCTTCTAATTCAACAAGAAAAATTAAAATTTCCCTTGAAATTACTTTGTCATATGTAGGCATGTATTTGTTTATTGTTTTACCCGTTGTTTAATTTAGCTTATTTTATTTCAAGAAAATAGGCAGTACAACAAATATATAGCTGTTAATGACTGAATTATAATGAAAATTATGGCGAAGTAAGTAGTTAAGAATTGAAGGATTTTAAAACAAGTTAATTGACCATTTTAAAGTCTCTTAGGAAAATCCAAAGTAGTAGAGTACATAGTTAATTTTCTCTTGGGTACTCAGTCAAGGAATGACTATTGTCCTACTATACCTAGGAACTTATAATGCCTTCACATGTTTTAAATTTTAACTATAAGTATTTGTTTACTTATGGTACCTATAACACAATGGAACATTCTCTTCCATTTTCTTAGTAGGCAAACCTGATTTTCAACTTAACATAGGAGTAAAGGAATTAAATTATCTTTTCTTGTATGTAAATGGGTACATTTGCATATTGAAGGATATTATTAATTAATAGCAGTTTCTCAATTTGTATTCCCTCCTTTTTGTAATTTGTTCACTGTGGGTATCAATTAAAACTGTTTCCAACCACGTGAGCCGTATGACAGCACAAAAATTTCAACTTTTTGCGGAACGTGAATTTCTGTACTACAGACGTAAAATATAGAATAATCACTTTTCATACCTTAAATCACAGCCTCAAACACTAAATGAGCGCTTCTGATGTTTATTTCACAGGTTAAACAACTTTGCGGCAAATATTAACAACTTTCTTGAGTAATTGAAAAAGTTTTCATATCGATGGCGTCTAGTAGTGTCGGCTTACAAACTTTGAACGGTAACTTGAATGAATGAACGAAACGTCATTTCCAATAAGGCAGTATACACACGATCACAGCTTTCTTCCAAGCATCAACTTTGATACGTATCTTGTAGGATTTCAATACCTAAAACCGTATGAATTTTCTATTAACTATTTCTTAGTGTAACATGACCTTTGTCTTGAAAGAGTAGAAAAAAAAATACGACAATTTTGCCGATGCCAATTAGGCATGTTATTTGTTTGTTTCACAAAACAAAACGAATGTCTGCCTTCTCCATACACTTGTTAGCTTCCAAGCTTCTTTTAAGCTCCAGCAATTAACAGACATTAACACTGAATCACCTTTTCATGATTATAACAACTATCACAAGCCGTGGTAAATTTATACCATTGTCCCGCCATTGAGTACAAATACCATAAAGCAACAACACACGTTATGTCCTTTATAACCTTTTGATGACAAAACGACTTTCAACGTTATTGCTAATAATATTCATATAGCTTAATTATGAATATAAATTTAAACTTTTTATGTATGTAGCTTTACCGGCAAATTGAGTGAATGAGCGAGTGAGTTGCGAACAAGTTTTTAGAATGAACACGAATGGCATCACATATTTTAAATAAACTGAAACCTTTCAGCTTTAAAGAATTTACATCCCTTATAAGTCAAAGCAAGCATCACCAGACCTTAGGATTCATCAAAATTCATCCCAGCATCTCCACCATGTCGTGGCGTCGCCTTTCAGGCCTCGCTTAGAACTTATTAGCAAGGATCCTGGCCCTAAACTACGACTCCGCGAAAGTACTTAATTTGTCTGATGATAACTTGCATTGACTTACCGAGCTTGTAGTTGTCTCAGCCGGTACTTAGATGATGTAATGATCTGCTTCGCCTTGTTATGAGATGTGTGCCAGCTATGATTATCCCATGTTCTTTGTTAACCTCTCAAGACCTCGATCTGTAGGGATTAAGCAATCATCATTTGCTTGTTTTGGAACTAAGTGCGCAGGGCCAATCTTACTTTTCTAACTTGTGTGACATTTATATTTGTTCGATTGTTTACTCGTATTTACTTTAACCTCCAAATGAGGGCTTGTGTATTACAGAGCCTCGCGCTCTGGCTTAAGTACTTTGTGCTACTCAACGATTATATTGGATGTCCCTTGTCTGTGACCCTCGCCCTGCGGCTCGGGATTTTCTTTGTTAGGCTAGAATAACTCTACGCCTCTTTTGGAACTTGCACATGCGACACACGCCACATGTGACCTACACCCCACGGGCTAGGATTTATCTTGGAAGCGATAGCAACTCTACCGCTCATGCAGATTCTTGCACATGCGACCCATACCCTGCCAGTATGGGATTTTCTTGTGTGGCTATAGCAACGCTACGGCCCTTCATTCAGAACTTGCACAGATCGACAAGACATACAACTTTTGATACAATTAGCGTTACTCGACTTCAGTAACTTCCTTTAGTTCAAACTACCGTAATACATATACGATTAGATTAACAACAAGTAATTAGATAAACCCTAGGCACTTAGCTTTAATTAACTGGAGACTTCTAGCTTGCTCCGGAACTCACTCAATTCACACTAGACTTTAAATTATTCTTATAAGACTGTACTTGATGCCGGCGACGCTTCGAAAGGGCGCGTCGCCCGGCTTGGCTTTGCTAGGTGAAAATCCACAGACTATAAAGTACCATAGTCATGATATTCTCGCTTACCTTGTGCAGAAATGTCAGTGATCTTGCGAGAATGTCTTCTTATGTATTATTATGAGTGATTTCGCGCTAAGTCGCGACAACAGTTCAGGTTTTGTACTGTCGTTGGGAAAGTCTCAACAATCAACTGTTTTTTATTGTTCGTACTTGGTGGCCTATTCTCATCCCTATAACTGTGATAAGGGGCGTTGTCCATCACAATTTTGGAGTTGCGTGGTATGTTGGGTACTATTTTTTCTGTAAGCCACTTGGTGAAATTCTCAGCATTCATTTGATCATAGTAATCCCCCGTTTTGGTGTCTGCTTTAAACATTAAAAGGGCATTATCAACAAAACCGCTTTAACTTCCCGCGTGAACTATTATCCATCGGCGGCAGGGGCTGTCGTTCCGTCTCACTCCGTCGGTTGCTGTTTGCCAACATTTTTCTACCGTGTAGTGTGCATGTATCCACGTTTCGTCGAGATAAATAACGGATCTTTTGTTATTACCAAGCGAGACATTTTCTTTCATACGTCGTAAATATTTAGCCCTCCACGCTTGAATTTGGGGTCTTTGAATTAGGGCCAGTCTTTTTTGGTAGCATCGTTTAAATTGGTAGCCTAAATCACATTTAATTATTTTTCTTAATGTAGTTTCACTACCAGTATAATTAAGGTCTACTTTTGAAGCCGTCAAAATTTTGCGCATTGTGGGTATTTCTCTCCTCCCCGTACACATTGAATCTATAATATTTCTTAAAGCTGTTAAGGAAAACCCGTCGAAATATTTCTTCTTTTGTCTTTTTCCTTTAGTAGGAGTTCTCATTTTGCTGCCACTGGCTGTTGCGGACTAATGCTCTCGTCTCAATTTCGTCACAGTATTTTTTGCAACGCCTGTGGCACATGCCACACACTCCGTGACTTTGATAGAATTTTGCAAAATATTTTTAATAAGTAAGCAGTTGCTTCGGTATTAAAATGTCCGAAGCACTTTTTAAAGCACGGTTTATACTTTCAAGAACTAACTTACAATCCTCTTTCTCTTTAACAATATAATTGTCCACTTTAATTATAATTTCACGAGCACGACTATTAATTAATTTCTTACTCATTTTAACGAGTAACAGTTAACAAAACTAAACAACAAAACTCAAGAACAACAATAAAACAGGATAACAAAAACAAAAAGCTAACAAAAATATTCGATGTGCGTAAGTGGGTAAGCGCGGACTGAACTTGCGAACGGTACCGACGGTGCGAGTTCGACTACGTCACCAAGATGGCCGCCAATCGCAATATCATCGTGCGGGGCTTTTACTATTCGTATATTATGATTTCGGAGTTTTGGCGGGAATGTCAAGATGAGTGTCACGCTCATTTTTCATTGGACTTTTAAAATTATTTATAGTGTTGTTTGCTAATTAAAAAGTGCATTCAGTGAATAATTTATAAAGAACAGTGAAATATTGTAGCATAGCCACATGACCTTACCCAAACTTCCTCCTTGTCGGCCCCACGCGGGAAATGAAAGGAGATAGGTTTAAGTTAAGCTTGTATATGTTATGATAAATTAGGAAAAACAAAAAATTTTAAAAAACCTGCTGAAGTGTAGGCTGTATGGCGTACTATGCCTTTGCCTTTTCCGTTCAGAAGAACGGAAAGAAGCAAGCAAAAAAGAATATATGTATTCTTGTTTTGTTTATATTGACCGGCGAAAATTTAATGAAATAAACCTAAATAGTAAATAAACCATACATATAAACTTGCGCCTTCTACCAACGGTCCTAAATAAATGTTACGCGACTCCATCTGCTACGTTCTCGTTCTGTAATATGGCCATTGGCCCAAACATAGATCGTATAGCTGCCACATGACGCTGGCAGATTATTGTAGATAAAGAAGAGAAATATAACCGTATCTGA
The DNA here is from genome assembly GCA_017933935.1 of Sesamia nonagrioides. Taxonomy (NCBI): domain Eukaryota; kingdom Metazoa; phylum Arthropoda; class Insecta; order Lepidoptera; family Noctuidae; genus Sesamia; species Sesamia nonagrioides. The sequence continues at coordinate 63,366 of JADWQK010002185.1, forward strand.
TACTTTTTGAGCCAAAAGATGGATAGACTATCAATGTGTAGGATGTGTTTAGCGCAGAATGTCCGCCTGTGTATAGTGGCCAACAGAAACTTGCACAAACTATATGAGACGCTGACTAATATTCCAGTAAGTAAGCACAGAGCAAGTAATCACTACGTTTTTTATGTAAGTTGTTATTTTTATAGTTGTTACCAAAGAGTATAATAATACTTTACGTTCAGAACCATTAATGTTGATAGTTTTGCACCAGTGTATCAACCTTAAGACAGCTCTAGCACAGTCTTTACTTGGATAGTTAACTTATCTCCTCTAAATGACTCCTTTTGTTTAGATAATAAAGTAAAAATAAGCAAAAAACTACATGATTTAATTACCCTTAAACTTAAGGCGCTGTGCTCAGTAAAAATAGGCTTCAAAAAACAGTTTTTTAGCCAAATGTATACATTTCAGAGCAGCCAAAAATTTATATGTTAATCTTGATTATATGTAGCAGGAAACCATTGTTTTCAAAACACGCTTTGAATTAATTTTCTCAATAGAAAAAAATCCTAAAGTAACCCCTAAAATTGAATTTATAACAGTTGTAACTGAATTATTAATCATCAAATCTTGATAAAATTGAGAAGAGCGATGTAAAATATAATAGTAAATGAAACCATTGTTTTTGTTTATCGATTTAACTAAGATATTCTAAAATAAATAATGTATTTAATGATAGATAACGTGAACGAAACGTCGCTCCATTGCGGCGTCCATTGCCTTCTCTTTCACTTCTATGCTTAGCGACAGTGACCGCTGAGGCGCGCTGCTTGATGGACCTATGTCAGTTTTTGCTTTACCCCGCACAGAAAATAATTATATTTACGTGTCTGTTTGTTGATGAATAATCATATTTCGATTTTGCCCGGGTTCAAACCCCAGGTTTACATTATATGCTTTTTGTAGATTAATTTGAAATAAATGCTTTTTAATTTACTGTTGTATTTTTGCCGATTTTTTATTTGATTTTTTTCTGTAATTATTCTTTCTTTTTTTCAAATTTTTCTTCACCTGTATGTGTTCGGGTTCAAACCCCAGCTTTACGTTGTATGCTTTTTGTTGGATTTCTTATTTGCAATTGTTTTTTTTTTAATTATTATTAATTTAGCCGATTTTCTGTATTTTTTGTAGTAATTGTTCCATCTTTTTAAATATATTCTTTTTGTAACAATTATAACGCAAACTAATATTTAAAATCAATTTGTTATAATTTTCTTTCTACAAATTTCTAGAAATTAATAATAAATAATAATAATAATCCTTTATTTAACCATGAATTTCTTAGTTTATAATATAATTTAACAAAAGAAAAACAATAAAAATAACAGTTAATTTGATAATAGTTCAAAACAGTAAAGGAGACGGGCGAAATTGGGCCTGAACTGTACACAAATGAGTTATTTGTCAATAATTTTCATTTATTTTTTTGTTTTCAATCATTTATTACTAATTCTGAATTCGTCAGAATAAAAAAGATAATATTTAATGAAATAATACTGACTTTCTTTACTTTCACTTTTCAACAATGTTACCAGATGAAATGCGAATCATTAATAAGTTCTAATCGATAAATCAAATTATTACAAAAATAAAATTAAAAATGAATCAGTACATTTCTATAGATTCGTTTTTCGAAAATCTTTTAATATAAGGTCTTAATTATATTACCTATTATTTACTTATTTACAAAAACATCTTAAAAGAAATTGATCAACAGATCGATTTAATAATCAATTCAACTTTTTTATGTAAAGTTCTGATCGATGTTTAAGAACTTGTTCAGAGAAAATAATAAGCGGAATAGTTTTAAATAATCAAAGAAATATATTTTAGAGGTTACCAAAGAATATATATTAAAATTAGAACAGCAGACCACAGTCCATAGACCAAACATAGAACCATGATAAACAAAGAGTATGTATAGGTACCATACTTAACATCCTCGGAGGTTTTTAAGAATTTTGAGATAAATTCTTTAGTCCTATTCTAGAACTTAGAACTTTTAATCTGGGCCCATATAAAGGTTTAGTAAGCATGTCTGCTAATTGGTCTTCAGAGGCAACTTGCTCTACAATGAAATCTCCATTGCTGACACATTCTCGAATGAAGAAGTGTTTTAACTTAATGTGTTTTGTGCGCTTATGGTATTCATACTTTGGGTTATGAGCAAGATACACCGCTGACTCATTATCTAAGTTCAAGATCGGTTTTTCAGTCTTTAACAGGTCATCTAATAAACGATTCAGCCATAGAATTTCTTGAGCAGATTCGCTTGCTGCTATTATTTCAGCTTCCATTGAAGATAGAGATACAGTTGGCTGTTTCTGGCTTCTCCAACTTATAGCAGCGCCAGAGAATATGCACACTATGCCGGATGTAGACTTTCCCGTAGTTTGATCTCCGCCATGATCGGCGTCACTGAAGCAGACCATGCGTGGCGGTGACTTATTTGTGAATGTTAAGCCTTGTTCTAGGGTTCCTTTTAAATACCTAAATATACGCTTGATAAGCAAGACATCTTCTTTAGTAGGCGCTGAAAGGTTTCTTGAAGCGACACCAACAGCATATGTGATGTCTGGTCTTGTACCCACTGATAAATATGACAATGCACCAACGGCTTGTCTATAAGGAAAAACCGACTTGGTATTACTATCTTCATCTTTTCCAATTTCATTATTTTTAATAACGGGTGACGGTGCTGGTTTACATTCGGACATTCCATATTTCTGAAGGATTTTCTTTGTATATGCCTTTTGACATAAGAATATGGAGTTGTCTTGTCGCACTATTATTTCCATTCCGAGAAAGTACGATGCAGGTTTGATTGTAATTTTAAATCTAGATTTAAGTTCATTCAAAAACTCTTCGCCTGCTGCTGTCGTATTGTGCGCTATAAGCCCATCGTCAACATAGAGAGCTACAGCAACTTTTAATTGATTTTTATTTCGCACAAATAAACATGGATCAGCTTCGCTCTGTTTAAATCCAGATTTTAGCAGGAATTCTGCAATGCATATATTCCAGCAGCGTGGAGCCTGCTTCAAGCCATACAGACTGCGTTTTAATTTACAGACTCGTTTCGTGCCATCTTCATAGCCTTCGGGTTGTTTCATGTAAATTTCGTCTTCTAACTCACCGTTTAAGAAGGCGGTTGTAACATCAAATTGAGTTACTTTTAAATTTTCCTTGGCAGCTACGGCTAGAAGTGACCGCACAGTGGTCAGACGAGCCACTGGACTGAACGTTCTGTCATAGTCCACTCCAGGTATCTGAGAATAGCCCTTGATGACCATTCTGGCCTTGTACCTGTCAACGGATCCATCAGGATTGAATTTTATTTTATACACCCACCTGCATGGTAAGGCTTTTCGTCTTTTAGGTAAATTTACAAGGTCCCAGGTATGGTTCTCTTTTAATGAGGGTATCTCGTTTTGCATAGCTTCTTGCCATTTTAATTTATCAGGAGATTCCATAGCTTCCTTAAAAGATTGCGGTTCTTTGAGTTTGTGAAGGTTTTCTACTTCTTCAGCAGCAGCCATAATAAAATCGTCATAACGCTTTGGAGCTGTAATTGCTGACCTGTTCCTCAAAGAATATCTTGACGAAGCTTCGTCAGCATTATCACTGACAACTTCGTCATTTTCGTAGAAGTGGTTGGAACCAGAAAGTGATTCATAGTCACTTTCGCTGTTTTCTTGTTCTTCTGGTTGAACATCTTCAGTGTAAAAATCATTAACATTTTGTTGCACATTTTCAGAGTCAATATTATTGATATGGTCTAAATATGATGTGACATCTCCAACATTGTCAAACTCAGTTGCGACTTGTTTATGTTGTGATTTTCTTGAACACATTTGTGGTTTGTCATCAAGGAGATCGGTGATGTAGTTTTTATTTATTTCCTTATAAAACATGGATTTCATCACGCGGATGTCTTTTGAAATGATGACTTTATTTTTGGATGGTAGGAGAATTTTGAATGCTTTCGAGGTTTCAGAGTATCCAATAAACATGCCAGGAATTGCTTTTGGTGCGAATTTGTGACTATTGGAGTCTTTGATGAGAACAAATGTTTTGCAGCCAAATACATATAAGTGATTTATGCACGGTTTTCTGCCAACCCATAGTTCAAATGGCGTTTTATTCTCAATCGCACTGTTTAAGCTCCTGTTTGATAGATAATTTGCTGTTACGATTGCTTCACCCCAGCATTTTAATGGTGCATTCGCATCTATGAGTAAGGCTCTAGCTTTCTCTATAAGAGTGCGGTTCTTGCGTTCAGCTACTCCGTTTTGGTGCGGTGTGTAAGGCGCACTAAGCCTTCGTTGTATGCCACATCGTCTCAAATAAGCGTCAAAATCTTTATTAATATATTCGGTACCATTGTCCGACTGTAAGAATTTTATTCTTTTGCCTGTGTGAGTTTCTGCAATCTCTTTAAATTCTTTAAATTTATCCAACACTTCATTTTTATTTTTTAGAATGTATACCCGACTGTAACGACTATAGTCATCGATAAATGTGACAAAGTATTTGTTTCCTTTTATTGTGGGCGTTCGAATAGGTCCACAAACGTCGGTATGAACGATTTCTAGAAGTTCAGATGTTCGTTGAGCAGTTTTCTCACGGGGAGCTGGTACTCGATGCATTTTTGCTAGAATACAGGTTTCGCATTCTCCAAGAGTTTCTGATGGATTAAAATTTAAACCAAGTAGATTTTGATTTTGTAGTGCAAGTTTTAAATCTTTAGCGTTCATGTGCCCAAGTTTTCTATGCCAATCATAGATGTCTGACGAGTCCATTTTCTTTCTTGGTGTCGAAGTTTCGACATCTTTATCGTTAGCCAGATTGTTGCACTCATGTTTGCTTGGTTTGATGTAGTAGAGTCCATCTTCTTGTTTGTGAGCAATGAGAGTTATTCCTGCATTTGGGTTGTTCACTGTCGCTTTGTTCTTGGTGAAGAGAACCGAACAACCGGCATTTGTCATCTTGCTAACAGACAACAGGTTCGTACAAAGACTAGGAACATAAAGTGTGTCCTTCAGGTGTGTGAGTGCGTCACTATTTCCATTTTTAGATATGAAAGAAACTGTACCTTTTCCTTTAATCTCTGCAGTATAACCTTCAGTTGCAAAGTTGAGTTTTCTGGAAATTTTCTCTATATTTTTAAATAAGTTTCTTTGATGGGTCATATGCGATGTACAGCCACTGTCCAGGACCCAAATGCTGTTCTCAGGCTCTTTGTTGCGTGTAAGAAGGCACTGTGTAGCAAAATTGTTCTTGTGAGAATCTGTGTTTTGTTTCTTAGACTTCTCATTGTTTTTCTTCCAACAATTTGTACAGATTTTGTGATTCTTGCGTTTGAAGATATTACCTCTTCGTTTGCAAATTCTACAGGACGCGTATAATGCTTCTTCTTCATATGAGGACTCAGGTTCATTGGTATAGGTCATAGTTTGATTATGACGTGCTTCAAATTCTTCAAATATTTTTGTTTTAAGCTCTTCTGGCGTTGGAAGAATATCACGCGTTTCTATAGCAATTCTGAAGTTCTCATATTCACGAGAGAGACTGTATAACATCATAATTGTCAACAAGTCGTTGTGTATAATGACGTCCATGTCAGCCAGTTTGTCCACGACATCCAGAAACTTGTTGAGGTGACTATGCACATCTTGTCCTTCAAGTTTTGTTAATATTAATTGTTTTAAGAGAGAGGCCTTACGTGCAGGTCCCTTACTGGCATAAGTATTTTTCAGTTTGTCCCAAACGTCTTTGGCAGTGCCGCAGTTTTTAATTTGCTTAAGCTCAGTTGGAGCAATAATAAGTATAAGCTCAGATTTTGCTATTCTGTCCTTATCTTTTTCGTCGGCAGTTGCATTTGGCGACAAGGGAGTCTCAATATATCTCCATAATTTTTGTCTTACTAAGACGGCTTCCGCTTGAATTACCCACGTATCGTAGTTGTCTTTTGTAAGTGATTCAATTTTAACACTCGACATTTTGTATGATTTGGGTACTTACATATTTTTATTTTCTTGAACTGCACGCTCTGCTACCATGTAAAGTTCTGATCGATGTTTAAGAACTTGTTCAGAGAAAATAATAAGCGGAATAGTTTTAAATAATCAAAGAAATATATTTTAGAGGTTACCAAAGAATATATATTAAAATTAGAACAGCAGACCACAGTCCATAGACCAAACATAGAACCATGATAAACAAAGAGTATGTATAGGTACCATACTTAACATTTTATTATACAGGCAACAAAGTAAACTCGTGACAACGTGACGCGGCCATTAAAAAAGCCCATTAGGCGGGAAAGCGATGATGAGTGCCACGCTCATTTTCCATTGGACTTTTAAATTATTTATAGTGTCGTTTACTAAATAAAAACGCGTGATTTATGTAGTAAAAAGTGCATTCAGTGAATAATTCATAAAGAACAGGGAAATATTGTAGCATAGTGGCCACATCATGTCTTTACGCTAAACCACTCCTAATGTGCCACACGCGGGAAACGAAAGGAGTTAGATTAGTTAGGATAAGTTAGGATAAGAGTTAGATTAGTTAGGATATGTTTTAAAAATACTTTAAGATTTCGACTGAAGGACTTGTATCCATGGTCATGAAATAAATTAATAAAAAAAAAAAAAAAAACAACGTGACGCCAAACGTCAAAAATTATTCCCTTCCGGATTTGAACTTGCCTTATTGGATATTGTATTTTGTTGTATTTTTTTGTCGTTTTATATTATTTTGCGTCTTTGGCAACGTATTTAGGATTCTGACGGTTATTATTTTGTCGGATGATCCACGCATTTCTCACAACGGACTTTGATATCTTCCTTACTCGACTTATTTCGAAACAACACAATGAGTGACCAACGTGCAACGTCTTCATTGTATCCTATCGAGTTACGACAAATAAAAGCGGAAAGCATTCTTTCAGTTATAGGGCAATGGATTGCACCTCAAGTGGTAAGTATTTATTTAAAACGTATGTATTTAATTAAAACTGCACGTTGTGATATTTTTCGAGTAGAGTCGGCCATCTTGGTGACGTAGTCGAACTCGCACCGTCGGTACCGTTCGCAAGTTCAGTCCGCGCTTACCCACTTACGCACATCGAATATTTTTGTTAGCTTTTTGTTTTTGTTATCCTGTTTTATTGTTGTTCTTGAGTTTTGTTGTTTAGTTTTGTTAGCTGTTACTCGTTAAAATGAGTAAGAAATTAATTAATAGTCTTGCTCGTGAAATTATAATTAAAGTGGACAATTATTTTGTTAAAGAGAAAGAGGATTGTAAGTTAGTTCTTGAAAGTATAAACCGTGCTTTAAAAAGTGCTTCGGACATTTTAATACCGAAGCAACTGCTTACAGTTATTAAAAATATTTTGCAAAATTCTATCAAAATCGCGGAGTGTGTGGCATGTGCCACAGGCGTTGCAAAAAATACTGTGACGAAATTGAGACGAGAGCATGAGTCAGCAACAGCCAGTGGCAGCAAAATGAGAACTCCTACTAAAGGAAAAAGACAAAAGAAGAAATATTTCGACGGGTTTTCCTTAACAGCTTTAAGAAATATTATAGATTAATGTATACGGTGAGGAGAGAAATACCCACAATGCGCAAAATCTTGGCGGCTTCAAAAGTAGACCTTAATTATACTGGTAGTGAAACTACATTAAGAAAAATAATTAAATGTGATTTAGGCTACCAATTTAAACGATGCTACCAAAAAAGACTGGCCCTAATTTAAAGACCCCAAATTCAAGCGTGGAGGGCTAAATATTTACGACGTATGAAAGAAAATGACTCGCTTGGTGAATAACAAAAGACCCGTTATTTATCTCGACGAAACGTGGATACACGCACACTACACGGTAGAAAAATGTTGGCAAACAACCGATGGAGTGAGACGGAACGACAGCCCCGGCCGCCGATGGATAATAGTTCACGCGGGAAGTTAAAGCGGTTTTGTTGACAATGCCCTTTTAATGTTTAAAGCAGACGCCAAAACGGGGGATTACTATGATCAAATGAATGCTGAGAATTTCACCAAGTGGCTTACAGAAAAAATAGTACCCAACATACCACGCAACTCCAAAATTGTGATGGACAACGCCCCTTATCACAGTAGGGATAAGAATAGGCCACCAAGTATGAACAATAAAAAATAGTTGATTGTTGAGTGGCTACCAGCTCACAACATCGACTTTCTTAAACGGCATTAATTAAACGGCACAGACCGCCAAAAAAAAATTTTTGAAGCTCTGACGTTGGAGGCGTTGGCGTCGAAATAGTATACATGTAAGAAAGATATACGAATAAGTATATTTTTCTTACGTCTACAAAAATTATTTCCTTGAAATTTTTAATAATGAAAGTTTATTTGTCAGAATATGGATGAGTAGGTATACCTACGAAAGAATGTTAAATGCAAAATTAATATGAATTTTATTATACATACAACACTCTTTATAAAAAGTGTAATAAAATTATAAAATACAAATACACCCTTAACCCTAATATTAATTTTGCATTTAACATTCTTTTGCTAGCTGTCCTTTTGTGTGACAGATGACGTCACAACGCTGTTATTGTGTACAAATAAAATTATAAAATACAAATAAACCCTTAACCCTAATATTAATTTTGCATTTAACATTCTTTTGCTAGCTGTCCTTTTGTGTGACAGATGACGTCACAACGCTGTTATTGTGACAAGGTTCCATCGCAATATCATCGTGCGGGGCTTATAGGTATATTATTGAAGTAAGTTTCATTAATAATATTCCAATACACTACACAAATACTACACAATATACACTATAATGCACTTGATTTATTCGAATTTAGTTCTTTTTATATAACTTACTTGTAAGAATTCAACAAAATCAATGAAACAATATTAAAATTGAATGACCTTTTATGAAAACATCAATATAAGTACTATAATCCTAGTATCAGCATGATCTCAGTAAGAAGTGATGCAATTCTGAAAGATACAGTTTTATCACTGTGTTTTATTTTGTGCAAAGAATATAAACAATGTTCTGCATCATAATTCTGTAATTATTATTTGTGGAAGCTGTAAATAATAATCTAATATTGTTCTAGGTTAATAGATCTTATCACATTTACCAAGGATGCAGAGATTTAGCTGACATCTCCAAGTGTGTGTTCAGTGTTGCGGGCAAGATCTCAATCATTGCACACTAACACCCAACGTGAAAGAAGAATTCATGCAGTCATTTCTGAATGGATATTGCCTCGGACTGTAAGTTTTTATTAGGTTTAGTTGTTTTGTATTTTATACTACCACAGGGTAATCTATGTATACTACTATGTTATTTTTTTATTTTTTCACACTAATCTCTGAAATAGCAGTCAGCTTTAAAGAATCATTTTTGTAAATTAGTGTCACATTCATGAGAAAAAAATATATGGAAATGTTAGTGTAGTATGTATATCTAGGCATTGTAAAAAAACACAAATAATTATATTGCAGCCTTTATTTCCTGAAGGTGTAGATTTGAAGAGATTTGCGTTATTATTATTATTTATTTTCTTAACCTAGTGCACAATACATTGAGATAAAAGCACAAAACCATTTTCATGGTTTGTCTGTAGGAACGGAACAAACAGTGTATCAACAATAATTAATTATTACTAGCATGAACATTTAAATTAGTATCTAGCAAAGAAGTTAGGTCTTACAGAATTGCTTACAGACTACTGAGTGATGTATGTATTACTTTTTTTAGAAAGAGACTCATGATATAATTTTTTTTTCCAGATTTCAAGAGCTCGAGCTCTCATATGTCATCATTGCTGGGTGAGAGCTGATAGAAATGCTCATCATTTTATGACTGGATCATCTGGATCTTCAGCAGCAGTAGATTTCACAAGTGAATATGATGGTACAACTTCGCAGTCAACTTCACAGTCTACCACCAACGTAGCTGTGTCACAGGGCACTCAACAGTTTACCCCCAGGATAAATACATTTATAATATAAACCGACGTAGGGCTGATTTTTCTAGAATAAATGTTCAAAATGATAACTTAAATGATTTTCCACAGCTCACACATAGTGATTTAATAAAAGTATCTTTAGGTATTTACCAAATTAAACAGTGAGCACTGCTCACCATAATATGACCTAGCCGTGTGTGTGTGTGCTCACTGAGCATATACGAGAAGATGGTAGATCTGAAATAAAAGTGTGTCGAAATATGGACAGTAACTTACTAAGAGAACTGTCAAAATACACTCATTCTTGCTGGCTATTGAGAGGTCGAATTAAATCAAGACATGTTAGTTCAAAAACATATTTAACTTATATTTTAGTTGACAGTTCTTTTAATGGAAGAGAGGTTATAAAACAATATTACTGTAATTTCTTGGTCTAAGGTAAAGGGACTGGTATTTTGGCGTGACTAGCTGGTATATAATAAATAATTTCATTCTTGTTGTGTTTTCTCGTCTTCATTACTATACCTACATAGTATTGTATAAACTCAAGTTTTTTTTATATATAAACAGACTGCTGTGTTGCTGGGGAGTTTGTTCCACTGCTTTTCCAGCGAAAGCACTAGGAAGTGTCAATGGGTGGGCGTTTTGGGGGACTGTCTTATGTAATAACGATGTTCAAAAAGTGCTGATGCTCAGGCTATTTTAAATAAATTATTTATTAATTCTTTTTTTTTTTTTTTTGTTTAACCCGCATACCAGCGCCTATGATGGCCGGGAGTTCGATATTGTCTGCCGACCAGGGCGTCTTTTGCTTCGGCTAGAGGCGTGAGGGCGCTGAGAGTCCTACTCCCTCACGAGCTTCGCATCCTTTGCCAGCATTAATTGTATATGATGAATTGGATGTGATTAATAAATCGATGTAAGAGAAATGTGATTTTTATTCTTGCTTACTTTTTTCTATAATCAGATTGTAAAAATGGTTTTCCTAATTCTTTTTTAACCTCCTTCTTTGTAACATTTAATATGCAGTTAAGCGCCGCCGGCCCTTTGGAAACCACACTCACGATTTGTTAATGTCATAAAAATACATTCTGATAAAATCTAGTCTACAAAAAAGTCTGAATAATTACTTAAATATACCATAAGAGCGCTGACAGCTTGTAAGAAAACTTATAAAAAGCAAATGAGGTTAGTTTTGTGCAAGATAATAATACCCTATTTCTTTTTTCTCCGATTCTGCCATGCTAAATAAAGTTTTATTTTTTAAATAGTAATAATATTGAAATGATTTAATGCCATAATCGTGGCTGTCCAATCAGGCCCAACTTTGTATGAACATTCGCCCGTCTCCTTTAGATTTCATTTTGTTGCATTATTCATGGCGCCTTTCAGTATAGACCTCCTCCAAGTGCCTCCATCTATTTCAATCTTTTTGTGTTGTGTCATCATTCTAAGCACTTGTACAAACCCGACTTCGATAAGAGTTGCAGTTTTGAAGAAAAAATCTTTTATTTTTTTAAATATCCGAAAATGCATTTTTTTTTAACAGTTACTCTAAGCAGCTGTTTATAAATAGTAATTTCTAGAAATGATATATTTCTAACAGTTTCATGAAAAAAGGACATAACACAAAAAATTTAAGCAGAACGGACAAAGCGCATTATAAAAATAAAAAAGAAAAGAAAAGTAATAATAAAAAATGAAAATATGTATAAAATATATATTTTCGAAAATCGCAAGGTAAAGTAAACGGATGTGGGATTCGAACCTGGTGCTCGCCACGGATGTCTAATGCGAACCAGGACTGTGACGAATAGAGCCAACCATGCTTCGCGGTTGGGTTATGAAATTACGCTTCTAAATGTAGATGGAATAGAAAAGAAAAACAATAAAAATAACAGTTAATTTGATAATAGTTCAAAACAGTAAATTTAGATTTCATTTTGTTGCATTATTCATGGCCCCTTTCAGTATAGGCCTCCTCCAAGTGCCTCCATCTATTTCACTCGTACAAACCCGACTTCGATAAGAGTTGCAGTTTTGAAGAAAAAATCTTTTATTTTTTAAATATCCGAAAATGCATTTTTTTTAACAGTTACTCTAAACAGCTGTTTATAAATAGTAATTTCTAGAAATGATATATTTCTAACAGTTTCATGAAAAAAGGACATAACACAAAAAATTTAAGCAGAACAGACAAAGCGCATTATAAAAATAAAAAAGAAAACAAAAGTAATAATAAAAAATGAAAATATGTAAAAAATATACATTTTCGAAAATCGCAAGGTAAAGTAAACGGATCTGGGATTCGAACCTGGTGCTCGCCACGGATGTCTAATGCGAACCGGGACTGTGACGAACAGAGACAACCATGCTTCGCGGTTGGGTTGTGAAATTACGCTTCTAAATGTAGATGGAATAGAAAAGAAAAACAATAAAAATAAGTTAATTTGATAATAGTTCATAATAGTAAATTTAGATTTCATTTTGTTGCATTATTCATGGCCCCTTTCGGTATAGGACTCCTCCAAGTTCCTCCATCTATTTCAATCTTTTTGTGTTGTGTCATCATTCTAAGCGCTAGCACAAACCCGACTTCGATAAGAGTTGCAGTTTTGAAGAAAAAATCTTTTATTTTTTTAAGTATCCGAAAATGTATTTTTTTTTAACAGTTACTCTAAACAGCTGTTTATAAATAGTAATTTCTAGAAATGATATATTTCTAACAGTTTCATGAAAAAAGGACATAACACAAAAAATTTAAGCAGAACGGACAAAGCGCATTATAAAAATAAAAAAGAAAACAAAAGTAATAATAAAAAATGAAAACATGTATAAAATATACATTTTCGAAAATCGCAAGGTAAAGTAAACGGATGTGGGATTCGAACCTGGTGCTCGCCGCGGATGTCTAATGCGAACCGGGACTGTGACGAACAGAGCCAACCATGCTTCGCGGTTGGGTTGTGAAATTACGCTTCTAAATGTAGATGGAATAGAGAATGGTTGGTATAGATTTAATAGAACGTGCGTATTTCTCGATGCACGACGCATCACGCATCGATGTACTCGCGCGGAGCGCCCCGCGCCCAGCAGTGGGCGGGGCTAGTCGTGTCCCACTTCGTCTGCTTCACCCCCTCAAATACCTAAAAGTTGTCTATTCACAGCGTCTTAACACCAGCTCATAGTTTTACTTGTACCCTTCATTTTTTTTTTTAATATTGCCTCTACTCTGGTTGCAATTACAAACATTTAAACTCACTTAATTAACCCGACTGAGTACAAGTACCTGTAGACAATACAATTTTTTTCTGTATGGGTTCAATCCCACCCATGATATGCAGTGAACAAGGGCCACTAAGCCATTGCACAAACTGTGTTGTCTTAATGCAAAAGATTTTCATTTCAAGGAATGTTTATGTTTGTAACCAGTGTTTCTCGTTCTAAGTGAATAATTATACCTGATTCTGTTTAAGAGCAATAAATGTCTTAAATTAAACTTAGCAACATTATTAACAAATTATATGGGGGAGACTTGTATTACATGTGTCCATTAACAATACCACATGTCTTTGCTTTAACTTTAGTTTGTTACTTGGTTTATTTAATTTAGAATCAGCCAGTTTCTAAGAATAGTCCTCATACACAGTGTGCCAACAATGAGAATGTTGAGCAAACTACTGGTTACTTTAAATGTAGATATGGAGACACATGTCTACCCTATATATTATCCATACTAATATTATAAATGCGAAAGTAACTCTGTCTGTCTGTCTGTCTGTCTGTCTGTCTGTCTGTCTGTCTGTTACGCTTTCCCGCTTAAACCTCTCAGCCGATTTTGATGAAATTTGGCACAGACAATCTTTAGACCCTGAGAAAGAACATAGGCTACCTTTTATCCCGGAAAAATTTGATGTTCCCGAGGGAAATCTAAAAAGCGCGATATAACCGTGCTCCACGCGGGCGAAGCCGCGAGCGGAAAGCTAATTATGCATAAAAATATAAAGTGCACTTTATATTTTTATGCATAATAATATATAGGGTAGACATGTGTCTACCCTATATTAACTATATTATGTAACTATATTTGTAATATCTTTATAGACCTAAAGATGTTATTAATTGTACCTACAATAATGCATACCTACATATAAAATGCTCCAATGTATAATTTATTCTTGAGATAGACTCATGGTAACGCAAGCTTATATCTTAATAATATTTGGTTGATGTTTAACCCATTCGTTGCCACCAATGCACCATTTGCGTTTAGCAAGATTACAATGTCATGCCACCAATATCCCATTTGCGTTGAGTGTACCATGTTACGTTTTCTGCCATTACAACAAAATTATAGAAATTTCATTAAATATTTGGCAACATTCACGGCTAGAAACAATTTTGAATATAGAACCACTAGTTTTTGGTTTGGGCTGTTATTCTTGTCTCAGTAAAGAAAAAACATTTGGCTCTGTAAAAGTCCATTTTCATTTAGTTATAATATAACTGAAGATTTACTGGGTGTTTATAGTACATTTTTGAATTGAGAGATAAAAGTAAGCAATATTCTTGATTTTATCATTTTTGTAAGCTGTATCCTCATATATTTTTTTAAATAAAACCGCTTGCATGCAAACCAAATATTTTAGGATAAGTTTATGCATAACAAAATCACGGCCAAATGTATGCACATATTTTTTATTTTAGAGTTAAATTCGTAATGCATTTTTAGTAGGTATTTAGTATAGTTTTTTATATTAAAAAACACATTTTATTAAGTATTTTCTATTGTAATCATAAAAAATATTAAGTGGCACCCAGGCGAAGTTTTAAAATTTTCGTGGCAACGAATGAGTTAATACAAATAATCCTTATTCTTTTCTATAAATGATAAATAAATAATAAAATCAAAATAGTAGATACATGACAAATGTTGTTGCAGTTTGTAACTGAAGATAGTAGACCGCTGCTTGCTTGTGTCTTCTGCTTTGCTAAATTAAAGCAATGCTACAGATGTCTGCGACAATATCTGAAAGCCGACGAGCTTTTCGCTCAGGAGATGAATGACAAATATGAGGTAATTTCGGTATAATTTTATAGTGACTCGTCTCAATCTCACCTACCCATTCTACCTATTTTGTTTGGATTCTAAACCCAGTAAACAATTGTTTATTGCATAGCAATATACAGTATGTTAAATAACAGAGGGCGTTCCCTTAAACTCGTTAATATATATCATTAATAGATTAAAATAAAAATATCAGCATAGAAAAATAAGCATAAAAAAATCCGAAAAAAAAATTCTAATTGGAAATAAATTTGAAACCTCCTGTTTAAAATCAAAATAGTAGTCGTCATGTATAAATAAATTGCGACGTTGCCGTCTTTCATGTTCGCGTGTACAGTGTGTTTCTTTTACATGTCAATTTAAAATTTTTATTGAATATTTTCTTATTGGAAAATTTTTTAAAACATTTTGTTTTCGAATGGAAATATTTTTTTTAGCATGTATGTATGCTATACTACTTCGGGTTAACGGGAACGCCCTCTGTTAGTTAACATACTGTATAAGCTGTTGTCAAATACATGCATACAATTATTATACATGGTACAATATTAGACATACAATTATTACCTGTTATTAGGTATATGTTACAATAGCTAGTGCAGTGGTCAGTTAAATTGGCAACATGACCAAGCTGCCAGGATACATTGCTCTGGCGCAGCATCGTTTGTCGGTCTCCGTGGCGCAGCGGTCAACACGCCTGCCTGCGACGTGGAGGCCCCGGGTTCGATCCCCGGCCAAGTCATGATGGGAAACGATCTTTTCCTAATTGTCCTGGGTCTTGGATGTTTATCTATATATGTATCTATTATAAAATATAGTATCGTTGAGTTAGTATCCCATAACACAAGTCTCGAACTTACTTTGGGGCTAGCTCAATCTGTGTGATTTGTCTGTATATATTTATTTATTTTATTTATTTACATTGGAACTACTATACTGGAAATGTCCTCACATAGGGCTCTTTTAAGTGATTTTAGAAACATATGAAGTTTGTGCTTCTTACACTGATCAGCACCATATTTTCCTAATAATATAATCATCTCCTTACAGCCCAATCCTGTAGTGAATGAAAAACACTTTGAGATATTTGGAGGGCTTATTAAATCTCCAATAGAACAGATGAATGTTGTTGATTGCATTGCTGTTGGAGAGAAATTATCAGCTGTTTGTGAGGGACCAGATGATGTTATTGAGCCAAAGGAGGAACACCAAAATGATGGTATGTTTTAACAACTACGGGTCTGAGCAGTTGTGTTGCGATGTGTGCCGGGTACGATGTGCCTAATGTTGTTGTGTCGGGAGTTTGGTCGTGAAGGCTCTCCAGATCATCCTCTGGCGCAGCATCGTTGGTCGTGTTGTTGGGTTGAACATTGCATCACCTCGCTCAACTGCCGTCTTCCTTCCTATTCACTCAGTTTTTTTGAGTGAATAGGCTTAATAAGCTAGTGTGCTTTACCATCAACGATTGCATCACTGCTTACCATCAGGCGGGATTGCAGTCAAGCACTAGTTTATAACTATTAAAAAAAAAAAACTAAAATAATATTGTTAATAAATAATATCTAAAACAAAAATATTATTTGTTCACTTGATTTTATATTGATTAGACAATGTTTTGAGTTATTTCAAACCTTTGCCAGTGTTAAGTTTTGATCAATGTAACTGGAACCACATTGTGTCCTGAAATAAAACAAATAATACACTTCATTGTTTTGTTTACTTACAGAGCTAGACCTCGAAAATTTAGACAGCAGTTGTTTAGATGTAGCAGATATACCACCACACTGTTCTGAGTCAGATTTAGAAGATGATGTCCCTTTAATGATTTGTAAATTTGAAGTGGAAGATGAAGAAGTATCAAAGACAAGTAGAAGAGCTACTGAGACTATACGTAAGTATTCAAGTTCAAGTTCTTTATTTCATAACAAAAATACATTTGTGTTGAAATGTGTACATTCGGTATACAAGAAAAAGCAACATAAATTTTAAAATATAAGCAATCTCAAAGTGTAGCATTTATACATAGCAAACATATTAATTGTACATAGCAATTTATACATTGCCTCTAGCAATACCAGAAAAATACAATTAAGTCGGTTAATTAATTAGAAAGAGAAAAAAAACTATATAAGTCAAACAAAAAAAAAAAATCATACAATGTCAAACAAAGAGTATACACACAAATATAGTTTGATGTTATATAGCTAAGCAGACAAGCCAATGGTTCACCTGATAGGATGTGGCTAGTGTAAACGGACCTAAAGAGCTTACTGAATAGCGCGGGGAAACTAGTTTTATACTAGATTCGCGGGGTATTCCAACACTTTAATTTACTTGAAATCAATAAAGCCATTACCACTCCACAGTATAAAACCTAAAACAGATAACATCTAAGGTTGACTCGAGCGATGTCTCAGAGGCATCGGTTCTGGGGCCGCGTCTGTAGTATATCGGGTATGACTGGGTGCTGTGCGCCGACGTCCCTATCGGCCCCAGTGTAATTAGTTTGTTACGCTGACCACATGCTGGTCCTGGCGCTGGAGCTGGCTGGGGCTACCTTTAGGCGGATCCGTCCCAATCTAAGGGGTCGAAATGTCTCTTGCCGGAGGCTCTGCGATGACGAATCCTCTAGTTGATCGCGTCCCAAAACGTAATAGCTGTTCAGCTAGTCTAGGAATTTCGCACGGAATCCACAGAGGCGGCGAGCTTTCTTTCTGGAATGCCGTCATGTGATCTGTAGACCAAAGTCCTCGCCCATATATCAGAGTCGCGAGAGAAGGCAAAACTCCGTAATATAACTGCGCAGCTGCGAGTACATCGGAAAGATAGTAATAAATAAATAACAGGTACTTCACTACAAACAATACCAGGTTGTACAGTATTCTACTTTGTTCTGACGAAGGACATGACAGCATAACATTACACTCCCCATTGTCATATTTCAGGGGTCAATTAAATTAAATGTCACAGCCCCCTGCCATCTCAGACGCGATCAATACATGTTGCTCACCTTCGTCTGCTCAACATCTATCAAAGTTGGGTAATGTAAAGTTCTTTGAAGTGGCTTGCGGTAGGAGTTGACTGGAATTCTACGAAGCGAAGACGCGAGCCAAGGAGGAGATGTTGGAGACTCTAAACAGGGATCCGTGGGGGCGTCCATATCGCGCGGTCCGAGGGAAACTTCGAGCCACGGCGCCCCCACTTACGGAGAGTCTTCAACCTGAGCTGCTGGAGGAGATGGTCGCAGCTCTCTTCCCGGCAAGAGCGGAGCATACGCCACCGTCGATGGCTCTGTCCACAGCCACAGAGTCTACAAAGGAGAACGCCATCAGCGTCCCAGAGGTGACACAGGCAGAGATGAGGGCGGCCGTGATGCGGCTCCGGCCCAAGAATGTGGCTTCGGGGCCCGACGGGATCCACGGCTGCGTGTTAGCCCTCGCTCTGCAGGAACTCGAGCCCCAACTTAGAGGGCTCTATACAGCGTGCCTTGAGCGGGGCCAGTTTACCACTTTGTGGAAATCTGGTCGTCTAGTCCTGCTCAGGAAGGCCGGGCGTCCTGCGGACTCGTCGTCCGCATACCGGCCCATAGTGCTACTAGACGAGGTGGGTAAGTTGTTTGAGCGAATCATTGCCGCCCGCCTCGTCGGCCACTTGTGCAGAGAGGGGCCGGACTTGGACGACAGTCAGTTTGAGTTTCGGCATGGGCGCTCCACCATACATGCTTTGTCGCGCGTGAGAGCCCTGGCGGAGGAAGCGGTGTTCCGGGGCGGAGTGATGTTGGCGGTGTCTTTCGACATCTCCAACGCTTTTAACACCCTACCCTGGAGTTGTATTCGGGAGGCACTGCGGTACCATCAAGTGCCTCCCTACCGCCGTCAAATAGTTGGGGCTTATCTGTCCGAGGGATGTGTCACTTACATGGGACGTGATGGCGGATACCAGCGCCGTATGTCGTGCGGTGTTCCACAGGGCTCGGTCCTAGGCCCGCTCCTGTGGAACATCAGTTACGACTGGGTGCTGAGAAGCGAGCTCAGACCGGGGGTAGACCTGACGTGTTATGCGAACGACACGCTGGTCACCGCCCGGGGGAGCTCGCATAGGGAAGCAACGTTGCTGGCGACGGCTGCGGCATCACAGGTGGTGGGCCGTATACGTCGCCTAGGCCTGGAGGTAGCCCTCTACAAGTCGGAGGCCATGGTGTTTCATGGTCCCCGGCGGGCGCCGCCACTCAGCTCACATATCGTGATCGGGGGGATTCGGATCGCTATCGAGTCCACCATGAAGTACCTAGGATTGGTGCTCGACAGCCGGTGGGACTTCGGCCCCCACTTCCTGCGGCTGGCGCCCAAGTTGTTGGGGGCGGCTAGGGCACTTTCAACGTTGCTTCCCAACCTGGGGGGACCGAGCGCCGCTTGCAGGCGGCTCTACATGGGAATCGTGCGATCGATGGCCCTGTATGGGGCCCCGGTGTGGGTTTTTGACCTGACGGCCGGCAGCATCGCTGTACTGCGAATACCGCAGAGAGTGATGGCCGTCAGAGTCATACATGGGTATCGCACGATCTCCTATGAGGCGGCCTGCCTACTGGCTGGAACCCCGCCCTGGGACCTGGAGGCGAAGGTCCTCGCGTCACTGTGGCGTGAGCAGGCGCGAGAACGGGGCGAACGGCCGATGCAACGGCAGCTTGAGCAGCGTCGGTCGCAGCTCAGCGAGGTCCTGGTGGCGAAATGGCGGGACAGGCTTTCACGCCCTACCGCTGGCCTCACCACCATCGAGGCCATCCGGCCGGTACAGGCGGACTGGCTCGGGAGAAGGCATGGCTCGCTGACGTTTCGGGTGACACAGGTGCTCTCGGGGCATGGTTGCTTCGGAAAGTACCTGTGTCGCATAAATAGGGAGCCGGACGCCCGGTGTCACCACTGCGTCGACTGCCGGGAGGATACGGTGCAGCATACGCTGGCAGAGTGTGCCACTTGGGAGGAGCTGCGCCGTGTCCTCATCTCTGAAGTAGGCAGTGACTTGTCGCTGCCGGCCATAGTCAAGTCGATGGTCGGCAGCGAAGAGTCCTGGGATACGGTGGTTTCCTTCTGCGAAACAGTTATCTCGCAAAAGGAGGCTGCGGAAAGGGAGAGGGAGAACTCGTCCTCTCACCCGACTCGCAGCAGGCGTACCGGGCGTCGTCGGAGGGCGGATAACGCCCTCTTCCAGCCCCCCTAAATGTGTCCAGGGGCGATAGACTCGGGGACATCTGTCGCCCCCCAAACATCAGGACCCGAGATGGCGGCGCGAAGTGTTCCATGCGCGCTACTGTTAGACGTCACGGGGGGTGTCCTACACCTCACTCTCCTTATTTTGTTGAAAGTAGTTGCGCAAATCTTTTATAATATAAGATTTTGTTTCCTTTTCAAATTTGATTGAATTATTGCCCTTCAACGTTCATTGTTTTACATTAGTTACCTCAAAATAAAAAAGTATCGATATCAGTAAGTATCGATACTTTAAGCGTATTTGTTTAAGTAGTATTGAAAAAAGAATTGAGTACTATCGAAATGTACGGCACGTCTTACGTAAACCGGCAGGTTACGTGGGTAAAAATGTCTTAACATGGCGCCTCCGCCGGGCCGGAACAAACGAGGTAGACCAAAGAAGTGCTGGCTTGATGTTGTAAGAGATGACATGCGTGCCAACAAGCTCTTACCACAGGATGCTAAAGATCGTGCGAAATGGAGGAGAATGTGCAGGAAAGCGGACCTCGGGCTCCAACGCGAAGGTTGCGGATGCAACCGGGACAAATGCTGAGATTATGATGATGATGACTATCGAAATGTACTAGTAGTCATAGATATAGGAAGTAAAAGATACACATAAACGACTCGATACTGAGTCAAAAAAAAATATACACATGTGTGCGTAAATGACAATGTTTGAATGAAAACTAGTGTTGTCCAGGATGGCTTACGATAAATATTTCATTATCGATTATTTATATAATAAAAACCATTTTCCGCTAGTTTCAGATATTTACAAGTTATTTCAGGCGCAATACTGATTGAAATTGTAGCACAGAAATAAAAGCACAAGAAATTAAAAATAAATTTTAATTAATTATTTATTCCAAAATAAAAATCATCATCATCATCATCATCAACCTATTTATCGTCCCACTGCTGGGCACAGGTCTCCTCTCATACAGAGAAGGATTGAGCGTAATCACCACGCTTGCTCAATGCGGGTTGGCGATTTCAGACCCAAAGTACATATGACTTTAGAAAAGTTACATTGGTACTTGCCTGACCTGGAATCGAACCCGCGCACTCATACTTGAGAGGCTGGTGTTTTAACCACTAGGCCACCACGACTTCCAATCAAAAAACAAATCAAAAATATTTTATTCAAATTAGGCTGAGAATCAGCAATTGAACGTCAATATTAAATAAGACAGTCCCCTAAAACGTCCGCCTTTCGCCACTTCCTAGTGCTTTCGCTGGGCAGAAGTGACGGAACAAACTCCCCAGAAGTACAGCTGTCTGTTTATTAAAAAAAAAATACACATGACTTTATACAATACTATGTATAGTAATGAACACAAGAAAATACTACAACAATGAAATTATTGACCATATGGTAACTAACCAAACCAAAAAACCAGTAAAGCAAAAAATTTATTAAAACAACATTAAAATAGAAATGTAAATAATAAAAACATGATACTATTATATACAATCAAAATCAAAAGTCATTTATCTGAGAATCAGCACTTTTTGAAAGTCAATATTACATAAGAATATAAGATATGTCGTGTCGAGTCGTATATATGTCGTAGTGGCCTAGTGGTTAAAACACCAGCCTCTCAAGTATGAGTGCGCGGGTTCAATTCCAGGTCAGGCAAGTACCAATGTAACTTTTCTAAAGTTATATGTACTTTGGGTCTGAAATCGCCAACCCGCAATGAGCAAGCGTGGTGATTACGCTCAATCCTTCTCTGTATGAGAGAAGACCTGTGCCGAGCAGTGCGATGATAAAAAAGAGGTTGATGATGATGATTGCATAAGACAGTCCCCCAAAACGCCCACCCATCGACAGTCCTTAGTGCTTTCGCTGGGAAGAAGTGGCGGAAAAAACTCCCAGCAGCACAGCTATCTGTTCATTTAGAAAAAATCATATTAGTTTATACAATACTATGTAGGCACAGTAATACAAGAGAATAAAAAAACAACAAAAATGAATTTATTTATCATATGCCAGCTAGCCATGCCAAAATACCAGAAAAGCAAAAACAAGAATAAAATATCATTAAAATGGAAATGTAAATAAGTAAAAACGCAAATTATATGAACTCATATAATGTGTCAGTAAGCTAATTCTGGATAAGGAACACAAACATTGTCTCGAGTTAATCAGAGCGACCAGCTATTCTTATCAATAGTCATTTACAGAATAATATGCCTTTGAACAAAGCTTGGATTTCATTTGTGCTTTAAATGCATTGTGAGGTAAGTCTTGCAAAGCAGAGGGTATCTTGTTATAAAAAGTTATACCAAGCCCAACAAAAAAGTTATGAACCTTTTGAAGTCAGTGAAAAGGGGCTCGTAGTTTTTCCTTATTTCGGGTGTTAACATTATGGATCTCACTGTTTTTGGTGTGCATGTGAATATTTTGCCTAACATATAAGGTGTTGGCTAAGACAAATTGCGAGGCAACCGTGAGAATGCCAATATCTTTAAAGGAATCTCTTAAAGAAACTCTTTCACCTAGCTGGTAAATTGCTCGGACAGGACGGTTTTGGAGAACAAATATATTTTGTATGTCAGAAGCTTTGCTCCACAGTAGAATACCGTAGGTCATAACGCTGTGGAAATAACTAAAATAGACTAAACGAGCTGTATCAACGTCAGTGTATTGTCTTGCTTTCCTGACGGCATAGGCGATGTGTGGTCCCCACTGAAGTTTGGAATCTACTGTGATTCCCAGAAAAACTGCCGAGCCCACAGTTTCACTTCTTTGTCTAAAACGATATAGGGTCGCAATTTCTAACGTTTGGCAAGGCGAACTTTACACATTTCGTTTTCTTAGTATTTAGTACTAGGTTATTTGACGTAAACCAATCTGTTACTATTGAGAGTGCACTGTTATCTTCGCCAAAATTTTGTCTATTCCTGTCTACTTTAAAAATAAGAGAAGTATCATCTGCAAACAGCACAACGTCACAGATGCCTTTCAAATAAAATGGTAAATCATTAATATATACTAAAAACAAGAATGGACCCAGTATTGAGCCTTGCGGTACACCTAACTGAACTGGTAGCCCGGAAGATTTCACACCATTAATATCTACGCACTGGAATTCGGGACACCGCAATGGCGTAGTTTACGCAAAAGTGTATCATGGTGCACACAATCAAAGGCTTTGGAGAGTTCACAAAAAATTCCAATAGGATTTTGCGACCTCTCCCATGCATTAAATATGTGTTTCAGTAGACCAATACCCGCATCTGTAGTCGAACGACTCTTTGTGAAACCTAAATTTGACATATAAGCAATTCTGTTTAAGTGTGTCCGTAATGTTTTTCTATCAAATTTTAACATTTTGCTTTCATGTTTTAAGCGAAGATCAAAATAACTTTCAACAATAGCTTTCATAAGTAAATACCTATGGCTATCTAATGGGTCTTGATCCAAAACATGGTATTGCAAATTATTGAATAGTGATTCTGCGGTCCGTAAAATTTTCGGCACACATTTCGCAAAAATGACTTCAGACATAATTTTTTCTTCATGTTTTCTCTAAAATAAGTTTTAGCACTACAACACAATTTAATTACGTCATTTGATGGGTATGTAAGATAGCCTTTATTTGTTTTTGAAAAATTCTTTTTGATTATCAAACAATTATATAATGTATCGGATGATTTCGATATCAAACTTTGAACGCAATAGTCACACTTAATCTTGTTAGATTTTTTTTTACCACAAACCCCGATATATAAGAAACAATCATCATAGACATTTGAGAAAGAGAAGCAGTATAATCTATCAGTAAAATTTCATCGCCGAAATCAGTTTCTTCGTTTTCGTTACTGTCTTGCATCAATTCTTTAAAAAATTTATTATAATTTAAAGAATTATTAATTTTAGCTACTGTTGACATAGTGTTAGTAGATAAAACTGCTATTTTCTCTAGTTCTAAGCAATTGCCACTTTCACTTATTTTGATTTTAGTGTGACAAATTAATCTTTTGTACGCTGCAATAAAATTTTAAATTAAGCGATGATGATGACTTGTAAATTTATTGTAGTATAGTTATATTTGGTAAATTTGCTATAAGTAAGTGGTCAATTCGCAGAACTGAAGCAAAATTTACTAGAAATAACTACGACCACTTTCAATATAATTGTTATTATACAATATGTTAAGAAAACCCTGTCCGATCCGTGAAGGTATTGTTAGGTATCGATAACTGATTCTACTAATGCCTGCAAAACCTGGCTAAACTTAAAAAAATACCCCCAAAAAAATAAATAACTTAAATAAAATAAATAGGTAATTTCATGGCAACACAGGCACAGGTCATGACCGCAGTTGACCTCATGCTTGTAGGTATAGGTAGCTTGTTCACGTTTATCGACTCTCGAAAGAAACAATGATACTTAGGCATCTCGAGAAAAGAATTTTTTTTAAGTAGGAAGGTCGTCTAAATCTCCAAATGTATCATTTCATTGGATGAGCACAATTGCTGTGGCGGAGATGTTCCATATTTCGTCGCACGAGATTAGCACGGACATGCACACAAATAAAAATCAAGTGGTGTCAAATCCGCGCTGGCCAGAGTTGGCCCCTACCAATCCACTGCTCGCCGAACTGATAATGGACAATAATGATAATGTACTCACGTACAGGTCGGCAAAAATATCGTGAGGCACCGTCATGCTGGAACCCTCGTGCAGTGACCGATAAGTCCCCACTTCCAAATCGTCTAACACCTGATCACAACACAGCTAATTACATTAACTACCTCCATCACCATGTTATATTACTCTACGTTAGAAAACGACATGATCACACAATACACGAATAGTGTACACCAGCAATGTTTATGCGCAACTAATAATTTATAGCAAAAATTATTTTTATTTTCTAAAAATAGGTACCTACGCCGGCACGCTTTGGTAGAGATGTGTATGTAATCAAAATATTGTTTTTTTTTATCGATTGATACTCGTCTATTTTTGGTATCGATTTAGTACTGTAGTTTCTCATTCTTATTCTCGATTCAACATCGCATGGAATTGTTTAGAACTTTTACAAAACTCAAATTAGCGAGGTACACTGCTGTAAATGAAAATCATGCCAGTTTTAATTTCAGTTTCTGTCTCAATATTGATGATATTGACCGATAAAATATTTGTAAAACTTTACTAAAATTGTGTTTCATAAGTCTTTCTCGTTTCTGTTTACTAATACTTGTGTTATAATAATGTTATTAGTAATTGATCGATAAACAAACAAAAGTACTTTTACCATTGGGTAATCTGGGTTTTTACAACAAATCCTTCAACCAGATACAAGTTTCGATTAATAGCGATAAAAAACGTTATTACGCAAAAAATAGTACATCCCTAGTTTCACCTACTATTTTCCTTTGAGGACACCGACAAACGCCGCGCGCCGGCATCACAAACGAGACCGCCAAATATTGAACATAAATTTATACATTTAGGTCCGTATTACAGAACGTCACTCAAACTCAAGTTCTACTTAAGTCTCGTTTCAAGCCTTTTGATTGGTTGAAACTAGTTTTAAGTAATGCTTAAGCAGAGATCAATGCTTGAGTTTCCTTCTGTAATACGGGCCTTAATATCCAACAATAAATCAAACGATGATACCGCCGAAAATGGTGTTGTCACATTTTAAAAATTTACCTAATTTTGGGGAAGTTCGCGGGAAAAAAAGATAATTTCAAAATTCAATAATATTGTTACTATGATGATTATGTAAAATTTCATATTTTATTTGGCCATGTGTTTACCTAACCTTTATTATCCTTACGGGTCGGACAGGGTTTTCTTAACATATTGTATATTGAAAGAATAAAAACTAAAGAAAATCTTATTTACTATTATTTAGTAAAAAGAAATTAAAAACCGGGCGCTAGTGAGTTCCAGTACTTTCTTCCTTTAGTAATTTCTAGATATAATTTGGTTAAATATGTAGTACATTGGTAATCCAGTTAGGGTGTCTTTAAAACTAAGTTACATTTTATCGATACTTGTGACGTAACCGCTTTGTCAAGCACTAGCGTAAACAAACAATTTTAATTTTTACACAATATTTTCATAAATCCTATTTAAAATTACAAAATATACTTACATACAACAATGGGAATAAGTTATTGCATAAATTTGACAAAATATGTTTCAGAAACTTATGATGACAAAATCGTATTTACCT
This sequence comes from Sesamia nonagrioides, assembly GCA_017933935.1. Lineage (NCBI taxonomy): Eukaryota > Metazoa > Arthropoda > Insecta > Lepidoptera > Noctuidae > Sesamia > Sesamia nonagrioides. Next base: position 89,905 of record JADWQK010002185.1, read on the forward strand.
GTGAAAAGTGTATTGATTCGGGTTATTTCTTTTTGTCACATCACATTCACACACAGAACAAGACACCATAGCTGAGCTTAAATGTATTTCGTTCTTTTATTAAGGGATTTTTAAAATAATCACAAAATACACCACGCCGCAAAGCACTCAGTGACTCTAGGGGCCCTTTCTTGTGAAAACAATGTCTCAATTGCAATTTATTTTTTGTCTCTTTCTTTCTCCTCTGAAATCAACTGGATCGGGATCTCTCGCTCACACGCATTGTGTATCTTTTGCGTAGCAAAAAAAATCCTACATCTATGCTAGTAGTTATGGATACTTTAATGGTATAGAATCATCCCTAGACTCCAGTCTACCAACGCGCGCAAGGCGCAAGGTAAGGCCCAAGGCGCTTAACATGTATGACCGCTTTTCGCGTGACGATTTCTTCCAAGAGATCATCACGCGAAAAGCGGTCATACATATTAAGCGCCTTCTGTCTTTCTTCGAAAATATAAATCTAACATGTCGATTGCAATTTTTTTTAATGTGTGTCATTTAGATTTTCGAGGATGTTAACGCCCATAGTGAAGTCAAAAAGAAAATCTAAGCTACACAAATTATATATACAGCCTGGAAGGGTAAAAGCACTTGGCTCTAAAACTATAGGTAGTTTGCCTAATTATAAAATTGTTTATCTGAATTGAAAAATAAACGTTTTTTTCACTCAAAATTTTTAAAAACTTTCTGTCCGGGACCGGCCGTAAACTCATAGATACAATGCATCCGAGGTAGGTATCAGTGCAAAGGGCGCTGATCTCTGGCACTGGCAGTTCGTTTTAAGTACCTACGTAAGATTTAACTAACTAAATTCCAATAAAAACACAATAAACTAACACATAACCTGTGATTACTTTTCCTTCCAACTTTTCCTAGGTATTTTAAAAGTTAATCACATTTTTATCTACTGTTTCATTAAAAATTACTTGTTAAAACATCGATTGAATAATGAACACTTACATTAACATAAAAAACGATGGTGGTGACTTTTCCGTATTCGATGTTCGTGCCGTATGTGATTTACCCGGCTCCCATAATGTTCATTATGAACATAGTACCTAGGTAAATACGTAAATTCTTCGGGCCTCGTTCAGGTTATCGCCAGGCACGGCGTAAAGCCGAACCATTTCGGTCCACTGTAGTTTTGTGCACGCCAAAACACTACATAACACACATACATACACGACACACATAAGACAGTTGCACGACAAATAATAACACGGTGACTGGCGCACTTCGGGTTTCGCGTCGCGATCGCGAGCATTGCGCTGCGAGCAAGCGCAGGTCGTTCCGGTAACGTGGCCCTGGCCAAACTGAACTGAGGGAAGAGCCGAGAGCCCGAGAGGCCCGCCGGCCGGCCAGCGGCGCCGTGCGCGCAACTTGCGTGGCGGTCGTTCAACTCTAGCGTTCACGAAACAGCTGGTTTCGCTAGCCGCTAGAGTGAATATAAGTTCGTGGAAAAACGAAGATTTTAGTTTAAAAAAAAAGTGTTCTGTTTTCATTGAATTTATGTTCTGAAAGTGAAACCAAACCACTGGTTTCATGGCCAAGATTGTTTAGCCTAACAGGCGGTATATATGTATATAAAAAAAAAAAAAAATAATTATTATAAACTAGTGCTTGACTGCAATCCCGCCTGATGGTAAGCATTGATGCAATCGTTGATGGTAAAGCGCACTAGTTTATTAAGCCTATTCACTTAAAAAACTAAGGAATAGGAAGGATGACGGCAGTTGAGCGAGGTGATGCAATGTTAAACCCAAGACCAACACGATCAAACGATGCTGCTCTAGAGGGAGATTGATCTGAAGACTCTCCACGACCAAACTCCCGACACAACAACATTTGGCGCATCGTACCCACCACACATCGCAACAACTTCTCAGACCCGTCCTCCGTACGGCTTCACCAGACATCATGCCGGAACACGACGAGTCGCTTGGCGGCAAGACTTTGTCTGGTGGGTGGTAACTTCTGCCGGCAGCCGATGTTATGGCCTACCACCGAGTAAATAAAAGAGCCGCCGAGTAAAATAATATATTTTTCGCCTTCTTTTTTATGAATAGGAAATCATGAAATAACTTCTCCCGCTCTGGGCGGCAAGAAAGGAAAGACGTTTTAGACTTTTACTGACCAAAACCCACCCGTGTTCCTTCACCTGCCTGTGCGCCAGGGCTATAGTATTTATTTCGAACAATCCGCAGCCCCCGCAGTGTGCGTTCGCGCAGCGGAATGTTGTTGAATTTAAAGATTTTAAATATGCAGATATTTAGTGTATGACGTCGTGTAATTGTGTATGGTAAAAAAAAATTTGTGCATGCAGCCATTGTGGAGAAATTCACCAAAAACTGATTCCGCTGGGCGAACGTTGTCCTGGCGGAACATTTTTTAATCCATTGACTTTAGAAAAAAGAGATGTGTCAAAAATTAGTGTGTATTTGTGTGTAATTGTGTATGTATGAATAAAATTTGTGCATGCATAGACTTCGGAGAAATTCAAGTTTCCGCTGCGCGAACGTTTGGCCATTAGCTAGTTTTCATATAAAGCGCTTACATAGAGAGCTGTAGATTTTTACATACGTTGTTTTGAATTTGTGCATATTTGTGTACAAAACAGATTTAGAAAAAATCGTAGGGCTAAAAAGATAAAAATATAAACGTAAAACACGCTTTTTAGGTCATAGTTCTTAAAGTATGCACTTTGGGGTCTAGATTTTCACGTTTATACAAACCTTGTAGGTGTCTGCAACATATTGCCAAATATCAATGATGTTCCTTTAGTAATTAAAGAGATATAGGACAATTAATCATGACAAAATCACTGTTTACAAAGCAGTCAAATATCACGACATTCTAAAGGAATTGCATGGTAAAATGTATGCCAATAATTAGTGTATTCATTCAACTATTCACATGCAAAATTTCATGTCATTAAATTCAGTAATTAAAGAAAAACAATTAAAATACTGACGAAGCATCGAAAACCTACATAACCCGACCAAATTCGGATAGCTATAAAAAGCGGCCGTGCAATATATTTAGGTAACATCCCAAAATTTACAGTATAATACCGGTATTGAATTGGTATAGGTGATAGCACAATTGTTTCGATATAATATAAAGGTCATTTATTTTTGTACATCTACTTTTTTAAATGTATTTGACTATGACAAAGTAGGTACTATTTACGTAGTTACTTCATATAAGTATGCGCTTGAGACTTGAGATATAATCTAAATATATTAATTTAGGCAAATAAAATTCATACAGCTAATTTCTATTGAATATTTCACGGATCCGGATTCTTAGTATAGACCCCTCAGGGAAATGAAATAAGTACCACAAGTAAGAACTACTGTTTGTTTGTAAATGTTGATTTATTTTTATATTAGGCAGACTCTGAATAGAACTGAATAGTCTACTTTATTGATCTGTGATTGTTAATCTGTAATTTTATTTTCTAATAGGAACTAGAAAATATTAGGTATACTTAGGAATGTTGAGGTTATTTACTGTATTTGCTAATCATTTAAAAATATTTCTTGAAAATACCTTTTTTATACAAATGTTTTAGTTTAAAAGCACTTTTTTAATTTTGATCAAATATAAACAACTGAATAGTCCAGTTATGTGATGTGATTTTAATTTTTATTGAAGCCCGAAATATTATACTTACCTACCCTTATATTCATAATAGTTTATTAAACCTATTTTAGTTAAAACACATTTAAGTCTATTGCTGCCGTTGCAAGCGTTTGTTAACGTTATTATAATAATATAATTAAGCATTAGTAATTAAAAATATTTTTGTACACGGATATTTAAATAGAGAAGTACCTACTTGTTAATTGAAGATTTATTTTTGTCGTAGATAGTGGCGTTATTATAAAAAAACATTTTTCATTCAAGAAATGCAATTGTTTTATCTTTTCCTAACGCTTGTGTACGCAACTGTGCCATATTAATAAATACTATACTGGAAGGTTAAGAACGTTCTTAAGATATATGGCACGGCCGCTTTTTTATAGCTATCCGAACTTGGTCGGGTTATGTAGGTTTTCGATGCTTCGTCAGTATTTTAATTGTTTTTCTTTAATTACTGAATTTAATGACATGAAATTTTGCATGTGAATAGTTGAATGAATACACTAATTATTGGCATACATTTTACCATGCAATTCCTTTAGAATGTCGTGATATTTGACTGCTTTGTAAACAGTGATTTTGTCATGGTAAATTGTCCTATATCTCTTTAATTACTAAAGGAACATCATTGATATTTGGCAATATGTTGCAGACACTTACAAGGTTTGTATAAACGTGAAAATCTAGACCCCAAAGTGCATACTTTAAGAACTATGACCTAAAAAGCCTGTTTTACGTTTATATTTTTATCTCTTTAGCCCTACGATTTTTTCTAAATCTGTTTTGTACACAAATATGCACAAATTCAAAACAACGTATGTAAAAATCTACAGCTCTCTATGTAAGCGCTTTATATGAAAACTAGCTAATGGCCAAACGTTCGCGCAGCGGAAACTTGAATTTCTCCGAAGTCTATGCATGCACAAATTTTATTCATACATACACAATTACACACAAATACACACTAATTTTTGGACACATCTCTTTTTTCTAAAGTCAATGGATTAAAAAAAGTTCCGCCAGGACAACGTTCGCCCAGCGGAATCAGTTTTTGGTGAATTTCTCCACAATGGCTGCATGCACAAATTTTTTTTTACCATACACAATTACACGACGTCATACACTAAACATCTGCATATTTAAAATCTTTAAATTCAACAACATTCTGCTGCGCGAACGCACACGCCCCCGCAGGATATATTTTTCTCCTTGAGTGTCATTTTCTAAACTTTGAGAGTACGAAAACCGATAGTGAGATGTAATTATAAATCTACAGCTGATTTTGAAATAATACAACAACTAGACAACCATAGTCTTACACGATTAAAAAAGAGTACAGGGTGAAAAGTCGACGTCAAGCCGAAAGCAGGTGGTAGACTAACTCATATTATTATGTTATCAGGAAAATATAAAAAAATCTAAGTAACCCATTTCAAAATAATTTTTTTCACTCTTGTTGCTACAAATTTTGACTTTACTAAATATTTTCTTTTGTTTTGTCATCCTGAATAATGTTGCTGTATACTCTAATGTAATGTTTAAAGCCAGTCTCTCCACATTAGAAGAATATGCCATTTTTATCTAAATTAAATATTCAAAATGAATTTTTCTCATAGCTATAACAAGATGTACTGAAAAAAAAAACTATTCGAGTTTGACAAGTAACTGCAAAAGTTGGCGCATTCAATAAGGATTCTAAAATGGTATGAAACTTACTAGGTAATTTCTTCAATTGTGGACAATATTTCTTTTTCCAAAAACAGGCAGTTTTGAACAATTTTTTCTTACGTACTTAAAATTTATTCTAATTTACCCATGGTTTGGTTTAAGGCCGTAACTTTAAAATTCTAGTTTGAGTGAGGCCGGGAGAGTCATTTTACAAAGTTTGAGCGAGACAGATAGTGACGCTAACGTGACAGAGACGGAGAGATTCGAAGTTTGAGCGAGACAGATAGTGACGCTAACGAGTGTAACAGAATACGCGCTTTGTCGTGGAGCTGCGGAAACCGACCCGTCTTATCCTATTCTAACGTGACAGAGACGGCGAGAGTAATTTTACGAAGTGGAAGTGAGACAGATAGTGACGCCAATTATTCGCTAATGCACAAACAATACAAATCAGTACGTTTCGCTCCTTTGCTTACTGCGCATCTCTTTGTATTCGTCGTGTTGATTCGTGCTTACCATTTTCTGCTTCATTTATTGGACTTGATCGTTTGTGATTTAGATTCGGACTATTCAGTTTCTCTACCGACGACCTTTGCTTTGTTTCGGACTACTTATCGTTGATTGTGTAATTGTATAGTGCCACCATGTCTGCGTACACGACACAAGAATACGCCAACATGCATCTCATTTATGGGGAATGTAGATGTAAACGCTGTAGCTAGACTTTATCGTGAGAGGTACCCAAATGCAGCTTGTTTTCCGGATCATCGAGTCTTTACAAATGTGCACAAATTAGAGCAATCGGTGCACATTTGTAAAGACTCTTACTGACTAGACTTAGAGGGTCCCCTTTACGAGGACGTTGCACTAGACATTGCCGAAGAAGATCGGAGTATTTCTGTACCCGGAATAGAGCCAAGCATAGGATTACCCAAAAGTACAGCCCATCGTATTTTTCAACGAAATCAGCTACACCCGTACCACATACAGCGAGTACAAACTGTATTGCACCGGGATCATCGACCGCGTGTTGCTTTTTGTCAAACAATGCTACAAAAATACAGAGAAGGTCCGCGATTCTTCGAGAAAGTTTTGTGGTCGGATGAGTCGACATTTAAAAAAGATGGTTACATGGACCTACACAACATATACGAGTGGCATATCGAAAATCCTCATTTGATGAGGTAAGATAGATCACAATATCGATTTAAAGTGAATATGTGGACCGGCATTTTAAATGGACAAATAATGGGTACTTTTGAGCTGCCAGACGATCGATCTGGTACTATCTCGTGGCCAGTCCGTTCCCCAGATTTAAATCCATTAGATTTCTTTTACTGGGGAGCGGACAAAGAAAAAGTTTACGCAAAGCCAATCGAAACTGTGACTGGCTTACGGCAAAGACTAATAGAAGCAAATGATTTTGTTAATAATGGAAGATTCGCCCGCTTGATGGCCCGATCTTTTTTTAAGAAGAGGTCGAGCCTGCATAGAGCTGAAGTAAGATTTTGAACAGCTGTTGTAAATCTTGACATTTAAATAAATTATGGTAAACAATTTTTGTGTATTTAATTTTCACTATCTGTCTCCTTCATACTTCGTAAAACGACTCGCCCGGTCTCACTCGAAACTAGAATATTAAAGTTACGGCCTTAAAGCAAACCATGGATACATTAGAGTAAATTTTAAATATGTAAGAAATATTTGTTCAAAACTGCCTGTAATTGGAAAAAAAATTGTCCACAATTGAACAGATTTTCCAGCAAGTATCATACCATTTTGGAACCTTATTGAATGCGCCAAGTTTTGAAGTTCCTTGCCAAACTCGAATAGTAAATTTTTTTTCAGTACAGCTTGTTAAAGCTATGAGAAAAATTAATTTTGAATATTTAATTTAGATAAAAATGACATATTCTTCTAATCTGGAGCAGCTAGCTTTAAACTTTAGATTAGAGTATCATCATCATCATTATCAACCTTTTTATCGTCCCACTGCTGGGCACAGGTCTCCTCTCATACAGAGAAAGATTAGAGTATATTCAGGGTGACAAAACAAAAGAAAATGTTTAGTAAAGTCAAGATTTGTCGCAACAAGACTGATAAACTCTAACAGGGTGTAAATTTTATCGTTTTTTTTTTAATGCCAGATTTTTTTATATAAATAGTTAACTTAGATTTTTTTTTATATTATTCTGATATCATAAATGAGTCAGTCTACCACCTGCTTTCGGCTTGATGGCGGCTTCTGGGACAGCCTGTATATGGTAAATATGTCGCTGTCTATGTCGCTGCTGTCTGTGGCGTTTATTGTTTGTCAGTAATGTTTTAACCTTTTGAACGCCAATCACTTCTATACAAGTTCGAGATTTTCGTGCCGTCAGCGCCACTACTTGATTAGAAGTAATCACAGTTTAAAATAAATTTACGACTTTTACAAGACCTTTTATTTTGCTTTTATGGAAATTTGCCCTGTTATCAACCATATTTTTAACTTTTTCACGCATAATAAGTTCTTATTTGTTTAATTTTCAATAGAAACAAAAACGCCAGAAAATATTTTAATGCCCCCAGCGCCAATTACTTGATATCAAGTAAGCTAGTGATGGGACACGACGAAGACCTCGCTATATTTCATCTCGTCGAAATGATCATAAATACTATTATTGCAAGAAAAATGACGTAAATATATAATATTTTATAAATATTGTACACTTTAAACTAGGTTTTATTCACCTTAATCAAGAATTAATAGGTTTTCTAATCATTGTCGATAGTGAAACCCCGTTTGAAAAACCCATCCCTACAAGGTTAGTTAGTTGTCGGTCCGCACGCGCCACCGACTTGTATAGAAGGAAATCTGTGACTTCATAAGCGGACGGGTTTGAAGGTCATAGTGACTTTGTGCATTTTAGTGTAGTGCAATGTTTACATCTTGAGTTGGCGCACGTGTCCTTATAAAAAAATTGTGACTGTGAATATGACGAATTATTGCGAGTTGTTCAAGTCTGAATCAGAATTTTGAAATAGTTCGTCGTCTTGACATCTTCTTCCGTTTCAGGAATTTTCTTCAGTTTTCTATTAGTTTCTACAAACCAGAAAAATAATTGCGAGTATTTAGCGACACCGTTAAAAAAAGGTCTTGTGTAAAACAGACACTTACCCTCCATTTTATTTTATTTTTTAAAACGCAGAAAACCACGTATTTAACTTCTATTAATTGTATTTGTTGTAAGTAAACGAAATAAATTATGCAGGAATCGGTTGAGTTTATGCACGTGTTAACTCGACCACAGTGAATATAAAATATATACCATAGAAATCTAGACATCCCTAGAACAGAAAGGATTTTGACGTGCCTCGAGCGCCAACTACTTGATATGAAGTAGAAGGATTACATTTGGAGACAAATAGGGATGTGCCTTGTAGAACACACGTCTAATAAATTTAAAATTCTTTTCTTTATCATGGGGAATATATCCAGGTTTTCATATTGTTTTTTTTTTTATGAAATAAAATAAAATATGAAATTACGATTACAGTTTTTATTTAGCTTCGTAAATTGGTGAATAAACATTATTTTAAATGTATAATATTATTTGTCGATAGGACACTAATCCCATCCCTACGTTTTACTATAGATACGTTATACATTTGTAGTGTGGCGCAGGAGGACACATCGCGTATTATATAGATGGGCGTTCAAAAGGTTAAATCCTAAATGTACAAAGCGCTTATATACTTTATTTTGATTAGTCCACATATCAATATTCATCCCATATGTAGTTACTAAATTCATTTACAGAGGCGACCGCTGTGAGGGAACCAAAACAGGACACACGAAGAACAAAAGAAAAAGATGCAATAACAGCCGATCAAACTACAAAAGACGAATCAGACTCGAAAGTTATCCGGACAACTCAGAAAAGGACGTCCAAGCGTGGTACATATTTTATAGAGCCTTACATATGTGTTCGGAGTAGTTCTAGTAATGTAAAAAAAAAGTTTACCTGTATATGGTAAATATGAACTAATAAAAAAAATACAAACACCAGTTGTCTATGTCGCTGCTGTCTGTGGCGTTTATTGTTTGTCAGTAATGTTTTAAATCCTAAATGTACAAAGCGCTTATATACATTATTTTGATTAGTCCACATATCAATATTCATCCCATATGTAGTTACTAAATTCATTTACAGAGGCGACCGCTGTGAGGGAACCAAAACAGGACACACGAAGAACAAAAGAAAAAGATGCAATAACAGCCGATCAAACTACAAAAGACGAATCAGACTCGAAAGTTATCCGGACAACTCAGAAAAGGACGTCTAAGCGTGGTACATATTTTATAGAGCCTTACTTATGTATTCAGAGTAGTTCTAGTAATGTAAAAAAAAGTTTACCTGTATATGGTAAATATGAACTAATAAAAAAAATACAAACACCAGTTGTCTATGTCGCTGCTGTCTGTGGCATTTATTGTTTGTCAGTAATGTTTTAAATCCTAAATGTACAAAGCGCTTATATACATTATTTTGATTAGTCCACATATCAATATTCATCCCATATGTAGTTACTAAATTCATTTACAGAGGCGACCGCTGTGAGGGATCCAAAACAGGACACACGAAGAACAAAAGAAAAAGATGCAATAACAGCCGATCAAACTACAAAAGACGAATCAGACTCGAAAGTTATCCGGACAACTCAGAAAAGGACGTCCAAGCGTGGTACATATTTTATAGAGCCTTACATATGTATTCGGAGTAGTTCTAGTAATGTAAAAAAAAAGTTTACCTATATATGGTAAATATGAACTAATAAAAAAAATACAAACACCAGTTGTCTATGTCGCTGCTGTTAGTGGCGTTTATTGTTTGTCAGTAATGTTTTTAATCCTAAATGTACAAAGCGCTTATATACATTATTTTGATTAGTCCACATATCAATATTCATCCCATATGTAGTTACTAAATTCATTTACAGAGGCGACCGCTGTGAGGGAACCAAAACAGGACACACGAAGAACAAAAGAAAAAGATGTAATAACAGCCGATCAAACTACAAAAGACGAATCAGACTCGAAAGTTATCCGGACAACTCAGAAAAGGACGTCCAAGCGTGGTACATATTTTATAGAGCCTTACATATGTATTCGGAGTAGTTCTAGTAATGTAAAAAAAAAGTTTACCTGTATATGGTAAATATGTACTAATAAAAAAAATACAAACACCAGTTGTCTATGTCGCTGCTGTCTGTGGCGTTTATTGTTTGTCAGTAATGTTTTAAATCCTAAGTGTACAAAGCGCTTATATACATTATTTTGATTAGTCCACATATCAATATTCATCCCATATGTAGTTACTAAATTCATTTACAGAGGCGACCGCTGTGAGGGAACCAAAACAGGACACACGAAGAACAAAAGAAAAAGATGCAATAACAGCCGATCAAACTACAAAAGACGAATCAGACTCGAAAGTTATCCGGACAACTCAGAAAAGGACGTCTAAGCGTGGTACATATTTTATAGAGCCTTACTTATGTATTCAGAGTAGTTCTAGTAATGTAAAAAAAAGTTTACCTGTATATGGTAAATATGAACTAATAAAAAAAATACAAACACCAGTTGTCTATGTCGCTGCTGTCTGTGGCGTTTATTGTTTGTCAGTAATGTTTTAAATCCTAAATGTACAAAGCGCTTATATACATTATTTTGATTAGTCCACATATCAATATTCATCCCATATGTAGTTACTAAATTCATTTACAGAGGCAACCGCTGTGAGGGAACCAAAACAGGACACACGAAGAACAAAAGAAAAAGATGCAATAATAGCCGATCAAACTACAAAAGATGAATCAGACTCGAAAGTTATCCGGACAACTCAGAAAAGGACGTCCAAGCGTGGTACATATTTTATAGAGCCTTACATATGTATTCGGAGTAGTTCTAGTAATGTAAAAAAAAAGTTTAAGTGTCATATTTGCCAGCGTATGTATGCACAAAGGCATAGATTAATTATTCATATGCGTACACACACTGGTGAAGAACCTTTTAGGTGTCATGTATGTCAACGTAATTTTATTGAAAAGTTCAATTTGACAAGGCATATGCGTACGCACACTGGTGAGAAACCTAAGTGTTATCTATGTAAAAATATTTTTTCCCAGAATAGTGCTTTAAAATTACATATGCGTACACACACTGGTGAAAAACCTTATCAGTGTGATATTTGTCAACGTAAATTTAGTCTAAAGTGGAGTTTAACAATACATATGCGTACACACAATGGTGAAAAACCTTATCAGTGTGATATATGTCAACGTAATTTTAGTGAAAAGGGGAGTTTAACAGAGCATATGCGTACACACACTGGTGAGAAACCTTATAAGTGTTATCTGTGTAAAAATATGTTTTCCCAAAGTAGTACTTTAAAAGTACATATGCGTACACACACTGGTGAAAAATCTTATCAGTGTGATGTTTGTCAAAGTAATTTTCGTCAAAAGGGGAGTTTAACAGTGCATATTCGTACACACAATGGTGAAAAACCTTATCAGTGTGATATTTGTCAACGTAATTTTAGTAGAAAGGAGCATTTAAAACTGCATATTATGCGTACACACTGGTGAGAAACCGTAGAAATGTGATGTTTGACTGCGTAGTTAGAGCAGCAAAGTTGATTTAACAAAGCGTATTCACACACACTCTGGTGAAAAACCTTAGAGGTTTGTTATATGTGAACTGCCATGGTAAATACCTATATCCGTATATAAAATCAATGGTTCAATCGCTCTCGCTCGTGTTATTTTTAATACATTTTTTTTTTTTCAATTTTTATACTGCATTTTTATTATGATTGCTCAATCTTGATTATATTATATTATTTAAACGTAATTTTAGTGAAAAGGGGAGTTTAACAGTGCATATGCGTACACACACCGGTGAAAAACCGTATCAGTGTGATATTTGTCAACGTAATTTTAGTATAAAGGGGAGTTTAAAATTGCATATGCGTACACACACTGGTGAAAAACCTTATAAGTGTGATATTTGTCAACGTAATTTTAGTTACAAGAGCAATATAGCATTGCATATGCAGACACACGCTGGTAAGAACCCTTATAAGAAGTGTAAAAATATGTTTTACCGAAGGGGTGATTTAAAATGGCATATGCGTACACTTACTGGTGAAAAACCTTATCAGTGTGATATTTGTCAACGTAATTTTAGTCGAAAGTGGAGTTTAACAGTGCACATGCGTACACACAGTGGTGAAAAACCTTATCAGTGTGATATTTGTCAACGTAATTTTAGTCGAAAGGAGAGTTTAACAGTGCATATGCGTACACACACTGGTGTAAAACCTTATCAGTGTGATATTTGTCAACGTAATTTTAGTCAAAAGGAGAGTTTAACAGTGCATATGCGTATACACACTGGTGTAAAACCTTATCAGTGTGATATTTGTCAACATAATTTTAGTCGAAAGGAGAGTTTAATAGTGCATATGCGTACACACTGGTGAGAAACCGTGGTTTGTCTGCGTAGTTATAGCAGCAAGGTTGATTTAACAAAGAATATTCACACACACTGGTGAAAACCCTTAGAGGTTTGATATAATACACGCTGGAATTTTAATGGTTGTTTTCCTGCGGCAGAACGATTTGCTTTAAGGAGTACTTTCGATGAATAGAGTAAAAGACAAAAATAAAAATGTTTGTGTTATGAAATAATAAAAAATAATTTAAAAATAAAATCATCAACTCGATCAAGTGAGAAAAGTTAGTTTCGCTAAATACAACTTGTAGGTACTACTCGGAAGGGACATGCAACCGTCTCAAAGGAAAGCAATGCAATTAATGTTCAAACCATAATAAGCTCCCGCGCGTAGTGAAATGGCATAAACTAGCTTGTAGGCAACAAACCAAAAATTCACCGCCATGCCGACAAAAGAAAAGAATGTTCAAACCAAAAAAATCTGTCATGTGCGTTAATATGGTATAAAATAACTTAAATGTACACAAAAAACTACCGCTAAGCGTTCAAAGACGATGCCGCTTTATAAATGTTCCAAGTAAAATAAGCTCTCGACTTCTGATGTTAGGATAGCAGAGTGTGGGGGTAATTAAATAATATTAAAGCAAACATTATAGGAGAAACATTATGTACATAGTTACTTATAACGTTACACACTGGACATATTTAGAATCATCAGCAATATAAATTACATAAGACCAGGTACATAAGAATTATGTGCCTATAACGAATATTCAGAATACTTAACTGGTAGTGTGCTCGGTCCGACGGCTCGATGGAGACTGTCTACTAAGGGACGAGTCACCGTAGTTATAGGAAATGCCACCCTCAGAGTACCATCGAGCCGTTTTTATAATTTTATAAACGTTATTCTACCCTCAGAAACAACTAAACTTAAGCAATCCACAATACAATACTTTTATTAGAATTATGACTCGTTATAGATATAACACGCGCAAAAATTACAAACAATTATCTTAGATAATAATTTTATTTTCGTGTTCAGTAAATTGCAGCTAAAAAGTATTTATGATGGTTCTAAGCCCGTAAAAGTATGAAGGGAAAATAAATTGTCATAAATTAAATTTTAAAATTACTTCTTGGATAATAGTCGAAGGACGCGGGTCAATGGCCCCGCGCCATTCAGCTGTAGATGTCAGGAGGTTACTATTAGTTCGTGCTCACTTTCGAGTTTTTTTTATTACTATGTTAAATCTGCCATTTCATGTTTCTAATATTTTATTTATTGATGAAACGATTGTATTACTAAGGCAAAACCGTTTCGCTGCGGAAAAACAACTATTAAAATTCCACGCTGTATATGTGAACAACCATGGTAAATACTTATATCCGTATATAAAATCAATGGTTCAATCACTCTCGCTCGTGTTATTTTTAATACATTTTTTTTTTAATTTTTATTTTTATTCTGTATTTGTATTATGATTGCTCAATCTTGATTATATTATATTTTTTTGTTTTCTCATTTTACAACTTGTATTAATCCACTCCGTCACAAGTCCACTCCGTCACCGAAAAAGGTAAGATAGCCCGTACCTTACTCAGGCCAGTGGTCTCATCAGACAAACCGGCGTGCGTCAAGCTAGACTTGTACAAATTATACTTACATGCGCTGCCCCGGCTTGTTTCGCCCTCACGAGCGACACGAGCCGCAAACTATTCTGCGCGTAACAAAATCTTGTTCTGCGGACCATAGCGGCTCCCTTCGCTTCGTGAGGAATGACGCCATTCAGCGCGATCTCCGGATTGAGAGCTTGGAAGAGTACGTGCGGCAGTTAGCGAAAAGGATGTTCGCGCATACCGATACATCTGCTTGGCTACCAGCACCCCCCTGACGTGAGACACCTACCCCCCGACCTGGTAGCGGATGACGACCCCATCGCACCGGTTTGGCTCTTCAAGTGAGCCGCATCCAAGTTACATCCGGCTCTCTAGATTCGAAAGTACTGAACCCAACATTACACACACACATTCGCCGTGCGGCGTGTAATAATCGCTAAAACTCACACTCGTACATGCAGCGCGGACCGTATGCTCACAGACTGTTTTAATTTACTGTATTGTTACTATTTACCTTTTATTGTGTCTTTTATGTACTTACTATAATAAACTATCTATACGTTTATCCCAACTATATGTCTATCCCAATACCAAATATGGGAACTCCAAATCCTGATGACGATGAAACTGTTCGGATCTCTCCTTCTGATCCTACATCTTCTTTATATATACAGTATGTTAACTAACAGAGGGCGTTCCCGTTAACCCGAAATAGTATAGCATACATACATGCTAAAAAAAATATTTCCATTCGAAAACAAAATGTTTTAAAAAATTTTCCAATAAGAAAATATTCAATAAAAATTTTAAATTGACATGTAAAAGAAACACACTGTACACGCGAACATGAAAGACGGCAACGTCGCAATTTATTTATACATGACGACTACTATTTTGATTTAAAACAGGAGGTTTCAAATTTATTTCCAATTAGAATTTTTTTTATTCGGATTTTTTTATGCTTATTTTTCTTTGCTGATATTTTTATTTTAATCTATTAATGATATATATTAACGAGTTTAAGGGAACGCCCTCTGTTATTTAACATACTGTATAATTCTGTTGTACGTGTGTATGTCATTGAACTCCTCCTAAACGGCTTGAGCGATTTAAATGAATTTTTCTGTATGCCTTTGAGTGGCGCCCTGGATGGTTTAGATTCACAAATTAGCCCGGCAGATGGCGCTGATTGCTTGAAAAAACATGTGAGCTCGGAAACGGCCCTAACGATTTCGCTGAAATTTGATATGTGGGAGTTTTCGGGGACGAGAAATCGATCTAGCTCAGTCTTATGTCTGGGCAAGCGCATGTTATCGAGTTTTCTCTGTCGCAATATTTCACGCATAATATGCGAGCTAATTTCACGCGGCTTGAAATTGTGACTGTGGCTTAGTCGATAGTGGTATGTGCTCGCGATGGGTGGTGTTTCTCGGTTCAAACCCGGGCAGACACAAGTTTTTTTTTTTTTTTTGTTTTTAGACAAGTTTATAGTTATTTTAGTTTTAGTTTAAAGGGAAAAAAATAAAAATAAATATTTTAAATTTTTTTTATTTAACCAAAATTATACTTAAGACCTAAAAAAGAAAAAAAATTAGAAATAAATTTATATTTTAAACTTTTTATTTAACTTCAAGAGACTAAAACAAGAGGTCTATGGGTAGAGTGGTCCTCCTAAAGGATTTGTTTCGGTGTATCTACTCATACCTGTCAACAAGTTTCACATTAATTCCAGTATTAAGAATTTTAATAAGTAATAGGATTTGTTTCAAAATTTTTGTTTCTGCCTTTTTGCCTTTTTTTCTCCTCGCACGTTCTCAGATATCACATCTGACGGCAGAATTGACACTATTATTATAGAGAAAATAGGATAGAACTAATGCTAAGGCAACAAACTTATAGGTAATAATAATAAAACTAGAGCTACTGAAACTTTCAGTAGCTCCATCAGGATGGAATTTGGTGTGGACAAATGTGCGGTCATGCATGTAAAGCGAGGAGAGATTATGGAATCCGTGGGAATCCAGCTCACTGGTTCCATAAACCTTAGAGCCCTCTCCGCATCCGAAACCTATAAGTATTTGGGTATGTCTGAAGCGTTGGGTATCAATGTTACTGACATGAAGCAATCGTTGAAAGAACGCTTCTTTGGCCGCCTGAAAAAAGTACTTAATAGTCTTCTATCAGGCGGAAACAAGGTGCGCGCTTTCAACGGTTGGGTCATGCCGGTATTGATGTACTCTTTAGGCATATTCAAATGGACTCAAACCGAACTTGACGCCCTGGATCAGATGGTCCGTACGCTGCTGACTGCAAATCGATTGCATCACCCACGGTCGTCGGTTATGAGGCTGTATATCCCGCGAAAATGTGGAGGTCGTGGCTTTTTAAACGCCAAGACCCTCCACAATCGCGAGGTATGCAGTCTCAGGGAATATTTTCTAGAAACCGACGTGGGGATGCATCGAGATGTGGTTGCGGCTGACAAGGGCCTCACTCCGCTCTCCTTGGCTAAAGAGAACTGGCGTAAACCAGTAATGCTTGACACAAATGATCGCTTGGAGGTATGGAAGAGCAAAGAGCTTCACGGACGCTTCTTCCGAGCCCTACACGGGCCCGATGTAGATTTTCAAGCGTCCGTAGCCTGGCTACGTTTCGGTGACCTCTTTGGGGAAACCGAAGGTTTTGTCTTTGCAATTATGGACGAAGTTATGATAACGAACATTTACCGGAGATTCGTTGTGAAAGACGGCACAGTTGACATCTGTCGGGCATGTCACCGGCCTGAAGAATCAATAAGACACATTATTTCCGGGTGTTCTCGTCTAGCTAACGGAGAGTACTTGTATAGACACAACCTTGTAGCCAGGATAATTCATCAGCAACTTGCTCTTAAATACAACCTTGTGGAATCGGAGGTGCCGTACTACAGGTATATGCCCGATCCAGTTCTAGAAAATGGCCATATCACATTGTACTGGGATCGATCCATCATCACTGACAGGACTATTGTTGCCAATAAGCCTGATATAGTGCTGGTGGATCGATCAGAGCGGCGTGCAATGATTGTTGACATAACCATCCCACATGATGAGAACCTCGTGAAAGCTGAGAAAGATAAACAAATCAAGTATCTTGATTTGGTTCACGAGGTTTTCGACATGTGGGAAGTGGATTCAGCAATCATTGTACCGATAGTCGTGACAGCCAATGGCTTAATAGCCAAGAGCCTCGACCAACACCTCAGGAGGCTCTCGTTAGGCAGCTGGATCTTGGAAGGGCTTGATTCAGAAAGCGGTACTGCTGGACACGGCTCGCATCGTCAGGAAGTTCCTCTCTCTGGAGCCCTGACCGCCGGTAGCTTGGACCCTGTTCCCGATACCGGCGGGCTACTATTTTTTTTTTCTTTTTTTTTTAAATGTTTTTTTTATGTACTTAGAAATATTTAAAAATATAATTTATATGTACATAAAATGAAATAAAGGAAATAATAATAATTGTTTATTATTTCAACAACAAGTAACATTACAGTCTTGTGATTGGAGCCTCTTTTTAAGCAGAAAAGCCTGTGTTAGGAGACTCCGCTCTTCCTTAACTTAATAAGTTTCAATAAGGTACTTGTTTCATACAAAATTAAACTAGGGTATAGGTAAAACACGATGCCACACTCTGAATGCGATGTATGTGGCCGGGTACATCGTTGCAACTCAATGTATTCGTGCGCAGACGATGTAGCATCAGGGCACTGTCGGTAAAGTGGCCACACCTACGTCACTTCAGTGTCATCCAGACTTTGAAGAGGGCCTGACGTTCTTTTTGCATTTTTTTTTCGTTGTTTTTGTTTTGTACACAATATGTAATCTCTACATATTATAAAACAAAGTAATTTTTTCTTTCCCTATGTCCCTTTGTATGATTAAATATTTAAAACTATGCAACGGATTTTGATGCGGTTTTTTCAAAGGAGTTATTAAAGAGGAAGATTTATATGTATAATAACATCCATTAAATTGTGGAGAAATACTATTATTTTTGAGGTTTCTAATGTGATGTCGTAAATAACTACATTTTCAACACGCTCACATCAGCATAGAAAAATAAGCATAAAATAATCCGAATAAAAAGAAATTATAATTGAAAATAAATTTGAAACCTCCTGTTTTAAATCAAAATAGTAGCGCGGAATAGTATCTACCTAACGTTGCATTGCCAAACACACATCAACCAACACACATCCATCAATTAGATCTTAGATCGCCGCCGCATACGCGGCTCGTCATTCATAAATAAATTGCGACGTTGCCGTCTTTCATGTTCGCGAGTATAGTGTGTTTCTTTTACATGTCAATTTAAAATTTTTATTGAATATTTTCATATTGAAAAAATTTTAAAACATTTTGTTTTCGAATGGAAATATTTTTTTTAGCATGTATGTATGCTATACTATTTCGGGTTAACGGGAACGCCCTCTGTTAGTTAACATACTGTATATGACAAAACAATCTCCTAACTTACCTAGTCGATTTCCTGACTCACTCCGTCTCGGGTCGGAGTGGGACAGGGAATCCACATGTGACAATACAGCAAGCTCAGGGTCGCTTGATGAAGGATTCGTGAGGTGAACCGTTGTGATTACGGCTCAGTCGTTACAAAAGTATCTCAGGTTATGCACAACAATATCAAGCCAATAGCCTATTTACATGCAACCTGTTGTAAACTCACTCTCACTCACTAGATACATCAATCCTTATTCTCTGTCCTTATTTGGTTCTCAATTCGATTTATGTGTGCTCGCTGATACTTTTATCGTTAATGAACCGATTTTGACCATTCTTTTTTATATGAAAGGGTATGCTGCCTATGTAATCTCATTGTTACCACGTCAGTGTTGATAATGGAAATTCTAAGAAATTTAGGCCAACTATCGAAAATTGTAGGCACGCTTCGGGTGAAAACTTGATACTCGTATTTATATCGGATGATACTATAAAACCGTAAAGATTTGGGCCTGACCTGGTGATGGAGATGACAGAGAATCAAGGGGATGTGGAAGCAACATGACAGTTGCTTCCACATCGGCTTACTTAATTTGAATTGATTAGACCTTTACAACTAAATATGTTATGACTGTAACTTCAGAGTTGGAAGTTAGTTTTGTAGATCGAAAGTTCGCTAAGTCAGATGGTCAAAGGGATAGAAAAATAATATAATTAAAAATCAAACGAACTTACCAAGTGAAGTTCGATGATAATTATGTGAGCAGCTTCTTTCGACGCGATTTGGTTAACAAATTGTAGATGTGTACCACGCATCAGCCTATCACACGGATTTTTTAAATACATTTTTTTTTTTTTTTTAAACACTGGCAACTTACTTTTACCCCCACTACCCCCACTCTGCTGCTGCTGCCGGTTCGAACGGTCGGCGCGATCTGCTCCTCATTTTAGTTGAAAGTATAATTATATATGTATATTTTGTATTTGTATGTATGTTAGGGTAGGGCATAAGTACTTATAGCAAAATGTAATATAATAGGGTGGGTGTATATAAATCGCGTCGAAAGAAGCTGCTCACATAATTATCATCGAACTTCACTTGGTAAGTTCGTTTGATTTTTAATTATGTTTCGCAGCTTCTTTCTTTGCGATTTGGTTAACAAATTGTAGGATGTTTAGAGGTGACAAATATAAAATATACCTATATACGTACTTAAGTTTTTATAAAACAAATTATTTCGTAATAAATGAATAGTTTTTACTAATATTATATGAAATTTTCGAACACCTCTTTATAAGCAAATCATAACAGATGTTCATTTAACAGATAAACGTAACAACAGATTTACATGTATTAATCTGTAGAATTTAATATTGAGCTTGCAAATTATCCTCGACTATCGATCTTTTATCAGCAGTATTTCTAATCACATCAATACTGACACCTGAGCTGCTGGCTCTGGATGTGGCTGCATGACGAGTACTATGCGCACTAAATATACAAATATCAATACCACTCTTTTTGTAATATTTTCTTAATCCAACAACCGTTGGGATGACACCTTCTTATAAGGTTTCTTGTAACTGATGAATAAATAATCATTATTAGTCTGTCGAATGGAATTTGTTTTATTTATATAGTCATGTAAACAGGTAGCTGGACATATATTAGGTTTTTCATTACAGAAAGGTAATTTCAAAAAGGGTTGAAAAGAATTCTGTTTCGAGGTGTTTATTAAATCTGGATTTTAATGGTAATTAGGTTTTGATTAATGACATTAATATTGCTTATTTTTATTTGTGAAAAATGTTTATACTCTATGAACAGTTACTAGAGCCAACAAGTTAAGTGAATACTTTGAAAGAGTTTCCACCTGGAAACTCTTCACTTCGTTCAGATAA
This sequence comes from Sesamia nonagrioides, assembly GCA_017933935.1. Lineage (NCBI taxonomy): Eukaryota > Metazoa > Arthropoda > Insecta > Lepidoptera > Noctuidae > Sesamia > Sesamia nonagrioides. Next base: position 110,773 of record JADWQK010002185.1, read on the forward strand.
ATAGCCAAGAACAGTATCAGTATCCCAAGTCATATTATACCTTGGGTAACATGGTCTTGATCTGAAAACTCTTTTCATAAACCTTTTTATTCGCGAGTCCTGTAATATATTTGGAAATAATATTGACAGGGCGATTTGTACGAGTTAATTGTGCCATATTTGGCACCTTTATCAAATACTTTTGTAAGGAAATCTAAAATTACGGTAACATTGGTATCCAAATAGTCACAACCGCTTTGTTTACAATATTCTAACCAGGGTCTAATACAAGTGTCATATTGCTTGTACGTGTTATCTGAAAGCGAATTGATCATAATGCTAACCGTCCTCACTGGTATTAATATCTTCAGATATTTTTGCCGGATAACTTTGCGGCAACTAAGCGAAGTGTCTTGTGAAGATTGTTGGGTGTTCCGAAAGGAGCTGACAAAAGATTAACGTCAGGACTGAAATGTATAAAGGATGGGCAGGCTAGTCTTAAACAAAGGAAACGAGGGTTGTTATGACCAATATGGTACAACTACTGCTTCTTCTGCCTTGTCGGCTTTTATTTTTCGTAACACTTTTAAAATTAAAATAAAGGGGGGAAAAGCATAAAAATATAATTATGTCCAGGACACAGTAAAGGCGTCGATAGTCCATGCGTCAGGGTCGATCTTCCAAGTAATATACATTTGGCACTACAGCGACTCTAACTAATCTATTTCAAAAAAGGCCAAACACCTGACAAAACTTTTTCGAAAGCATAGTCTGCCAATTCCCATTCCGTATCCTGAAATGCCTTTCTAGACAAAATATCGGCCTCACAGTTATCTTTGGTATTTATGTAAGATACAAAAATATATATCTTTCGGGACACACACCATTGCCAGATTTCTCTGGATACATTGTTTAAATGTGGGTACTGCACGGTTCCCATACGGTGGATGCAACAAATAGCCGTTGTATTGTCGATTCTCAATAAAATGTCTACTTACATTATAAAGATCCTTTGCAAAAACCTTAAGTGCGAGGAAAACAGCTTTTAATTCTAATTCATTTATGTGTGAACAAGATTCGTCATTTTTCCAATAACCGGACGCTTCCTTATTATTACAAAAAGCGCCCCAGCCAGTTAAACTCGAATCGGAAAATATTTCGAAACTAAATTGATTAAATCTAAAAGGCGAACAAGCACTATCAATGTGATTTAACCACAAACAAAAATCATCTTGCAATTTTTAAAATTACTGGGTAGGTGAATAATTTGTTCTTGTTGAATAACTGTCATTATTTTGTAAACACAGGTACTTGTGACGTTCAAACAATTTAGTGTATAACCCAGAATATTGAACCGCAGGGCAATACAAACCGGCAGACCAATTTATTCTAGCAAAATTGCGAAGTTTGCATTTTCGTTTGTGTGTCCTTTTCTGTTCTTTTTGTCAGGAAGGTATAGTGTCATAAGTTTTGAATCGTAAATAAAACCTAAAAATTTGCATTGTTGTTTTGGGGTAAGTGAACTTTTTTCTGTGTTGATTATAAAACCTAGATCTGTCAAAACTTTCATTGTGTAATTAACGTTATCGTTACATTCTTTATATGATTGGCCGAAACAAAGGATATCGTTTAAATATATAGCGAATATGTAATCTTTATTTCGTAAGTATTCTATTACGGGTTTAAGTAATTTAGTAAAAACGTATGGTGCTGTACATAACCTGTACATAACTAGTAACAAGTACATAAACCAAATGGGAGGCAAGTGAATTCGTACAATCACCGGTGAGAGTTTTGATAAGTGCGTGATTTGAAACGCAAGTATTTTCGATGTGATTTAGTAACATTGATTAAAAAATAAGCGTCTTTTAAATCGATAGATGCCATGAAACAGTTTGGTGTTATTAATTTTGAGGTAGTGCGATAATCTTCTATCTTAAAATGACTTTCCTGTTTAGGTTTTTATTTTTTGTAACTATTAGTTTAAGTTGATTTTTGTGTCTTTTGCGTAACCTTACGGGCCTCTGCCGATTTTTGCACATTATTGGCATGTTTTACTTTTTGGACATAACGTCGCCAAAAAAATATTTATCTGTGCATGAATTTACGAGGGTATCTCAAAGACCGGTACTTATGGATGAAATAACAAATTTCTTTCCCATTTTGGTTGAAGTTTTCGAAATTAGACTTCAATAACCGGAGCTAACGCTGCGAGTGCAGTACCTATTTATTTCTGCCTATACATAAGCGAGAAATCCCGTTTTTAAGAGTTCCGTCAATGCGGTTTTAGCCTCCGGATTTAATAGAGGCGGTACCAACAATTAGCAATTTTTGGGAAAAAATATTCCTTTGTTAGTTATTCCTTGACCTCCTTGCAGATGTAGTATAAATCTTTTTTCTCCGTTAAGTTTCGGTACTAAGAATACACCAGATACAAATTGAGTTTTCGTAAGTACATTTACGAATTGCCCCAATTTTAAGTAATTTAATTAAAGATTTTTGAAAATCTGCGGCCTCTTGGGGTGATTTTGTATATGAAACAATACTGTTACTCTGGACTGGTGGGTTATTGAAAGGAATAGTGTAGCCTTCGGCCCATAATAAGACAATAGGATCATTTGTAATGTTCGCCCACCTTTGTGAGAAAAAACATAAACGTCCTGCGTACAGTACCTCTTTTTGCGTTAGCGGCGAGCTTGGACGTTTCTGCCACGACGCGGCGGTGAGGCGTGCGGCGGCGGTGAGCGCTCGCGGGCTGCTCTGCGCGGCGGTGGTGGCGGGGCCCGGCTGCTCTGCTGCTGGTGCTGGCGGTGAGGCGTGCGGCGGCGGTAAGCGCTCGCGGGCTGCTCTGCGCGGCGGTGGTGGCGGGGCCCGGCTGCTCTGCTGCTGGTGCTGGCGGTGGCCGGGCTGACTCTTCCGTGCATACTGCTTGCCCGCTGCTTTTGATGCAGGGGTTTGAAGTTTAGTCTCCGGTTCTGGCGCTTCACCTAGCAACGCTAGGATGTCAGTGTCCAGGACGGCGTCTTCGACTGCGCCCGTCAAGCCATCAGCGTCAGTATCTTGCATTGGCGGCGGGTCAGGAACAGTCTCCACGCCAGCCACTGCAGCTTCGGTTTCGAGTTGGTATGAGCAGCCAGCAAGAACGAAAAGTTCTTGTAAAAACTTTGAGGGTAAAAGCCCAGAGTAATGGCAGTTACGCATCAGTTTATAATAAAAGTGGATGGATACAACCCAGTTATTCATACTAAATAAGTATAAACGGCAGTTGTTCGCATCTTTGAGGGTAAAAGCCCAGAGTATTGGCAGTTACGCATCAGTTTATAATAAAAGTGGATGGATACAACCCAGTTATTCATACTAAATAAGTATAAACGGTAGTTGTTCGCATCTTTGACGGTAAAAGCCCAGAGTATTGGCAGTTACGCATCAGTTTATAATAAAAGTGGATGGATACAACCCAGTTATTCATACTAAATAAGTATAAACGGCAGTTGTTCGCATCTTTGAGGGTAAAAGCCCAGAGTATTGGCAGTTACGCATCAGTTTATAATAAAAGTGGATGGATACAACCCAGTTATTCATACTAAATAAGTATAAACGGTAGTTGTTCGCATCTTTGAGGGTAAAAGCCCAGAGTATTGGCAGTTACGCATCAGTTTATAATAAAAGTGGATGGATACAACCCAGTTATTCATACTAAATAAGTATAAACGGCAGTTGTTCGCATCTTGGAATGTTAAGAGCCAAAATTAGGAAATAACGCAATAATTGAATGAATATCAATCACTTACGATCTGTATCTTCATCAGAATAAATAATTCGTTTCTTAAGTTTTTCATTTAACCTCCTAATTTTTCACCTAATGATTTCTTCAGAGTCCTCGTACTTCCGTTTCTTCCCCATGTTCAAATTCAAATAATGGTGCGGCAGGGTTCTTTCCCAATGACGTGCGTAGGCTTCGGCACGGAAACACATAATGAGGAGCAGATCGCGCCGACCGTTCGAACCGGCAGCAGCAGCAGAGTGGGGGTAGTGGGGGTAAAAGTAAGTTGCCAGTGTTTAAAAAAAAAAAAAAAAAAAAAATGTATTTAAAAAATCCGTGTGATAGGCTGATGCGTGGTACACATCTACAATTTGTTAACCAAATCGCAAAGAAAGAAGCTGCGAAACATAATAAAGGTTAATTTATCATTATTTATTATTTTAAGGAAAAACGTAATCAGGGTCAAATAAATTTCTGCAAACAGGAAACCTACATAAAAAAAAGATTTGATGTTTTTTTTGGGCTCAGGCAAGACTGTGAAATTATATTGTTACGAATGGACCTTATGTCGATGGCATAAGGTTCAATATCGCGTGACATGCAGTGTGTCACTTTTAAGCCCTATTTCCCCAGATCTAGACATTTTCTAGGCACCAGATCAAAACGCATTGCTAGACTTAGGTTGGCCTATCGAATGGTACAGGTCTCAACAGTTTTGTCAACAAAGTGTCGACATCGAAATTTCTAGAAACCCGCTTCCGGGAATTACCGTAGGTACTTACTTGGCCGGTGACCTCGAAGATATGGGGTATTATTATTACGTCTAGAGGAATCTGGAATGTTCGATCAGCTGGCCTATATATAGCGCCGTGACGCCGGCGCGCAGTCAGGATCGTCACGCGCGCATCTATTGCTACACGCTCACGTCATACGCATACCTTTTACCGAACACACACCAACGAAAGTGAAAAAAAAAATAGTGAAGTGGGAAGCAGTCGCACGGACCTTTTTACCAGCACCCGGCGTTGGTCGCGACAAGCCGCGCGTTCCCAGCGGGATGCCCCAGCCGGGGATTCCGCCCAAACCCCCTTCCCGTGAACAACACCATAGCGGGGGGGATGAAGAGGGCAAAATTAGACCCAGGCGAGCTACGGTGGCACACCTGGTCTCACCCGCATCACCGCCGCCGAAACCACCTACAGCCTCTCCAGACATTCGCGGAAGCGACGCACAATCCTGCAGGACCAACAGGCGCCGCAGCCCGATAGGGGAAACCCAATCGGCGACTCTGATGGCGGCCGCCAACGACCCACCAGCGCGCAACGCGGCCACCACCTCCTCGGGACGGAGGAGGAAAGGACGCGGCGGCAAACGAGGGAAGGCCAATACGACCAACGCCGCTGCTAACCCCGCCACTGTCAATGTGACTTTTCCTGATGGCTGATGAATAAAAATGTAGGAAATATGTTTTTGTGTTTCTTTTTATTCAGCCAAACTTATACTAACTATATATGACAATTAAAACAACATGACAACGAATAAAAAATACAAAAAAAGAACAATAGAAAAATATAAACAACAAGAAGGTCTTTTCATCAGGAAGGTACTTTGCATCGATCTCGATCGTGCACATGCTCCCCCTTTCAAAGCAGAACGATCTTCTTTAGAGGTCGGCGGAGAATTCCGGCAGAGGTCCTGATGTCGACCACTCTGAGGTTTCCGTCTCGACCAGGGAACAGCGCTGTGACCACGCCTCGCGGCCACGTGCCTCTCGGAAGGTCTCCATCTGCGATCAGTACAGGGTCTTCTATTTTGACCGACACTTCACCGCCGCGGACTGTTCGTGGTGCTAGCTCTGGTAGGTATTCTTGAACCCACCGCCGCCAGAAATGATCGCCCACTCTTACGGCCCCACGCCAGTGGTTCCTGCTGCATAAATCTGCGTCCGTGAGTTGAGCAGGGAAGTTATAGACCGATGAGGTGCCCAGCAGGAAATGAAATTGCGTCAACGCTTCTGGATCTGCTGAATCTGGTGATATATGCGTGAGCGGGCGAGAATTTACTATAGCTTCTGCTTCCAACAACAACGTAGTTAGTACTTCGTCGGTGGGCGTTCTCTCTATGAGGGTCACTTTGAGAACGGTCTTCACGCTTTTGACCAGACGTTCCCACGCCCCACCCATGAATGGGGCCGACGGAGGAATGAAACGCCATTTTATTTTTTTGTATGCAGCGAATTTTTCCACATCCTGCCCGTACAGTTGGCATAACTGACTGTTTGCGCCTATGAAAGCAGTGCCGTTATCAGAGTAAATTTCACTTGGTACTCCTCTCCGTGCGATGAATCGACGCAGACACATAATTGCAGCATCGGACGATAAACTGTGTACTAACTCGAGGTGTAGCGCCCTGGTCGTCATACAAGTAAATAAGGCTATCCAACATTTTTCGTGCCTGCGTCCAACTGAGGTCAACAAGGGGCCAAAATAATCTAAACCCACGAATGAAAATGGTCTGCATCCGTGAGCTAGTCGGGCAAGAGGTAAGTCTCCCATAGAGGGGCGGGGCGGTGATCCGCGTGCCAATTTGCAGCGTTGACAGCGTTGTACGACGTATCTGACGGTATTTCTCAAACCCAAGATCCAAAATCTTTGCCGCAACTCGTTGATCACCCTTTCTGTGTTAGCATGACCGAACTCTTCATGAAAGTGTGCGATGAGCAGACGAACAGCATTGTCCTTCCCATTTAATATGATTGGTTTAGTATCTGTGGTTACATCTCTGATGGCGGCGGCACGTCCTTGCACATACATTAGTCCTCTCTGATCTAGGGTTGGAGAGAGGCTGACGAGTTGGCTCTTTGAAGGAAGTGAGCGTCCGGCGCGTATGCAGAGCAGTTCCCGCTTGAAGGCGTTGTTCTGGCTTTGACGGAAAATATGGATCTCCGCATGATTCAGGTTTTCTACTGACAACGGTCGTAGGGCGACGTCGAGGGAAAATGTATCTGAAGAAGTTTGGCTACAATGTGGGGAAAGAATAAAATTATTACATACCCCCCGAACCCTAGTTATGCATATGGCAATGAACTGGTGAATTCTAGCAGTCGCCCTTACCGTCCTAAACCATGAGCTAAAGTATGAAAAGCTAGTTAGGACAGGTACGGACAACTCAACTTCTACATTAGCGTTGACTCTACCAAATGGGGTTGGTAATGAAGAAGATGACTTCAGCTCATTTTCATTTGCGACCTTACGTTGTGCTGGTTCCGAGGGCCATTCGGCAAAAGGCAACAATAGGAATGGCGTCCCGCGCATCCACCGTGACTCTAAGCTTGGCACGCCACCACTAGACCGAGTGGCGTCATCGGCGACATTCAGATTCGTCGGGATCCAACGCCATTCGGTAACGGTGCTCTCTTCTAAAATATCTCCGACTCGGTTCGCTACGAATGCTTTGTAATTTCGGGCATCGCTGCGAAGCCAGCCTAAAACGGTCATAGAGTCACACCAGAAGTATCGGCGTATGGGTTTACAACAGTGAACGTCGCAAATGAATGACGCGAGACGAGTAGCTATAAGTGCCCCTTGCAACTCGAGGCGCGGGATAGATGATGGCTTTAGCGGCGTGACGCGAGCTTTGCTACTAATACGAGATACGCTGACATTTCCGGACACATCAATGATTCGCCAATACGCAACCGCGGCGTACGCAGACTCGCTGGCATCACAAAAAACATGCAACTCACGACAAAAATTTTCTGCGTCTCCTATGTAGTAGCGCCGCGGCACACGAACCTTTGAAATTGACTTTACAGCTTCAAACCAGTCGCGCCATAACTTGGAATCGCTGTCACACATAGTTTCGTCCCATTCCAAACCTTTTCTCCATAAGTTTTGGAATAGTATTCGCCCCCTGATTACAACTGGCGCTAGAATACCCAGCGGGTCATACACACGCATGACTTGGGTCAGTGCCTGACGTTTAGTAACTGGAGCTGAAATGTTGACAGACACTCCAGAATTAAACTTCAGGACATCGCGGATTGGCTGCCAGAGGACACCTAGCGTTCTAGTGGTTGAGTCTCTACACAACTCTATGTCTCTACTATTAGCCAGTTCGGATATCAGCTCGGCTGGCAGCTGGGCCAGTGCTGCTGGTTCGTTGGAAATCCAGCCGCGCATCTCAAAACCACCGCGTTTGTGGATTGTAACGATTTCAGAGGCCAGCCGGGCTGCATCGTTCAGGTTGTCGAAGCTACCAATGAAGTCGTCCATGTAGGTGTTCAACTTAATGGCTGCCACGGCCTCAGGGAACTCTTTTTGAAATTGTGCAGCATTTAGATTGACTATATAGATTGCCGTCGATGGGGTAGAACAGGCCCCAAACATCATCGAAGGCATCCTATATAGTATAATAGGGCCAGAAGGATCGTCGCGCCACAAGAAGCGTTGGGCATCGCGGTCACGCTCGATTATTTTTATTTGAGGAAACATTTCCTTGATATCAGAGGTAACGGCGACCCTTCCTTCCCTGAAGCGCATTAAGATGCCTAGTAGGGACTGTAAGAAGTCGGGTCCGGGCAGCAGCATTGAGTTCAGGGACACTCCTCGTGATCGTGCTGCAGCGTCATTGACTACGCGCAGTTTTTCTGGTTTGTTGGGATTTACCACGCCAAAATGTGGCAAGTACCAACAAACACCCACCGGTTTAATCTCGCTACATTCCTCGGCATAGCCTTTGGCTAATGTGTCGTGGATGTTTTTACTGTATTTCTTGGCATACGCGGGATCTTTAATCATCTTTGCCTCAAGACTCTTAAACCTGAATAGAGCCAACGGGTAGCTATTCGGTAAGTTTAACTTATCGGTCTTCCACAACAAACCTACTTCAAAGCGACCTTCGGGAAGCCGGCGCGCCGTGCGGTCGAGGATATCGAGCGCGCGTTGGTTCTCGGTGCTACGCGCCTCGTGCTTCGATATACCTATTGCGTCCAGTCTATACTGCGTTATGATGAACTCGTCAAGCTCCGGATCCCTAGCAGCGGTATCTGCAGTGTGGTATAGCTTTTCTACCGGCCTAGTTTTACTGCACGTGAAACCGAAAAGTACCCAGCCCAACACTGTTTGTATCGCTACCAGTTGATACTTGGTACCCTTTCTCGTGGCGTTCGCTATGGTGAGATGCCAATTATCAATTCCGATCACTAGCATAGGCTTCGCGTTGTCGTAACACAACTTTGGAGTTATGTCAGTCAGATAGTGGTAAGTATGCAGGTCGTTGCGGCTGGCATGTTGTTTCCATGCTAACCCTAAATTTTTAATTGATCGCGCGTTCCTAATGGTAAAGGTTTCGTTTACATGCTTGCCCTTTATCTCGAAGTCGACGTACCGTACCTCTGTCTCCCGTGACAACCGGCCGACACAATCCAAATGTATCTGCGCACACGGTCCGCTAGCACCTATACGGTCAGTAATATCAGAGTCGATGAACGTCGAAGTCGACCCGTCGTCCAACAACGCGTAAGTGTCTACCTTACCCGCAGGTCCCGATACGGTGACTGCTACCATCTTCAGAAGGGGACGATGAATAGGAACCACAGCGAGCTCCCTGGATACGTCCGGCGCCGCGACTGTGTGGTTGACTATCTCCCGCACCGCGCTGGAACCCTGGGAGGGAGGCGTGTTGTGTGGCGAAGCATCTCGTTCAGCTAATGTCGATGTGAACTCGGGATTGTGTAATAGAGTGTGGTGTCTATTCTTGCAGTCACCTATTTGGCATTTAGTTTTTATTATTGTTACAGAACCGGAAAGTATGCGGCTTTTTTTCTAGACAACGATAACAAATTTTATTTTCTTTTATAAACTGCCACTTTTCATGAATTGACATTGACTTAAACTTGTCACATGTCGAAATGTCGTGTGACGATTTTTTACAACATAAACAAGACGACCTACGAATATTTCGTGTTTTTTCGGTAGATGAATGTTTTTCAGAGTACGAATGCACTGTGTTCACTAGCACCGCCTCCTCCACGGCTGCATGCATGCGTTCTCTATGAATGTGATTATGTGACAAGTCCAAGAAAGTGCTGTCGAACTTGATGTGTAGGTCCACCTCTTGGGCCAGGAACCTAGACAGCAGCTCCACCTTGCCCAGGCTGGAGGTAGGGCCAGCGCCGACACGTGTCGCAGCGAAGTCCATCCACCTTGTGCGTACCAGTAGGGGCAGTTTATTGATAAGAGCAATAAACAATTCTGGGGAATACAGATAGTCTGATTCATTTAAAAGTTTAACAACCTCTACACAATTTCTAATGCGTGAAGAGAACGCAGGAAGGTCTCTCAATTCATTGTTCACTTTAGGTAAAGCACGGATGGCTGCAACCTCTCGTAGCACTATCTGCTCAGGTCGTCCGAAGCGCCTATCTAGTTCTTCTAAAACTATGTCAGGGTGTAAGGCTGTTGACAGAAGAACCCCCACCGCCTCACGTGCTGTACCTTTTAATGACACACCGAGGCGGGCAAGGTTTTCAGCGGGTGTATATGTGTGTGCAGAGTCTAGGTAGGACCGCTTGAACACGAGCCAGTCAAGTGGTGCTCTGCCGTCGAACACAGGTAAGTTTATATGACTTGACCTCTGGACCGGTCTGTTGTTATTATTGTTGGAACTATTGTTGAAAGGAAGTTTCCTTACCAGACTATCAAATGCGGAGACAAGTTGACTCACCGGATCCTGGGCGCTCCGGTACTCACGAGCCGGGGCGACCGCTGCGTAGGACTCGGCGTAGGCAACTCCCTCTGGATCGAATTCGGGTCTAGCAGATTCCTCTAGTCCCATATAGTTAACTGGGTTACTGTGATATTGGTAAGGTGACGTACCTGGTTCAAAGTAATGCACTTTATTAGGGTGATTGTGAATAGTGAATGAATCAACATTTCTTACGTGTGATGATGGTGAAGGTCATGGCGATGCATGATTGGGATTCTGGGACGGTACGGCAGTATCATTGTAATTCGTTGTCGGTTTGTGACTCAATGACCTGCACGTCATCGTTGACCCAATACGAAATGCCTCCATTTCTTACGTGTGATGATGGAGACGTTTTCGTGGTGGAGCAGGGTTGGGATTCTCAGAGTCATTGACAGTGTCATTGTATTTGTTGTCGGTTTGTGACTCAATGACTTGCACACTACCGTTTACCCAATTTGAAATGCTGGCCCTGCTGCGACCAGATTTTCTACTGCACCTACTTCCTTCTTCGGCCTCAATGGTAGCAACTGCAGCCTGGTGTTCCAGCTCAGCTGTCCGTTTTTCCAACTCAAGCCTTTTGGCTGTTAGCTGTAGTTGAGCTTGCAGTTTCTCCTCTTCTGCAGCTAACTCCAGACGGGCGAGTTCACGGGCGTGTTGTGCTTCGGCGGAGAGCTTCCTTGCCACTACCGATGAGCGGCTGGTGACAGAGTGTGTTTTTGAGGAACTGGCGAGTGTGCGGGCCGTGGAGACTGTAGACTGCACCGGCGGCGGCGTCGCAGCGCTAGCGGGCGCTGCCGATGACGCAGGACGAGGCACGCTGTTTTGTGCGGCCTCAGTATCGGGCTGTAGCCGAGTCTGGCTCCGCGTGACAACCATTTGTATCCTATAAACAGTATCTCGAAGGACCAATTTTCCTGATGGCTGATGAATAAAAATGTAGGAATTATGTTTTTGTGTTTCTGTTTATTCAGCCAAACTTATACTAACTATACAACGTGTAACATAAAGGGTATATACATAACAAAGGCATGGCATCTTTACATGATATCAAACGATATTAGAAGGGTTTTTTAATCCTATCTCTTTATGTTAGGAAGTTATGAGGAAAAACATCGCCTGTGATAGGCTACTATCATACTAGTCGCACAGAGATTTTGAAGACATTTATCGGATTTTGGCAAGTAACGTGACGGGTAACGAGTAGTTATTAACGTATGAAGTGTGCTGCCACGTTTGTTATGATTTTATTTTAAGAAACACACGAAACCAAAAATTTGGTACCAATTTTTTGAGTTTTTTTTTTTGAGTTGAAACCCTTCCGATATCGTTTGATATCATCTAAAGATGCCATGCCCTTGGTATGTATATACCCTTTTTGTTACACGTTGTATATGACAATTAAAACAACATGACAACGAATAAAAAATACAAAAAAAGAACAATAGAAAAATATAAACAACAAGAAGGTCTTTTCATCAGGAAGGTACTTTGCATCGATCTCGATCGTGCACAGTGACAGTGAATGTCCCACAGAAAGGGGCGGGGCCTAAGCAAACAAAAACCGACCTCTCCAACCCGCCGACCCAAAGCTCACAAGCTAATGTGAGTCGGGCAGTCCGCAGCTCCGCTCCGAGCAGCTCGGCTCATGAGTGGCGTAGTCGGCCGCCACCACCAAAACAACAACAAACCGCCTTGTCGGCGGGCGCACCCGGGGGAGGAAACCCCGGGTCTACAATAATAGAGGCCGCTCTCCGGGTCCTTCAGGACATCCTGCTGGCGCTCAGCAGGGGTCAGGACCCGATGCCAGTTGTTCTCACCGGCATACCAGACCTGATCATGTTGAACAGACATGTCTAAGCCGGTGAGAATCCTACACTGGAATGCCCGCGGCCTCAGGGAGAAGGTCGTGCTCCTCCGTCCTCTCCTGCAGGAACAGGATATCGACGTGTCGCTCATCAGCGAGACACTCCTGAGACCTGGGGACACGGTCAAGTTCCCAGGTTATCACGTATACCAGAAGGATGGGCAATACAACGAAACCAACAGCCAGCGACACCGAATTTCCCAAGGCCTGGTGGTGTTGGTGAAGCGAAGAGTCGTCCACCAGGAGCTACCGCCCCCAACACTCAGCAGCATCTCAGCACTGGGTGTGCAGCTGCATGTCGCCGGTAGGCACGTGTGTGTGTACAAGCAGCCGCAGAAACCGCTCAACACCAGCGACATACACACGGTGCTAGCCTCACCCCATCCTACCATCATCGCCGGCGACCTTAACTGCAAGAACCCGGCATGGAACAGCGGAACCACCAACCCGGGGCGGGGGGCCGACGACTCTTCGCCGACGCGGAGGCCAAAGGGTACGACGTGTCCGGACCGGAGACGCCGACCCACTACCCAGACAACGTAGCACACACACCCGATGTGCTGGACATCGTCGTACACCAGGGCCTCGCCTGCCAGATCGCGCAGGAGGTGCTGGACGACGAGCTGAAGTCCGACCACCAGCCAGTGCTCGTCCGCCTGACTGACCACACCACCAGAGTTGCCCATCCGGCGCCACGTCGACACACGGATTGGGACAAGTTCAGGAAGGTAATGGAAGCCACCACGCCCACTCGGCCCGTCACTGACGCCTTGGACGTGAACGAGTTGGCTGAGGGGCTCAACGCCAGCATCAAGAGCGCCTTGGAAGCGGCGACATGCACCTCCACCGCGTCACAGGGGCGCTACCAGAAGCTCCCCGCACACATCGCAAACATGATCGCCGACAAGAGGCGTCTGCGCAGGCGGTGGCAACAAACAAGATGCCCCACCATCAAGAACCAGCTCAACCGTGTCACGGACAAGGTTAAGGCCGAGCTACACGCGCACGCATCGGAGAGCTGGGAGTACATCATAGACTCGGCAGACGGCGACTGGGCGTCGGTACACCGGCTATGCCGACGCCTAAAGAATACCCCAGCCCCGGTGCGCCCGCTACAACAGCGACGGGGCGCTACGCTACACGGCGGCCGACCGGGCCGAAATATTCGCCGAACACCTGGAGCGTCAGTTCACGCCGAACCCGACAGACGCCCTGGACCATGTCGCAGCAGTGGAGCAACACCTTGGAGAGTACTTCAAGACGCCGGTAGCTCCAGAAGAAGAACCCATATTTTTCTCCCCGGGCCAAGTACTGGGGGCAATAAGGCACACTAAGCCAAGAAAGGCACCCGGTGCGGACGGCATCACTAACACCGCCCTCCGATACCTGCCACCGAAATCGGTGGCGGCAATAGCGCGCCTATACAACGGCATACTCCGCACCGGAACCTTCCCCAACTGCTGGAAGCAGGGGAAGGTAATCATGTTGCCCAAGCCCGGGAAGAACATGGCAAAGCCGGAAAGCTACCGGCCGATCACGCTCCTCTCCACAACCTCCAAGGTGTTCGAGGCACTCCTGCTACAACACCTGCTGCCGCACACTACGCCCCGCCCAGAACAATTTGGCTTCCGGGCTGAACACAGTACGACGCTCCAGTTTTCGAGGGTACTGCACACACTCACCGCGGCCATGAATAAAAGGGAGACGCCGCTGCAGTATTCCTCGACATGGAGAAGGCATTCGACCGGGTCTGGCACGCCGGCCGGCCTTATTTACAAGCTGACCAAGACCACCGCGCCTCGTCGCTTGATACAGGTGGTCTCCTCCTTCCTGCAGGACAGGACCTTCAAGGTTTCGGTGGAGAACGTGTCATCAAGCGCGCGCCCCATTAGAGCGGGTGTGCCGCAGGGAAGCTGCGTCTCGCCTGCGTTGTACTCGGTATACACCGACGACATCCCCGCCACGCACTCTGCAACCCTCGCGCTGTACGCAGATGACGCCGCGTACATCACCACGTCGCTGTCAGCCGACCACGCGGCCATCAAGATGCAGCGCGTTCTGGACGACCTCCCCGACTGGCTCAGCAAGTGGAGACTGTCAGTGAACGCAGGTAAGACGCAGGCTATTATTGTCACGGCACGAGGCCGACGTCATCCACCGAACCTTCAGCTCATGGGGACCGAGGTCGAGTGGACCAGGACCGCCAAATACCTGGGGGTCACACTCGACAGCCGGCTCACCATGGGCCCGCACGTCTGCGACACCGTCGCGCGGGTAAAGGTAAGCAGGAACCTTTTGCGCCCGGTGCTCTCGTCACGCCTCTCCATGCGAGTCAAGCTGGGGATCTACATGACTTACGTGCGGCCGCAGCTAACATACGCTGCCCCGGCTTGGCTCGCCCTCACGGCCGAGACCCATAGGAAGAAGCTCCGGACGCAGCAGAACATCACGCTGCGTCAGACCGTCCAAGCTCCCCGGTACGTGAGGAACTCGGTTCTTAACAGGGACAGGCGAAGGGGATGTTCTCGCGTGCCAGCACCTCCGAGCTCCACCACATTAAAGAAATTGCGCCATGGCACGCGAGGCCTCCCGATAAGAAGAGATTCCCGCGCGACCTCATAGCAGACGTCGCGCTACCGGACATGACACCCGGGTAGGTCACAAACATAATTACACGTGACCTACCCAGATAAAAATATACACTACACATTCGCAACACGACACCGCCGTTCGCATTGCGGGCTATATTTATATAGGCGCTATGCGCGCGACGAACACACATGCACTACTCCACATGCAGGTACACACTCAGAACACCACACGAGCGGTGAACACACACCCACAAACCGCTCGTCACACACACCACCCCCCGCACCCTCGCAGCCTACTGTACATAGCTGGTTGTACTGTTAGGGGGTCGGGGTAATCACCCACTGTAGCGGAGCGCCAACCAAAGCCGACGCCCTGTTGCTGATCGGCTCTTGCTGGGCCTTCTCGGGGGCAACCCGAGATCCAACCTGGTAGGGGTCTAGTCGCACGGGCGTCGTGAAACACTTCGGGCGCTCCTACAGTCACACACAACAAAGGCACACCGTCCACCGCCGGAGAGAAGGCACACCCTCGCAGCGTCGACTTAGGTGTGCGAAGAATGAAGACGGCACTCTTAGAGTGCAACCCAAAGACGGGTCCCCAATTTTGAGGACCGAGAGACCGACTCCACGGTAATGGGGCCACAAAGGAGCCCCCAAACCGTCTCCTCGCGCCCCCAACTCGGGGTCGCAGAGAAGACTACGAACGCGCAATCAGTCTGCATTCGACTATCGATACGAAAACAGCGACAGTTAAGAAGCGATCTTAAAGAAGACCTACTGCGACAATTATAACGAGAACTTCGAGTACTACGTGAAGTAACATCTGTAGTGTTATTCTGTGTTTACAACACGGACTTCGTGGACGTAAGTGAAGACTTCGGTGAGACATCAGCTACGTTCTACTTGTCATTGCCTACAATCGACTGTACCTTCGTTGCCAATAAACTTCGTAACCCTTAACCGGCGTTTTAGTACCCCTAGCCCGTAACAATATTATTATTCTCGTATAATAAAACAAATACGTAAATTGTAATAAATAAAACCATCGTATATAAAAAAAAACAAATACATATACTATAATATTATTTATACAAAGCTTCCTTTTGCAGAAAAAATAATAAACATCTGACTAATACAATATCCGGTCAGACTGGACGCTGACGGCAGCATATTTGGAAAAGGCCTGCAATCAAACGACGTATTTCGTTTGCCTAAATTCCTCTAAGACCACAATGAAAGTATGAGCATTTCTAGAAATAACACAACCTAAATTCAGTCTCTTGATTTTAATTGATTTTTGCATAAGCATGACGACTAATGACGAGTAGGTAGTGTTTGTACTATGTTAAAGTACAGTGTTGTAAATTGTTGAGGAATTCCCTCGACTGTCTATGGTCTTCATCATCAAATCTATTGCAGACCTTCATTTTAACCTATATGGGTGTAAAGTTTTCATCAATATAAATGAATTAAGTCCAAACACAAGGTATATATTGTAAACCTTTGAGGAGTTCCCTTAACTGGCTTTTGTCTTCAACATCAGAGCTTTAATGAAAATCACAACTCATTTAAGTGTAAAGTTCTTATCAATATAAATTTATTAAGCACAAACACGAGGCAGCTGATGTGAATCGTTAAGGAGATCCCTCGGCTGTCTCCCGGCTCCATCATCAACTCCGAACTTTACTAAATTGTAGTGCGTTAAAACACTTAATGAAAAAAACATAGAAATACCATAGGCGATTTTTAAAATATTTTTATTATGATTTTTTAAATTTCTCCTAGGTTTCCTTAGTCTTCCATAATCAGACCCTAATTTCCTTAACATGAGACTACCTTGAAGATATAATCTTTCTAATAAAAAAAAAAAACATGTGGCACTCGGGGACTGCCGCGGTAAAGCTATTGCATAGCATTTTTTATCAACTTGTGCAATAGGGTATTTGACTAAAAAAACTTAATTAGTCCGTCAGTCAGATATCCAAAAAATACTCATCATCATCATTTCAGCCGAAAGAAGTCCACTGCTGGATATAGGCCTCCCCCAAGGTTCTCCACGAGGACCGGTCCTGCGCCTCCCGCATCCAGCGGCTTCCCGCGACCTTCACCAGGTCGTCGGTCCACCTTGTCGGGGGCCTACCCAAAAAATACTAGATACGTATTTTTTTCTTTTTTCATATACACGAAAAATGAAGATGACACAGTGCTTTGAAAACTCGTGTGACGTCACTGCACGCTACACTTTTTAGCGGCCAGTGACGTCACCAGCCATCACTCCTGATCTTTGATGCCTATTAAATTTGTCAATTTTTATTGATTTGATAAAACAAATTATACGAAATGTAAAACGTATATAATAAACCGATCCAATATTTTTCTATAATCTGAATGACGGACTGATTAGTTTTTTTTAGTCAAAAACCCTATTATTTTATACTAGCGGCCGCAAGCGACTTAGTTCGCGTGGAGTTAGTTATGGTCTGCTCCTATTAGTCGCAGCGTGATGTTTTATAGCCTTAAGCCTTTCTAGATTAATGGGCTATCCAACGCAAAAAGAATTTTTCAAATCGGACCCGTAGTTCCTGAGATTAGCGCGTTCAAACAAACAAACTCTTCAGCTTTAATATGTATTAGTATAGATGTTCGCAAGTACCAAATTTTGTATGGGAAAACGCATAGTACTATACATTGAATCTGTGCTCACGCGCAGGGCTGCAGATCTGCATTTTTTTTTTTATAAATTATAAACTAGCGCTTGACCGCAATCCCGCCTGATGGTAGGCAGTGACGCAATCGTTGATGGTCTTTACAGGATAATCTTTACAGGATAAATTACATAGTCTTAAATATAAGCTTAAATCCAAGTCTTGCGTGCCTGAACTAGTGTAGCAATGGTCGCAGTCGCTACAATACAACAATGCCAACAAAGGATTGTCCAACTATTGACGTCCCAACGATTGATGACTTTCCGCGAAAGGGTGCACATAAATCATACCAGTGTCAAACAAGGATCTTGGAATACAAAGCGCGTATGTAAGACAAAGCGCGTGGGTCCTGACCGCCTCAGCGAGGGTGTCGCACATCTGTCAGTTAACCCATTGTGCGTTGGAGAAAGCGCCGTGGACGACGCGATTCTGTTAACCCATTGTGCGCCGGAGAAAGCGCACGGACAATATCGAACCGCCTTGCACGTGGACCGAAGGCGCGGGCACTGTCCACGGGCCAATCAGACGGCACGTTCTCCCATGATCAACAAATCAGCATCAAGAACGCCCGATCAGTCAGCCCCACTCCGGTTTAGAGATAGCTGTATTATTGTTTAGTATTTAAGCTTGTGCATAGCTCGTAAGACATCATATTCATTAACACATTATTATCAGATATCATCAGACATTTTACATTGTACATTCTGTAGTAACTTAGTCGCGTCTCTCCTCTTGTAATTAGGTAGTTCATAGCATACATTGTACTCTAGACTTACGTGCAATATACAACGTTCTATCTATTCGCGTTTTAATTACATAACACGCCCTACGCGCTAAACTAGGATACCCTGTGTTTCAGGCGGAAAGAGCTAGAAACAATTTAAAATTAATAAATAATCAAAAGGATTCTTAACAATACAAATTTGTAAACGATCTGTAAACCTGGGCAGGTTATTTTATACTATTCTAATATTACCAAAGCTTAAATTCTATTTTCTTAATTTACAAGATAGTTATTCTAAAAATTGTATAAAAACTCAAAATATAATTAGAATAATCAAAAAATTGTAAAAATACGAAATATAAACAAAATCACTTTAGCACAATCAATAAATTCTCTGTATCATCGTAGGACATTTTTTGCAGAGTTTGCTTAACAATTCTCTTACAGTTAAATTGATTTAAACTATAAATGTTTGATTTCGCGTTCAATCTATTGTAGAGGAGAGGACCAAGAAATAGGTAAAATTTTGATGTAAAAGCATGTTTGGTATGATTTTGAGGACAGACTAGATTTTTACGTCTTTTGTTAGTACAGTCCGCGCTATATGTTAGATCTGCGTGCTGTTTTAATACAATAGCCATTATAAATAACTGTCGGACTGTTAGTACTTCACATTCTTTGTAAAGGAGGTAAGTAAAGGAGGAGGTCGCAAAGGTCCGGCAGTACTTCACACCTGGGCAGCTTCTAATATTATACAAAGCACAGGTCCGTTCGTGTGTGGAGTACTGCAGCCACATTTGGGCTGGTGCTGCCAAGTGTCATCTGGCCACTTTGGATTCAGTGGAGAGACGTGCAAAGAGGCTGATTGGTGACCCTGATCTAACTCGAGTTGGTCTCCAAAGCCTAGAGCACAGGCGTAGAGTAGCCAGCCTTTCGGTGTTCTATAGGATGCATTTCGGAGAGTGTGCGATGGAATTGCATGATTTAATTCCCCCATCTCCGTTCCACCAGCGGACGACCCGTCGTACGGCTGGTTTCCACCCTTACGTTGTTAACACCTCTACGATCCGGACGAAGCGTTTCGCCTCCTCCTTTATACCGCGTACATCGAGGGACTGGAATAATTTGCCAGCGGCGGTGTTTCCGTCGGACTACAATTTGAGTGTCTTCAAGGCTAGAGTGAATAGGCTCTTAATAAACTAGTGCGCTTTACCATCAACGATTGCGTCACTGCTTACCATCAGGCAGGATTGCGGTCAAGCGCTAGTTTATAATATATAAAAAAAAAAAAAAAAAAGTAGGAAAGAGGAATGGCCGGAAAGTAGACACTTTGAGAATTGCCCTCTGGGCTCTCTCGATTGTTAGTAACAATCAAACAACAAAGGATATAACGCCTGATGAAATTCTAGTAGTTAAAAATGTTATAAACTAAAGTTACTTAATGTCTAGTGGTGCTGATTATACATTCAAATTACGTAATACAAAATATTAAGTCAGGGATATAACGCCTGATGAAATTCTAGTAGTTAAAAATGTTATAAACTAAAGTTACTTAATGTCTAGTGGTGCTGATTACACATTCAAATTACGTAATACAAAATATTAAGTCAGGGATATAACGCCTGATGAAATTCTAGTAGTTAAAAATGTTATAAACTAAAGTTACTTAATGTCTAGTGGTGTTGATTACACATTCAAATTACGTAATACAAAATATTAAGTCAGGGATATAACGCCTGATGAAATTCTAGTAGTTAAAAATGTTATAAACTAAAGTTACTTAATGTCTAGTGGTGCTGATTACACATTCAAATTACGCTTCAACATATTATGTGAATTAATTACTAGCTGCGCTATGCGGTTTCACCCGCGTAAGTTTCGATATGTTTTTCTATATATGCTCCGCTCCTATTGGTCGCAGCGTGATGTTATATAGCCTAAAGCCTTCCTGGATTAATGGGCTATCCAACGCAAAATGATTTTTTCAAATCGGACTCGTAGTTTCTGAGATTAGTAAACACAGACACAGAAACAAAGTCTTCAGCTTTATATATTAATACCTACTAGCCTTATGCCCGCGGCTTCGCCCGCGTGGAATTTTGTTATACAACGTGTTTCAGAAAGGTGAAACAATATTTTTAGATATTGAAGTATACCTTATAAACTTCTACTTGACCTAGTCATAAATTTGAAATACTAAGATTTTCTTTTTCCTACAAAATTAATAAAAATATTTATTAAACATTTTGTCGACAACCTATGCTACAGCTGAGACCGACTGCTAAACACCTACCGACATACATTGCATTGGTTCGCGTCAATAAAGATACCTACTTACGTAAATATGTACCTAGGTACTTACTTAGTTGTCCTTAAAATCGACTCAGTTTTATAGTCTTTAAAATTTAATTTTAAAGTTATTTCTAGGGTTATCACTGCGAAGTTTCCGCACTAAACTTCAAAGCAAAATAATTAAAAAACCCATGCACTTAGGTACCTCACACCGGTGCCATGGGCATGCAATATACATACATTTTATATACTGAAAGTATTATTTCATATTTCTGAAACAGATTGTATAGCGCTTTTAGATTTCCCTCGGGAACATCATTTTTTTTTTCAATAAAAGCTAGCCTATGGCCTTTCTCAGGGTCTAAAGATTGTCTGTGCCAAATACTATCAAAATAGGTAGAGAGGTTTAAGCAGGAAAGCGTAACAGACAGGCACAGTTACTTTCGCATTTATAATTTTAGTATGGATAGGTAGACTTTTTTTATAAATTTTAAACTAGCGTTTGACCGCAATCACCGCCGCTGACAAATTGTTCCAGTCCCTCGATGTACGCGGTATAAAGGAGGCAGGCGCTTGCGCTCCATATAGGCATATAAGCACTGCATACCCTAATAATTTTCGAATTCGGAATATCCGAATCGTATTACTTAATTTATATCAGAACAAAGTTACATATTGGTAACACTGCCATCTATTGAGGCTAGAGAGAACTACGCGAACCGCTTGCGTTACCAGCGCCAGAGCTGGCTAGCGGCGAAGGCACAAAATAAATGTGATTATTCTTTCGCGTGTGTAGTCCTGTCTGTGAATAAAATTATTTGATTGTGTGCGTTAACTTTGCGTACGTGTGCATGTAATTTCTTTGAGTTTACAAGGCGATGTAAGCTCTGCTTCTAATCCTATCCGACCGATTGAAGAAGTTGACAAATATAACATCATTGTTGCTCGTTCAAATACCTTTTTATTTTATCAGCTTATATTGTTTCGACATTGTGGGTAATATAAATATGTTGGTTGTTTTAAGTGTAATTGAATGTTCATTTACTGAGTTTGGATAAATTTTTTTCTTTCTAGAATATGGATATAATATATGAATATTCTACGTTAAGTTTTGAGGAAAAATATAAAACTCTGTGTGTTAGCGATTTTGGTTTAACTCAAAAGAAAGGTTGTTTTAATAAAAAGTATTATAGTGTGTACACACAAAGAAATTGTTTTGTTTCTCGTGTTACCTACACGAGAAACAAAACAATTTTAAAATTATTATTTTAAAAAGTTATTGATAACGTCTTGAACGAGTGTCATAGTTGATAAAAAAACTTAAAAGACCTTAAGTTTTTCAACCTACCTACTTGCTTTCGAATTTGAATACTATACTTTATATTGTAATAATTTTCCTGAAGTTTACAAATTAGCAAAATTTAATAGTTATGATTCCAATTCCAAGGGCCGAAGCAGACTCACAGATTTGTGGACTCGTTGATTTAATTTATACCTAGACAGTAAAATAATATTTTTTATTTTTTGTGAAATAATTTATTACTTATTTACAGTCAGTAATATTAATAACCTTTCATTGTATTCATATGGTTCATCAAAAC
Organism: Sesamia nonagrioides; assembly: GCA_017933935.1. Taxonomy (NCBI): domain Eukaryota; kingdom Metazoa; phylum Arthropoda; class Insecta; order Lepidoptera; family Noctuidae; genus Sesamia; species Sesamia nonagrioides. The sequence continues at coordinate 133,042 of JADWQK010002185.1, forward strand.
TAAGTTTATGTTATGTTTTTTAGGGAGATTTCAGTAGTGTATTTATGCATACCTTATACAAAATCTCTGTGCACGCCCCTGAAAGGAGGAGGCGAAGCGCTTCGTCCGGATCGTAGATTATGAATACGCTAATTGTATTACTATCTTGCTATCGTAATCCTTACTAATATTATAAATTGGAAAGTGTGTTTGTTTGTTCCGCTTTCACGCCGTAACTACTGAACCGATCCCGAAAAAAAATGGTATTCCCTAGGGAAATCTAAAAAGCACGATACAACCGATATCCAGGCGAGTGAAGCCGCGGGCGGAAAGTTATAATCAAAAGTAACAATCGTATTGTTAATACTGTTTCCAGGGAGTTTCTCTTCCGATTCTTCTCCTGGATGACCTAGTTGAGCGAACGGACGACTAGTTTTCCAAAAAAATATATGCCTTTTGTATAACTGTACTTTACTTCATAAAACCCTTTCCTTACAATAGCATCTTCGTAAAAAATAAAAAAATATTCATACACAGTTAACTAATTCGTTACTACTCTGATATAGAAGGCTTGTTACAGAGAGTAAGTATCTACATATAGGTAATTATGTATTTCTATTTATTATAATTCAAAATAAAACGACATATTTTTCTACAAAAGACTTTTATTTTAACAAGCAACAACAGTGTTCACAATTAACAAACTTAAACTTAAATTAACCAAGACAAAGATTTATTGGTACATTGGAGTGACAGTTCAACAATATTTACCGCGTTATTTGTTGTTGAGTAGACACAATTTTCGACATAAACCAATGGCTTATCAACATCCTTCAAAGTAACTCGGTAAGGTAACAGAGCAACGATTTCATTTATAGTATACAGACAGTTCAACATCAGTCACTGCGTTGTTTACGTTGCCGCTTGGCAACGTAAACAACGCAGTGACTGATGAATTATGTGCGAAAAACGTGTCTGCTTAGACACGTTTTTCGCACATAATTTTGGGGCAATGGATTAGCAATATGCTTCTAAATGATTCAATTTGTCAGTAGTAGTGTATTATTGTTTACATTACAATATTAGGGTGCAGATTGAATGTATTGTACCTATGCAATAAGGTGGCAAGATGATTCAGATTTACAATTTTCAAGGAATATCACACATTGCAGGTCCGTCGATAACAATCAAAGTAAGTTGTTCAAGAATAATCTCATATTAATTTATTATTATTTACTAAGATAACATAAATATGGAGCATGATAATAAAATATATCCTATACTGTTTCCCTTCACGCGCGATTGTGTATTAGCGTCACAAAGCCCCTTCTGTGTTAAAAACATGTTTCATGGTTCTCGGTGGAAAGCTAACTGTACGTACCACTAAGTGGAGTGGGGTGTTGCCCCAATTACACCCGCTGAACCCCTTCAGATTAGGCAATCAATTGGAATGTTCGCAGTTTTCCTTACCAAACAACACACCTAGCGTCTTTAAGGTGCCTCCAAACCCTTCGAGCCCCGTCCGCACATTGAAATTGGCGACGTTCTTTGAGCTTAGGTGTTGCGGAAGACGAACCACACATGATGGACCACATAGTTATAATTAAGAGACCATTTCGTTTCGGTGATTCGTGATTGGTTATATGTAAGGCGGTGTAGAGGGGGTTAGAGTGAGATAGAAATAGCTAGACGGAAGGCCAGCCTCTGATTGGCCGGCGGGAAACGCCCCACTCCACACCGCTACCCACTACTTGTGCTATGAACAAAATGTATATTAACGGTGGCTTGCCTGCGACAACAGACAATACAATGAAACCAATAGCCAGCGACACCGGATTTCCCAAGGCCTGGTGGTGCTGGTGAAGCGAAGAGTCGTCCACCAGGAGCTACCGCCCCCAACACTCAGCAGCATCTCAGCGCTGGGTGTGCAGCTGCATGTCGCCGGTAGGCACGTGTGTATGTACGCGGCATACAAGCAGCCTCAGAAACCACTCAACACTAGCGACATACACACGCTGCTAGCCTCACCACATCCCACCATCATCGCCGGCGACCTTAATTGTAAGCACCCGGCGTGGAACAGCGGAACCATCAACCAGGGGGGCCGACGACTCTTCGCCGACGCGGAGGCCAAAGGGTACGACGTGTCCGGACCGGAGACGCCGACCCACTACCCAGACAACATAGCACACACACCCGACTGGACATCGTCGTACACAAGGGCCTCACCTGCCAGATCGCGCAGGAGGTGCTGGACGACGAGCTGAAGTCCGACCACCAGCCAGTGCTCGTCCGCCTGACTGACCACACCACCAGAGTTGCCCATCCGGCGCCACGTCGACACACGGACTGGGACAAATTCAGGAAGGTAATGGAGGCCACCACGCCCACTCGGCCCGTCGCCGACGCCTTGGACGTGAACGAGTTGGCTGAGGGACTCACCGCCTGCATCAAGAGCGCCTTGGAAGCGGCGACATGCACATCCACCGCGTCACAGGGGCGCTACCAGAAGCTCCCCGCTCACATCGCCAACATGATCGCCGACAAGAGGCGTCTGCGCAGGCGGTGGCAACAAACAAGATGCCCCACCATCAAGAACCAGCTCAACCGTGTCACGGACAAGGTTAAGGCCGAGCTACACGCGCACGCATCGGAGAGCTGGGAGTACATTATAGACTCGGCAGACGGCGACTGGGCGTCGGTACACCGGCTGTGCCGACGCCTAAAGAATACCCCAGCCCCGGTGCGCCCGCTACGCAACAGCGACGGGGCGCTACGCTACACGGCGGCCGACCGGGCCGAAATATTCGCCGAGCACCTGGAGCGTCAGTTCACGCCGAACCCGACAGACGCCCTGGACCATGTCGCAGCAGTGGAGCAACACCTTGGAGAGTACTTCAAGACGCCGGTAGCTCCAGACGAAGACCCCATAGTTTTCTCCCCGGGCCAAGTACTGGGGGCAATAAGGAGCACCAAGCCCAGAAAGGCACCCGGTGCGGACGGAATTACAAACACCGCCCTCCGACACCTGCCACCGAAATCGGTGGCGGCAATAGCGCGCCTATATAACGGCATACTCCGCACCGGAACCTTCCCCAACTGCTGGAAGCAGGGGAAGGTGATCATGTTGCCCAAGCCCGGGAAGAACGTCTCAAAGCCGGAAAGCTACCGGCCGATCACGCTCCTCCCCACAACCTCCAAGGTGTTTGAGGTACTACTGCTGCAACACCTGTTGCCGCACACCACACCCCGCCCGGAACAATTTGGTTTCCGGGCGGAACACAGTACGACGCTCCAGTTGTCGAGGGTACTGCACACACTCATCGCGGCCATGAATAAGAGGGAGTACGCACGCCGCTGCAGTATTCCTCGACATGGAAAAGGCATTCGACCGGGTCTGGCACGCCGGCCTTATTTACAAGTTGACCAAGACCACCGCGCCTCGTCGCTTGATACAGGTGGTCTCCTCCTTCCTGCAGGACAGATCATTCAAGGTTTCGGTGGAGAACGTGTCATCGAGCGCGCGCCCCATCGGAGCGGGCGTGCCGCAGGGAAGCTGCGTCTCGCCTGCGTTGTACTCGGTATACACCGACGACATCCCCGCCACGCACACTGCAACCCTCGCGCTGTACGCAGATGACGCCGCGTACATCACCACGTCGCTGTCGGCTGACCACGCGGCCATCAAAATGCAGCGCGTTCTGGACGACCTCCCCGACTGGCTCAGCAAGTGGAGACTGTCGGTGAACGCAGGTAAGACGCAGGCTATAATCGTCACGGCACGAGGCGGACGTCATCCACCGAACCTTCAGCTCATGGGGACCGAGGTCGAGTGGACCAAGACCGCCAAATACCTGGGGGTCACACTCGACAGCCGGCTCACCATGGGCCCGCACGTCTGCGACACCGTCGCGCGGGTTAAGGTAAGCCGGAACCTATTGCGACCGGTGCTCTCGTCACGCCTCTCCACGCGAGTCAAGCTGGGGATCTACAAAACCTACGTGCGGCCGCAGCTCACTTACGCTGCCCCGGCTTGGCTCGCCCTCACGGCCGAGACGCACAGGAAGAAGCTCCGGACGCAGCAGAACATCACGCTGCGTCAAATCGTCAAAGCTCCCCGGTACGTGAGGAACTCGGTAATTAGCAGGGACCTGCGAGTCGAGAGCATCGACGACTTCGCTATCCGCCTGGCGAAGGGGATGTTCTCGCGTGCCAGCACCTCCGAGCTCCAGCACATCCAAGACATCGCGCCCTGGCACGCGAGGCCTCCCGATAAGAAGAGATACCCGCGCGACCTCATAGCAGACGTCGCGCTACCGGACTTGACACCCGGGTAGGTCACAAACACAAATACACGTGACCTACTCAGACAAGGATAGACACTATTCATTCGCAACACGACGCCGCCGTGCGCATTTGCGGACTGTATTTATATAGGCGCTATGCGTACGACGAACACACATGCACTACTCCACATGCAGGTACACACTCAGAATACCACACGAGCGGTGAATACACACCTACAAACCGCTCGTAACACACACTACCCCCGCACCCTCGCAGCCTACCGTACATAGCTGGTTGAGCTGTTAGGGGGTCGGGGTAATCACCCGCTGTAGCAGAGCGCCAACCAAAGCCGACGCCCGGTCGCTGATCGACTCTTGCTGGGCCTTCACGGGGGCAACCCGTGATCCAACCTGGTAGGGGTCTGATCGCAGGGGCGTCGTGAAACACTTCAGGCGCTCCTACAGCCACACACAACAAAGCACACCGTCCACCGCCGGAGGGAAGGCACACCCTCGCGGCGTCGACTTAGGTGTGCGAAGAATGAAGAGCAGCACCCCTAGGGTGCACCCCAAGGACGGGTCTCCATTTTTGGAGGCCGAGAGACCGAACCCACGGTCATGGGGCCATCAAGGAGCCCCCAAACCGTCTCCTCGCGCCCCCAACTCGGGGTCGCAGAGAGGACCACGAGCAGGGACAACAGACAGGATCAGCCAGTGGTCCAGAGCAGTCGTCCGGTTTGGAGCTCCCGGGTGCTCACCGAGACCTGCTAAGCCGCGCGGATCGTCTTGTTAGCTACTCGTCTGTGCCGGTGCCGAGTCCTGACCGGCACGGGCACAGGCGGGAGCCCTCGCCCCCGCCACCCGGCGGCCCGCCGCCGCCGTTGCGATCGCGGCTACCACGGACTAATTTTTAATTCATTTTTATTCCTACAAAGAGAGAACTTTTATTTTTAAAAACAATTGATTTTAACTTTTTAGTGAGTGTCTGTTTGTGTTGTGCGCGAGTTTTATCCGGCAGAAATGCCGAAGAAGCCCGGCGTACGCGGCTCTCTAGGCCGCGACACTGGGTCCGAAGATGCTCGTCCGGTGATGGACCGGGCGGCATCGCTGCCCGAAATGGGCAGCGCAGTTTCTGCGTCACTGCCCAGGACGGGCAACACGCCGTCCGCTCCGACACCGGCCGGGCAAACCACCCGCACCGCCCGGAGCAAAGAGGGCGGCACTAGTGCCGTGCCGGCGGTCGGCCCTCCGACGACACCGGCGCCTGCGCGCGTTGCGCCGGCGCCGTCGACGAGCCGGCAGCACGCGGTACCTGTCCGCCCAGCCGCATTCCGGCCGGTGCCTATACAGGCACCGGGACCGGTCCCTACACAAGGACGCCCGCAACAAGCGCGGGCGCCCACGAAACCACTTCGCGGATCCACATCCGCGCGCCCGGCTGCGCCCGCCGCGCGGCCCGCGGCGCTAGCGCGCGACGTCGCGCAGCCCGCGCGGCGCGCACCGCCGGTGCAAACCCCCGAGACGCCCGCGTCTACCCACGCGCCCCCGCCGCGTCCAGCTGCGTCGCCGACCCAGCTTACAACACCGCCCACTCAAGCTGGGCCAGCTTCGGCCCAAGCTGTGCCAGCTTCGGGCACCGCCTCACCCAGCCCCCCCAGCTTGCTGGCAGGCCCGGTGAGGGCGGACCCTGAGCGGCCGACCAGAGTGGGCGGCACCAGCAGACCAGCGCAGATGGCGCCACCGGCGACTGAATCGCCGGCACCGCCGAGGTTCTCGGCCTACGATTCCCCCGCAGTACTATCGGCATGCTCCTCCAGCATGTTACTGGCGTCGGGGGACTCGGCCGGGTCTGGTCAGGAGGGCGTGTCTCGAGACACATCCCCGTGATCCGGACCTCGGCCCACCGGGGGACGAGGCCAATCAGGCCGGCAGTCGCCGGCCTTACCAACGCCGCTACGATTCGAGCTCGCACCCGAGGCTCGACCACAGCGACGGCGCAGAAGCTCGGGTGAATCCATAGAGGCGAGGCGTTACTGTCCCGACTCGCCGCGGCCTCAGCGCACCTGCGCGCCGCGCGGTGGGAAAATGCCCGCCTCGCCGACCTTCGCCCAGACAGTGCGCCGTACGCCGCCGCGCTCACCCACGCCGTCGCCTATGTCGACGCCGTCGCGCTCCCCAGTGCCTTCGACCTCAGGAGTAAGTGCCGCTGCACTACCCCCAGCCCCCATGGCACCCCAGGCACAACACGATGCCCCCCCCGGCGACGCTTCCAAGAAGAAACCGGGGAAGAAACTCCGATACCCTCCGCTGGTAGTGGAGAAGTTGCCGAACTGGGCGACCCATTTCCGGGCCCTCAGTGCAAAGTTGGGCCGGCCCCCAAATGCTCGCCCCTACGGGACGGGGGTGAGGTTCACCCCCGACACCGAGGACGAGTACAGGCTGGTCCAGCGATATCTGACGGGCCTGGAGAAAGAAGAAGGACTGTCCTGGTTCGCCTACTCCCTGCCGGCGGACAAGAGCCTGAAGGTGGCCATTAGGGGGCTACCAGCAGACACCGATCCGAAGGAGATTGAGGAGGAGCTCCGGACGCTGGGATACCAGCCGGAGTACGTGCGCCACATTAAGGGCGCACAGGGAAGACCCGGCTGCGTGTTTCACGCCATTTTTAAGAAGACGCCAGACGTCCGGGCCATATTTGACACCACGGTGTTCTTGTACATGCGTGGTGTCAAAATAGAGGCTTGGCGGGGGAAAAAAGGGCCCGCTCAGTGCCACAGGTGCCAGCGGTTCCGACACAGCTCGCACATGTGCCACCGCCCGCTCGCCTGTGTGAGATGCGGAGGCGAGCACGCGGCACGAGATTGCCCACGCCCGCGGGAAGAACCGGCCACCTGCGCCAATTGCGGGGGGCCGCACCCCGCGTGCAACACAAAGTGTCCCGCCTACATAAAAGAACTGAAGAACAGGCGAGCGGGGACCGCCGCCATTATCACCACCGCGCGCCAGGCCAGAGCGGCCGCAGAAAGGCCGCAAATGGTGGAAGCAGAGAAGGACGCCCCAACCCTTATGGCGGCGGCCAACGGGCCCTCTGAGAAGGCCCAAGCCTCCTCCTCCGGGCGGAGGAAAAACAGGCGCGGGGGCAAGAAGGGAAAGAAGCCCATGCCCCCAACGACCGAACAAGATATCCCTGCGGCCGCCCCTGCCTTAAAGAAGGTGCAGGTCGTGAAGGACATGCAAACATCCGGTGCCGGCACAGTGCCGCGGCAGGATGCAGGAGTGCAACAAGAGGCTCCGAAAGCAAGCCGCGGCACAACAAAAACAACTAAAACGAGAGACCAACCCGAGAAAAATGAGTTCACGACCTGTGCCATCAAATTATTGATGGAGCTCATCAGAGCGATAAGGCAGGGACAGGATGTGGAGACGGTCATCCTCGATGGCCTATCCGCACTTCTAAAACTCTACCGTGGCTAGGCCACTGAGGGTGATCCACTGGAACGCCCGCGGCCTCAGGGATAAGGTCGCCCCCCTCCGCCATCTCCTTCGGGAACAAGACATCGACGTGGCGCTAATAAACGAGACTCACCTGGGACCAGAAGATAAGGCCAACTTCCCAGGGTATCTCGTTTATCGGAAAGACGAACGGTCGGATGCCCACTCCCGGTACCGTGGTCTGGCGGTGCTGGTGAGGCGAAGGGTCGTCCACCAGGAGCTCCCCGTGCCGTCGTTGGGCGCCTTCTACGCGCTGGGTGTCCAACTGCATGTGGCCGGCGAGGACATAGACATTTACGCGTGCTACAGGCCGCCCAATGTCCCCCTTGACGTGACAGAGTTGAGGGGCCTACTTTGCGGCTCGCCGCGTGCCACTGTCCTCGCGGGCGACATGAACTGCAAGCACCCGGCGTGGAACTCGGCGCGCACAAACACGGGCGGCAGGCGACTCTTCGCGGACGCGGAAGCCTTCGGGTACTCGGTGTCCGGCCCGGGGACTCCTACCCACTACCCAGACGCCCTGATGCTCATGCCGGACGTGCTGGACATCGTAGTACACCGAGGGCTGCGCTGTCAGATCACCCAACAGGTGATTGACGACGAGCTACAGTCAGACCATCAGCCTGTGCTCGTCGTCCTGTCTGGCATGCCGACCCGCCTGAAACCCCTAGCGCCACGTCGACGCATTGACTGGACAAAGTTCGCAGAGGAAGTAGAGGCCACCACGCCGGCTCGGCCCATTGCTACCGCCGCGGACGTTGAATCGATGGCGGACAATGTCACTGCTTGCATACAGAGCGCCTTATACTCGGCGACCAGCACACAGCCGCAGGGGAGAGTGCTGTTGCCGCCCCTGCCGGCGCGGCTCCACAGACTAATCGCCGAGAAGAGGCGACTACGCAAGCAGTGGCAGCAGCTAAGATGTCCGACGCTGAAGACGCAGCTAAACCGTCTCGCGGAGAAGGTAAAGGCCGAGCTGAAGGCGCATACCGCCGCGGGCTGGGAAGAAAGAATCGAGGCCACCACGGAGAGTTGGCCCTCCCTGCATAAGTTGTGCCGCCAACTCAAGAGCACCCCAGCCCCGGTACGACCGCTGCTTACTAGCGACGGGGCCTTCAAATATGCCGCGGAGGACCGGGCTGAGGTCTTCGCCGAGCACTTGGAGCGTCAGTTTCGCCCCAACCCGACCAGCGACGCCGACCATGTCGCAGCAGTGGAGAAACACCTGGGAGACTACTTCGCAGTGCCGATAGCTCCCGATGAAGAGCCTGTATTCTTCTCGCCGGGCGCAGTCAGACGCGCCATCCTACGCACTAAACCTAAGAAGGCTCCCGGTGCCGACGGTATCACCAACACAGCGCTGCGCCATCTGCCGTACCGTATGGTAGCGGCACTGGCGCGCCTGTTCACAGCGATACTGCGCACCGGGACCTTCCCCGCTGCGTGGAAGGAGGGGCGCGTCATCATGCTGCCCAAGGCGGGAAAGAATGTACTGAAGCCGGAGAGCTATCGGCCAATCACCTTGCTGCCGACAGTCTCCAAGGTGTTCGAAGCACTCCTGCTGCGACATCTCCAGCCGCACATCGCGCCGCGGCCCGAGCAATTCGGGTTCCGGGCTGGGCACAGCACGACGCTCCAGCTGTCGAGGGTGCTGCATCACGTCACAGCCGCCCTTAATAAGAAAGAGCGCGCTGTTGCAGTACTCCTCGACATGGAGAAGGCCTTCGACCGCGTATGGCACGACGGCCTGAGATATAAACTGGCCACTTCAGGCGCGCCCCGTCGCGTAGTAAAGGTGGTCTCTACCTTCCTCTCCGACAGGACTTTCCGGGTGGTGGTTGACGGGACGCTATCCGCCCCCCGCCCTGTGCTCGCGGGTGTACCGCAGGGCAGCTGCTTATCGCCTGCGTGCTACTCACGTTACACCGACGACATCCCCACTACCTCGGAAGCGATGCTCGCGCTCTACGCTGACGACGCCGCGTACATCACTACATCGCTTAATGCGAAGTACGCGGCCGTCAAGATGCAGCGTGTGCTCGAGCTCCTTCCCGAGTGGCTCTCCAAGTGGCGGCTGTCGGTGAACGTGGGAAAAACGCAGGCGATCGTATTCGGGCGCGCGTCCGTCCCACCACCCCTGAGACTCCTGGGAGCCGCCGTCGAGTGGTCCCCCCGGGTGAAGTACCTGGGGGTGACGATCGACCGCCGGCTCACCATGGGGCCACACGTCCGCTCGGTCGCCGCACGGGGCAGGGTCGCCCGCCACCTGCTCAAACCAGTGCTCTCATCCTGCATCCCGGCGCGCGTCAAACTGGCCGTGTACAAGTTGTACATACGGCCATTACTGACGTACGCCGCTCCGGCATGGTTCGCCCTCACTAGTGAGGCGCACCGCAAGACGCTCCGCGCGCAGGAAAATCTTGCGCTGCGGACAATAGTTGCCGCTCCTCGCTTCGTGAGGAACGATGTCATCCGGAGGGACCTCAGGCTTGAGAGCCTGGATGAGTTTGTGCGGCGCCTCGCGAAGGGTATGTTCGCGCGTGCCGACGCGTCCGACTTGACGCATGTCAAGGACATCGCGCCCTGGCACGCGCGCCCCCCTGACGCGAAACCCTTCCCCCGCGACCTGGTAGCGGACCTGTGACCCCACTCCACCGGATTGACCTCACAGGTGAGCCGCACCCAGGTTACACGCGGCTCACCTGACCCAATAATACTGCACCCTCTACACACACTCGTCGCGTAGCGTATGCTAGGTTAATATAGGTACGCATACGCGGCGGCAGACAACCATCACAAAACAGACGCCAAACACATACACGCGTACGCGTAGCGTGGGCCGCGGTACGCGTAATCACTGGGCGGTGTTACTCTACAATTCAATACCGCCCACACATACATCACGACCCCTTAGCCTGAAGTGGTTACCGTACATAGATGGTTTCTCAGGACGGGCGGGGGTTACATGTTACTTCCGTAACTCTGTAGGAGCGTCGAGTCGGCACCACCTGTCGCTGGTCGTCCTCCGCTGGGCTTCCCTCAGGGCAACTGGGGGTCTCACCTGGCGGGGACTGACCGCCGGAGTGCCGTGAAGAAAGCAGGGTCGTGAGTGGGCCCTGTGGCGCGCCTACAGAATAACACAGAACAACCACTTACACAGACGCGCGCAACTCACGCGCGTAATTCATCTCGTCAGGCCTTTGTTGCCGACCCAACGAAGGGCCCGTAGTCACGGGCCGACTACAATGACTCTGCGGCCGGGGGGCATAGCCCTGGGTCCGCTCGCCACGCCCCCTGACGGGGACGTCGCGATTTCCCGAACAACAACAGACAGGATCAGCCAGTAGTCCAGAGCGGACGTCTAGTTTGAGCTCCGGTGTGCTCACTAAGTCCAGCAGTGCCGCGCGGATCGCCCCGTCAGCTACTCGTCTGTGCCGGTGCCGAGTCCTGACCGGCACGGGCACAGGCGGGAGCCCTCGCCCCCGCCACCCGGCGGCCCGCCGCCGCCGTTGCGATCGCGGCAACCACATTTTTAACCAAGTGAATCCTTTAAAGAGTGAACTTTTATTTTTAAACTATTTTTAATCTATTTTTAAACTTTTAAACTATTAACAATAAGTGTTCCAGTGTGAGTGTATTTTATCCGGCATTATTTTACCAAAATGCCGAAGAAACCCGGTGCACGTGGCTCTCTCGGCCGCGACACCGGATCAGAAGAGACTCGTCCGGTGATGGACCGGGCAGTGTCTTTGCCCGAGATAGGCAGCGCAGTCTCCGCTTCGCTGCCCGTTTCGGGCAGCGCGCTGTCCGCTCCGACACCGGCCGGGCAAACCGCCCGTACCTCCCGGGGTAAAGAGGGCAGCACCAGTGCCGTGCCGGCGGCCGGCCCTCCGACGACACCGGCGCCTGCGCGAGTTGCGCCGGCGCCGTCGACGAGCCGGCAGCACGCGGTACCTGTCCGCCCAGCTGCATTCCGGCCAGTGCGTGCGCCCCCAACGCCAGCCCGCGTACCAGTACCCGCGCGCCCGGCTGCGCCCGCCGCGCGGGCCGCGGCGCCAGCGCGCCGCCGCGCAACCCGCGCGGTCCGCGCCGCCGGCGCGAACCCCCGCGACGCTCGCGCACACCCGCGCACCCCCGTCGCGCCCAGCTGCGTCCCCGACGCAGCTAACAACACCGCCCGCTCAAGCTGGGCCAGCATCGACCCAAGCTGTGCCAGCTTCGGGCACCGCCTCGCCCAGTACCCCCAGCTTGCTGGCAGGACCGGCGAGGGCGGACCCTGAGCGGCCGTCTAGAGCGGGTGGTACCCGCAGGCCAGCGCAGATGGCGCCACTGGCGACTAGATCGCCAGCACCACCGAGGCTCTCGGCCTACGACTCCCCCGCTATGCTATCGGCATGCTCCTCCAGCATGTCGCTGGCATCGGGGGACTCGGCCGGGTCTGGTCAGGAGGACGTGTCGCGGGACACCTCCCCGCGATCCGGACGCCGGTCCATCGAGGGACGGGACCAAGCAGGCTGACAATCTCCGGCCATAACACCACCTCCGCTGCTTGGGTTCGGGTACGAATTCTCACTCGGGGCCCGACCGCAGCGGCGGCGCAGAAGCTCCGGGGAGTCCAATGAGGCGAAGCGGTACTGCCCCGACCCGCCGCGGCCCCAGCGCACCCGCGCGCCGCGCGGGGGGGGAGAGCCCGCTTCGCCGACATTCGCGGAGGCAGTGCGCCGCACGCCGCCGCGCTCGCCTACACCGACGCCTACACCGACGCCGACACCGATGGAGGAGGAGCAGGTAACTGTGTCCGCTGGCACCACCGCCCCCCCCACCACCGAGAAGAAGAAGAAGAAGTTAAGATACCCACCGCTGGTAGTGGAGAGGCTACCAAACTGGGCCGCTCATTTCCGGGCCCTCAGGGAGCGCTTGGGCCGGCCGCCTAACGCTCGCCCGTACGGGACGGGGGTGCGTTTTACCCCCGACACCGAGGATGAGTACCGGCTGGTCCAGCGGTACCTTACCGGCCTGGAGAAGGAGAGCGGCGTATCCTGGTTCGCCTACTCCCTGCCAGCGGAGAAGAGCCTGAAGATCGCCATCCGGGGGCTGCCTGCGGACACAGACCCTCAGGAGATCAGCGAGGAACTCCGGGCGATGGGATACGAGCCGGAGTACGTGCGCCACATCAAAGGCGCACAGGGAAGACCCGGCTGCGTGTTCCACGCAATCCTGAAAAGGACACCGGAGGTTAGAGCCATCTACGACACCGCCGTATTCATGAATATGCGCGGTGTCAAGATAGAGGCTTGGCGCGGGAAACGTGGGCCCGCTCAGTGCCACCGGTGCCAGAAGTTTAGGCACAGTTCGCACCAGTGCCACCGACCGCTCGCCTGCGTACGCTGCGGCGGGGAACACGTGGCACGCGACTGCCCACGCCCGCGGGAGGAGCCGGCCACCTGTGCAAACTGCGGTGGCCCGCACCCCGCGTGCAACACCAAGTGCCCCGTGTTCCAAGCGGAACTGAAAAACAGGCGAGCGGGGACTGCCGCCATCACGACAAAAGCGCGCCGGCCACAAGCGGCCACCGAGAGGCCGCACACGGTCGACGCAGACGCCGACGCCGCAACACTAATGGCGGCAGCTAATGGGCCCACTGACCGCGCCCAAACCACCTCGACTAAGCGGAGGAAGAAGGGGCGCGGGGGCAAGGGGAAGGGCAAGAAGCCGACAGAACCCCAAGCCACCCAGGACGACGTGCCTAAGGTCGCCGACCCTGCCCCCAAGGGCAAACAGGTCGTGGCTCCGGGCACGCAGAAGCCCGACGCCGGTTCAGCGCCGCGCCAGAAGGCTCAAGCCAACCGCGGCGCCACCGGCGCCACACATAACAAGAACACCAAGACCGAGACCTCAAAGGAGTTCACGACCTGTGCCATAGAGCTTTTGATGGACCTTATTAAGGCCATCAGACAGGGTCAGGACGTGGAAACCGTCATCTTTGACGGCCTGACCAAGCTACTACTGCTCCGCCGTGGTTAGGCCGTTGAGGATGATTCATTGGAATGCCCGCGGCCTTAAGGGAAAGGTCGCCCCCCTCCGCCATCTCCTGAGGGAACAGGACATCGACGTGGCGCTAATAAACGAGACCTTCCTGGGACCGGAGGACAAGGTCAGATTCCCGGGATACCTCGTTTATAGGAAAGATGAACGGTCGGCCTCCCACTCCCGGTACCGTGGTCTGGCGGTACTTGTGAGGCGAAGGGTCGTCCACCAGGAGCTACCCGTACCATCGCTCAGCACGCTCTACGCGCTGGGTGTGCAGCTGCACGTGGCTGGCGAGGACATTGACGTGTACGCGTGCTATGAGCCTCCCGCGGCTCCCATGGACACAACCGAGCTGCGGGGATTATTATATGGCACGCCGCGCGCTGTTGTCCTCGCCGGCGACTTCAATTGTAAGCACCCGGCGTGGAACTCGGTGCGGACAAATACGGGTGGCAGACGACTCTTTGCGGACGCGTAAGCCTCCGGTTACACGGTGTCCGGCCCAGAGACGCCCACTCATTACCCGGACAATCAGGCGTACATGCCGGACGTGCTGGACATCCTAATACACCGGGGGCTGTGCTGCCAGGTCACCCAACTGGTGATCGACGACGAGTTACAGTCGGACCATCAACCTGTACTCGTCGTCCTATCGGGGATGCCGACCCGACTGAAACCGCTAGCGCCACGTCGACTCATAGACTGGAAGAAGTTCGCAGAGGAAGTAGAGGCCACCACGCCGGCTCGGCCCATAACAACCTCCGCGGGCGTAGATGCCATGACGGATGACGTCACTGCTTGCGTACAGAGCGCCCTACCGTCGGCGACAAGCACACGGCCGCAGGGGAGAGGGCTATTGCCGCCCCTGCCGCCGCGGCTCAACAAAATGATCGCCGAGAAGAGGCGTCTACGCAAGCAGTGGCAACAATTAAGATGCCCTACGTTGAAGACCAAGCTCGGCCTTAACCATCTCGCGGAGAGGGTTAAGGCCGAGCTCAAGGCGCACGCCGCCGAGGGCTGGGAGGAAAGAATAGAGGCTACTACGGAGAGTTGGCCCTCCCTACACACACTGTGTCGCCAATTAAAGAGTACCCCAGCCCCGGTAAGACCGCTACTCAACAGCGACGGGGCGCTGAGGTATACCGCGGAGGACCGGGCGGAGGTCTTCGCAGAACATCTGGAGCGTCAGTTCCGCCCCAACCCGACCAGCGACACCGACCATGTCGCAGCAGTTGAGAAACACCTGGGAGACTACTTCGCAGCGCCGATAGCTCCCGATGAAGAACCGGTATTTTTCTCGCCGGGGGCAGTCAGACGCGCCATCCTACGCACCAAGCCTAGGAAGGCCCCCGGTGCCGACGGTATCACTAATACAGCGCTGCGCCACCTGCCGTACCGTACGGTAGCGGCGCTGGCGCGCCTGTTCACAGCGATACTGCGCACCGGGACCTTCCCCGCTGCGTGGAAAGAGGGGCGCGTCATTATGCTGCCCAAGGCGGGAAAGAATATACTGAAGCCGGAGAGCTATCGGCCAATCACTCTGCTGCCGACAGTCTCCAAGGTGTTCGAGGCACTCCTGCTGCGACATCTCCAGCTTCACATCGCGCCGCGGCCCGAGCAATTCGGGTTCCGAGCGGAGCACAGCACGACGCTCCAGCTGTCGAGGGTACTGCACCACGTCACGGCTGCTCTCAACAAGAAAGAGTGTGCCGTTGCAGTACTCCTCGACATGGAGAAGGCCTTCGACCGTGTGTGGCACGACGGCCTGATTTATAAACTGGCCACATCCGGCGCGCCCCGTCGCGTTGTAAAGGTGGTCTCTACTTTCCTCTCCGACAGGACTTTCCGGGTGGTGGTTGACGGGACGCTATCCGCCCCCCGCCCTGTGCTCGCGGGTGTACCGCAGGGCAGCTGCCTGTCGCCTGCGTGCTACTCACGTTACACCGACGACATCCCCACTACCTCGGAAGCGATGCTCGCGCTCTACGCTGACGACGCCGCGTACATTACTACATCGCTTAATGCGAAGTACGCGGCTGTCAAGATGCAGCGTGTGCTCGGGCTCCTTCCCGAGTGGCTCTCCAAGTGGCGGCTGTCGGTGAACGTGGGAAAAACGCAGGCGATCGTATTCGGGTATGCGTCCGTCCCACCACCCCTGAGACTCCTGGGAGCCGCCGTCGAGTGGTCCCCCCGGGTGAAGTACCTGGGGGTGACGATCGACCGCCGGCTCACCATGGGGCCACACGTCCGCTCGGTCGCCGCACGGGGCAGGGTTGCCCGCCACCTGCTCAAACCAGTGCTCTCATCCTGCATCCCGGCGCGCGTCAAACTGGCCGTGTACAAGTTGTACATATGGCCAATACTGACGTACGCCGCTCCGGCATGGTTCGCCCTCACTAGCGAGGCGCACCGCAGGACGCTCCGCGCGCAAGAGAATCTTGCGTTGCGGACCATAGTTGCCGCTCCTCGCTACGTGAGGAACGATGTCATCCGGAGGGACCTCAGGCTTGAGAGCCTGGATGAGTTTGTGCGGCGCCTCGCGAAGGGTATGTTCGCGCGTGCCGACGCGTCCGAATTGACACATGTCAAAGACATCGCTCCCTGGCACGCGCGCCCCCCTGACGCGAAACCCTTCCCCCGCGACCTGGTAGCGGACCTGTGACCCCCTCCACCGGATTGACCTCACAGGTGAGCCGCACCCAGGTTACACGCGGCTCACCTGACCCAATAATACTGCACCCTATACACTCACTCGTCGCGTAGCGTATGCTAGGTTAATATAGGTACGCATACGCGGCGGCAGACAATCACCACAAATCAGACGCCAAACATATACACGCGTACGCGCAGCGCGGGCCGCGGTACGTGTAATCACTGGGCGGTGTTACTCTACAGTTCAATACCGCCCACACATACATCACGACCCCTTAGCCTGAAGTGGTTACCGTACATAGCTGGTTTCTCAGGACGGGCGGGGGTTACATGTTACATCCGTAACTCTGTAGGAGCGTCGAGTCGGCACCACCTGTCGCTGGTCGTCTGGACCTCGTCTGGGCGGGGACTGACCGCCGGAGTGCCGTGAAGCAAGCAGGGTCTTGAGTGGGCCCTGTGGCGCGCCTACAGAATAACACATAGCAACCAATAACACAGACGTGCACAACTCACGCACGTAACTACATCTGACAGGCCATTGTCGCCGACTCAAAGAGAGGCCCGTATTAACGGGCCACCTAAATGGACTCCGCGGCCGGGGGGCATAGCCCTGGGTCCGCTCGCCACGCCCCCTGACGGGGGCGTCGCGATTTCCCGAACAGACAACAGACAGGATCGGCCAGTGACGGGATCGGCCAGTGATCCGAAGAAGCTAGTCGCCTGCACTCCACTCCAGAGGATACTCTCCGAGGAAGAAGCCGAGTAGTGAGCCGCGCGGACTGCAAATTTTAACCGTCTTCGCCTGTGGTTGCACTAACAGTCAGCTACTGGTGCAAACACAGGGGGAGCCACCGTGCTGCCCGGCGGAACGCCGCCGTAGCGGTCGCGGTAGGACCACACCCAGCCAGCATGCCGAAGCCCGGTATTCGCGGCTCTCTTGGCCGCGGGTCTGGGCAAGAAGAGGAGCCCCGTCCGACGATGGATCGGGCGCTGTCGCTGCCCGATATAGGCAGTGCGGCGCCCGCTTCGCCGCCGGCCGGGCGGGGTGAAGAGAAGAGGAGAGGAGGGGGACCTGGCGCTGTATCAGCCGCCGCCGTCGGGACGGCAGCACGCAGTGCCCGTCCGCCCCGCCGCGTTCCGGCCGGTGCCTATCCAGGCGCCGGGACCGGTCGCCACCCAGGGCCGCACGCAGCAAGCGCGTGCGCCCCCAACGCCAGCCCGCGTACCAGCACCCGCGCGTTCGGCTGCGCCTGCCGCGCGGGCCGCGGCGCCAGCGCGCGCCGCCGCGCAGCCCGCGCGGAACGCGCCGCCGGTGCGAACCCCAGCGACGCCAGCGCACACCCGCGCACCCCCGGTGCGCCCAGCTGCAACGAGGACGCAGCAAACACCACCGCCCGCTCAGGCTGGGCCAGCATTGGCTCAAGCTGTGCCAGCTTCGGGCACCGCCACATCCGCTACCCACAGCTTGCTGAGCAAGCTGGCGGGACCGGCGGGGGCGGAGCTTGAGCGGCCAGCCAGTGCGGGCGCCACCCGTAGACCGGCACGGATGGCGCCTCCGGCGCCCGAGTCGCCGGCACCTCCAAGGGACTCTGCCTTCGACTCCCCCGCCATGCTCTCGGCATACTCATCGCGTGCAGGGTCGAGCATGTCGCTAGCGTCGGGGGACTCGGCCGGGTCTGGTCGCGGAGACGTATCGAGGGATACGACACCGCGATCCGGACGCCGGCCCATCGAGGGACGAGCGGAAGCCCACACCAGCCGGCAAGCGCCGGCCTTGCCTCTGCTGCCGCCGCTCGGGTTTGGCTACGAGTTTGAGCTCGGGGCCCGACCGCAGCGGCGGCGCAGGAGCTCAGGCGACTCCGTCGTAGGCGAGGAGGCGAAGCGCTACTGCCTCGACCCGCCGCGGCCCCAGCGCGAACGCGCGCCGCGGGGGAGGGGCGAGCCCGCTTCGCCCACCTTCGCCGAGGCGGTGCGCCGTACGCCGCCGCGCTCACCCACACCGGATGAAGAGGAGGAAGGTGTGTCCGCTGGCACTACCGCCCCCCCCGCTGCCACCTCCGGCTCTCCTAAGAAGCCGACGAAGACCAAGGACCCGAAGAGGCACAGATACCCACCGCTGGTAGTGGAGAGGCTACCGAACTGGACCGCTCATTTCCGGGCCATCAGGGAGCGCTTGGGCCGGCCGCCTAACGCTCGTCCGTACGGGACGGGGGTGCGCTTTACCCCCGACACCGAAGACGAGTACCGGCTGGTCCAGCGGTACCTCATTGGCCTGGAGAAGGAGAGCGGCGTCTCATGGTTCGCCTACTCCCTGCCAGCGGAAAGAGCGTCAAGATTGCCATCAGGGGGTTGCCAGCGGACACGGACCCCCAGGAGATCGACGACGAACTCCGGGTCATGGGACACGAGCCGGAGTACGTGCGCCACATAAAGGGCGCACAGGGAAGACCCGGCTGTGTCTTCTTTGCCATCCTGAAGAGGACACCGGACGTTCGGTCTGTCTTCGACACCGCGGTGTTTATGAACATGCGCGGTGTCAAGATAGAGGCTTGGCGCGGGAAACGTGGGCCCGCCCAGTGCCACCGGTGCCAGAAATTCCGGCATAGCTCGCACCAGTGCCACCGACCGCTCGCCTGTGTACGATGCGGCGGGGAACACGTGGCACGTGACTGCCCACGCCCGCGGGAGGAGCCGGCCACATGCGTCAACTGTGGTGGCCCGCACCCCGCGTGCAACCTGAAGTGCCCCGTGTTTCAAGCCGAACTGAAGAACAGGCGAGCGGGGACTGCCGCCATTTCGACCCACGCGCGCCGGCCACAAGCGGCCGCCGAGAGGCCGCAAACGGTCGACGCCGACGCCCAAGCGGCCACCTTAATGGCGGCAGCAAACGAGCCTACTGACCGCGCCCAAGCTACTTCGTCGAGACGGAGGAAGAAGGGGCGCAGGGGCAGGGGCAAAGGCAAGGAGCCTACGCCCTCTGCCGCCCAGGAAGACGCGCCTAAGGCCGCCGACCCTGCCCCAAAGGGCAAGCAGGTCGTGGCTCGGAAAGAAAACGAGACAGGCGCCGGTACAGAAGGCAAAAGCCAACCGCGGCGCCACCGGCGCCCCCACTAAAGAATCCAAGACCGAGACCACAAGAGAGTTCACGACCTGCGCCATAGAGTTGCTCATGGAGCTAATCCAGGCCATAAGGCAGGGTCAGAACGTGGAGACCGTCATCCTTGACGGCCTGGCCAGACTATTGCGTCTCTACAGAGCCCGTGGCTAGGCCGTTAAGGGTGGTACACTGGAACGCCCGCGGCCTTAGGGGAAAGGTCGCCCCCCTCCGTCATCTCCTGAGGGAACAAGATGTCGACGTGGCGCTCATAAGTGAGACTTTCCTGGGGCCCGAAGATAGGGTCAGGGTCCCGGGATACCATGTCTATCGGAAGGACGAAAGGTCGGCACACATGAGGTACCGTGGTCTGGCAGTACTAGTGAAGCGAAGAGTCGTCCACCAAGAGCTCCCCATACCGCCGAACGCGACATTCTACGCGCTGGGTGTCCAGCTGCACATCGCCGGCGAGGACATCAACCTGTACGCCATTTACAAGCCGCCCGCAGCTCGCCTGGACCTACTGGAGCTGCGGGCACTATTGACACCAGCCAACGGGAATGGCACCCTCCTCGCCGGCGACTTCAATTGTAAGCACCCAGCGTGGAACTCAATGACCACAAACGCAGAGGGGAACCGGCTCTTCGCGGACGCGGAAGCCTTCGGCTATACGGTGTCCGGCCCGGAGACGCCGACACACTACCCCGACGCGGTACAATATATGCCGGACGTGCTGGACATCGTAGTCCACCGGGGGCTAGACTGCCAGATCACCCAGCAGGTGATCGACAACGAGCTCCAGTCGGATCACCACCCGGTACTCGTCGTCATCCCGGGTGTGCCGACCCGACTGAAGCCACTAGCGCCACGTCGACTCACGGACTGGACGAAGTTTGTGGGAAAGATGGAGACCACCACGCCGACTCGGCCTATCACCAGCCCCGCGGACGTGGACCAGGCGGCGGAGGACATCACTGCTTGCATCCAGAGCGCCTTGGAAGCGGCGACGAGCACGCAGCCGCAGGGGAGAGTGCTACTGCCGCCCCTGCCGGCGCATATCCGCTCGATGATCGCCGTGAAGAGGCGTTTACGCAAGCAGTGGCAACAACTGAGATGTCCTACACTCAAGAAAGAGTTAAACCGCCTCGCGGGGAAGGTCAAGGCCGAACTGCAGGCGCACAACATCGCGGGCTGGGAGGATAGAATAGAGGCGGCCACAGACAGCTGGCCGTCGATTCATAAGCTGTGTCGGCAGCTTACACATACCCCAGCCCCAGTGCGGCCGCTGCAAGACAGCGACGGGGCGCTGAAATATGTAGCAGAGGACCGGGCGAAGGTCTTCGCGGAACACCTGGAGCGTCAGTTCCGCCCGAACCCGACCAGCGACACCGACCATGTCGCAGCGGTGGAGAAACACCTTGGAGACTATTTCGCTGCGCCGATAGCTCCAGATGAAGACCCCATCTTCTTCTCGCCTGGGACAGTCAGACGCGCCATCCTCAGGACGAAGCCAAGGAAGGCCCCCGGCGCCGCTGGCATCACCAACGCAGTGCTGCGCCGCCTGCCATACCGTACGGTCGCAGCGCTGGCGCGCCTGTTTACGGCGATACTGCGTACGGGGGTCTTTCCGGCCTCGTGGAAGGAAGGGCGCGTCATTATGCTGCCCAAGGCGGGAAAGAACATCGTGAAGCCTGAGAGCTATCGGCCGATCACTCTGCTGCCGACAGTCTCCAAGTTGTTCGAGAGTCTCCTGCTGCGACATCTCCAGAAGCACCTCACGCCACGCCCGGAGCAATTCGGGTTTAGGGCGGACCACAGCACGACGCTCCAGCTGTCGAGGGTACTGCACCACCTCACAGCTGCACACAACAAGAAGGAGTACTCGGTGGCAGTATTCCTCGACATGGAGAAGGCCTTCGACCGCGTGTGGCACGAAGGCCTGACGCACAAGTTGGCCACGACAGGCGCGCCCCGTCGCATTGTCAAGGTGGTCTCCTCTTTTCTTTCCCACAGATCCTTCCGAGTGGCGGTGGAAGGGGCGCTCTCCAGTGCCCACCCGGTGCACGCGGGTGTGCCACAGGGCAGCTGCCTGTCGCCGGCGTGTTACTCACTCTACACCGACATCCCCACGACGCAGGAAGTGACGCTCGCGCTGTATGCAGACGACGCCGCGTACTTCACCTCGTCGCTCAATGCGAGGTACGCGGCCGTCAAAATGCAGCGCGCCTTAGAGCTCCTTCTAGACTGGCTGTCAAAGTGGCGACTGTCGGTGAACGTGGGTAAGACGCAGGCGATAGTCACGCGCCAAGCGCCCCTCCCGCCACCCCTGCAGCTACAAGGAGCCGACGTCGCGTGGTCGCCCCGGGTCAAGTACCTAGGGGTCACCATTGACCGTCGGCTCACGATGGGGTCCCACGTCCGCGCTGTAGTCGCCAAAGGTAGGGTTGCCCGCACCTTACTTCGACCAGTGCTCTCATCCGACCTCCCGGTGCGCGTCAAGCTGGGCGTGTACAAGGCGTACATACGCTCAGTCTTGACGTACGCCGCACCTGCCTGGTTCGCCCTCACGAGCGAGTCGAGCCGAAGGCTGCTCCGCACGCAACAGAACCTTGCGGACCATTGTTGACGCCCCTCGTTTCGTGAGGAACGACGTCATACATCGCGACCTCCGGGTTGAGAGCCTGGACGAATTCGTGCGGCAACTCGCCAAACGGATGTTCGCGCGTGCCGACGCCTCTGCTTGGCCTCATGTCAAGCACCTGGCGCCCTGGCACGCGCGTCCCCCGGATGCGAAGCCCCTACCCCGCGATCTGACAGCGGACGACGACCCCATCGCACCGGACTGGACTCCCAGGTGAGCTGCACCCGGCTACACGCAGCCCACCTGCACACTGAACTCCTACATTTATATACAATCACTCGTCGCGTAGCTCGTGCTAGGTTAATATAGGCGAGTTGCGCGGCGAACAGTCATTAAACTCCACAGACGCTATACACATACGCGTATGCGCAGCGCGGGCAGCGGTACGCGTTGACACTGGGCGGTGTTACAAATACAACACAATGCCGCCCACACTCACACATAACTACCCCTTAGCCCGAAAGGAATCCGTACATAGCTGGGGACTGGACGGGCGGGGGTAATTACACCCTTATTCTGTAGGAGCGTCGAGTCGGCACTACCTGTCGCTGGTCGTCCTCCGCTGGGCTTCCCCCAGGGCAACTGGGGGTCTCACCTGGCGGGGACTGACCGCCGGGGTGCCGTGAAGAAAGCAGGCCGTGAGTGGGTCCTGTGGCGCGCCTACAGAAATACACATCGCAACTATTCACAAGACGTGCGCAACTTACGCACGTCATAAGGCTCACAGGCCATTGTTAGCCGAACAAAGTGAGGGGTCCGCAGTGGCGGACCAATAAACCAGACCCCGCGTCCAGGGGGCCAAAGCCCTAGGAGACGCTCGCCACGCCCCCTTGCGGGGGCGTCGCGATTACTACACAGTGACAACAGACATTCCGCGTCGCGCGCTCGCCCTGTGCGGACGTGTATACCTCCGCTCCGCCGCTCTCGCCTAGCTCGCCGCGCTTTTCGTTTTCGCCTCGCCGTGCTATCGCAGATCGCTCGTGCCGCCCACGTGCGTTCCTGTCTAGCTCGCCGCGCTTTTCGACCCGCTGCGCTATCGCAGATTGCTCTGCCCGCGTGCATTGAGAGTCTCGGGAGTGTCAGTGTCAGTGCACTGTGAAGTGTCTCGTTGCTGCACCAGCCGAGCAGTGCTTCGAAAGCTGCAGCAACGCCCTAACTTATTCCTGCAGAGTGGTCAAACGTTCTACATATCCCTCTGGCAGAATAACGGTCAAACGTCCTTCATATTCCTTTGGCAAAATAACGGTCAAACGTACTACCGGGCGATTAATCAATCCCCGATTCAACGCGCCCTAGGCGTCGGTACTCCTGCCCGTTCCCCCCGGGTGTGTGTGGTGTGTGTGTCGTGCAGTGTAGTGTAGTGTCGTGTTGTGCACCGAAGCTGCTCGGCGCCGGACGAACCAGGTTAGTGAGGTACACACCTCCCTGTCACTAGGACAGGGAGGGTCACACACCCCCCGGGCCCACAACCCGGAGGACTAGGTACCCCCCTTTTCTAATAATGGACGCATGTCCTAGCCCCGCCCCTCATTACCAGGCCCTTCTGGCCCTGGTGAACGAGGTCCTCCTAAAGGACCCCGAAGTCCGCGCTAAATATGGCCAGAAATTAGCTGCCCTTCTGCAGCCAACCTCCGCCCCCCAACCCGCCCCTGCCGAAACCAAGGTGTCCATGGACACCGAGGTATTCTCGGCAAAGCGCCCCATCCCCGTCTCCTCGGATTCCTCCGAGGAGTCTCCATCCTCGTCCCCGGACGATGAAGCTGACGGCTTCATCGTTGCCACGGGAAAGAGGAGGAGGAAGAAATCTTCCTCCAATCCCGCCCCCAAACTGGCAGCCGCTGCATCCGCCAGCGGCTCACCCACCCCCGCCCCCGCCCCCGCAAACGCTACCGCCGCCCCGCGCGCAGCGACTCTTAACCCCGCTCGCTCAGCCCCCCGAGCCGCCACCAAAATCCCTCCTCCTCCGCCTGTCTTCATTCAGGACAAGGCCAAATGGACCAATGTGTCCAGCTGGTGTTCTGAATTAAAAATCCAATTCACCAATGCCAGGTCTACACAGACTGGCATAAAGTTAACCCTTCCGTCCTCCAAGGACTACCGGGAGCTGACCAAGCTCCTCCGCAACAGAGGTGTGGCCTTCCACACCTACTCCCTCCCGGAAGAACGCCTCATTCGAGTCGTCATTCGCCGAGTGCCAAAGGAGTTAACCTCCGATGACATCAAGGTGGACCTCACCTCTCAGGGAATCCCTGTAAAGGAGGTCCACCGCATGCACAAGGCACGCGGTAAAATCCCTTACGATATGGTTCTCGTTATCTGCAACCCAGCAGAGGGAACTACCCACCACCCCATCTTCCTAGTGAAGAGCGTCTGCTCTCTCACAGGAATCTCTATAGAGAAGCCTCACAAGAGCGGCATCGTCGGCCAATGCCACAGATGCCAGCTATATGGTCACTCCCAGGCTCACTGCCACGCCAAACCCAGGTGCGTTAAGTGCCTGGGCGATCATGGCACGGCAGAGTGCCCTCGCCCCAGGGACCGAGCGCTCTGCAAAGGGCCCCCTAGTTGTGTCCTCTGCGGCGCGACTGGCCACACGGCCAACTATCGCGGGTGCCCCAAGGCCCCCAAGTCCTCCTCCTCCAAGCTAGCCACCCGGGCTAACGCACGCCAAAAGCGTGAATCCCCAGGTAGTCAGATCCCAGAGCGACTGTGCCCTCAAAGGCCCAGTCACTGGAACCAGTTGAACCACCAGAGGGCCTTCCCGGCCCTCGTGGCGACTGCTCCCCAGACCCCCCCAGCCACCCCCGCCTGGAAGGACAAGGATCCTCGCATCCGTCCTTCCACGGCCCAAAAGGCGGCTCCGTCCCCTCCTGCCCCTGCACCTCTGGTTGCAGCCTCAACCCCTACACCCCCTCCCTCGACCCCCTTGTCAGGAAACGGCCCCACAGATGCGTTTAACGTCATCTCGGGGACCTTCCTTATCTTTATGTCGCCCCGCGCCAGACAAATGGCAAGCGATTTAAAGGTAGCCATGGCAGCAGGCAATCTGCAAGCCATAATCAATATTTATAACGCGTATCCTGAGATTACGCACGCCCTTTCCTCCCTCGCCTCCAATAAGAACTAATTATGGATATTACGGTCACACAAAGAACCAAGCCCCGATCCCTCAAACTGGCTCACTTCAATGCCGATGGCATCAGAGATCAGAAGTTCGAGATCTCAACCTTCCTTAGAGAGTACCAGGTTGACATCTTCCTCGCTCAGGAGACCTTTCTGAAGCCCTGCCACCGCACTCCTCTAATTGCTAACTACCGTGTAGTTCGCAACGACAGGCTGCGGTGTCACAAAGGCGGTACCCTTATCTATTTCAAAAGGGCTCTTCATTGCATCCCATTGGACCCCCCACCCCTCTCACGACTCGAAGTGTCAATGTGCCGTCTCGGCATGACAGGGCACCAACCTATCACGTTAGTGTCAGCCTATGTCCCTCCCAGCAACTCTGCAGAGGACCATCAACTCCTAGCAGATGACATTACCCTTCTTCTTGGGCTGAGCGACTCCGTTATTATAGCGGGCGACCTCAACGCCAAACACACTGCCTGGAATAGCACCAGGATCAATTCCAGAGGCAGACTCCTGCTTGACCTCTCCACTCGATTAAACTTCGATGTCGTAGGCCCCATGACCCCCACGCACTTCCCCCATCAAACCGAATTCACCCCAGACGTCCTCGACATAGCGCTCCTAAAGAACGTCAACCTACGATTAGACTCTATAGAAGCGCTATCAGAGCTATCGTCTGACCATCGCCCAGTCATCATCCGACTGGCTCCCCGTACTGGCCTCCCTGACCCAGGCCACAGTGGTCGAGAGCGGTCGTTGGTTTCGGAGCTCCCGGGTGCTCACCAAGGCCTGCTGTTACGCCGCGCGGATCGCTGGACAGCTACTCGTCTGTGTCGGTGCCGAGTACTGACTGGCACGGGCACAGGCGGGAGCCCCCGCCCCCGCCCCCCGGCGGCCCGCCGCCGCCGTTGCGATCGCGGCAACCACGAACTAATTTTAATTCCTACAAAGAGTGAACTTTTAATTTAAAAAAAAAAACGATTTTATTTTAACTTTTTAACAATTAGTGTCTGTGTTGTGTTGTGACATTTTATCCGGCAATATAATATGCCGAAGAAACCCGGTGCACGCGGCTCTCTCGGCCGCGACACCGGGCCCGAAGAGACCCGTCCGGTGATGGACCGGGCAGTATCGCTGCCCGAAATGGGCAGCGCAGTCTCTGCATCACTGCCCAAATCGGGCAACGCGCCGTCCGCTCCGACACCGGCCGGGCAAACAACAGCTCGAGGTAAGAAAAGAGAGGGCGGTACCAGTGCCGTGCTGGCAGCCGGCCCACCGACGACATCGGCGCCTGCGCGCGTTGCGCCGGCACCGTCGTCGGGTCGGCAGCACGCGGTGCCCGTCCGCCCAACAGCGTTCCGGCCAGTGCCTATTCAGGCACCGGGACCGGCCGCCACCCAGGGGCGCACGCAACAAGTGCGTGCACCCCCTAAGCCAGTCCGCGTACCTGCACCCGCGCGCCCGGCTGCGCCCGCTGCGCGGGCCGCGGCGCCAGCGCGCGCCGCCGCGCTGCCCGCGCAGAGCGCGCCGCCGACGCGAACCTCTATGACACCTGCGCACACCCGCGCACCCCTGTCGCGCCCAGCTGTGTCGCCGACGCAACAAACAGCACCGCCCGCTCAAGCTGGGCCCGCATCGGCTCAAGCTGTGCCAGCTCCGGGCACCGCCACGCCCGCCACCCACAGCTTGCTGAGCGAGCTGGCGGGACCGGCGGGGGCGGAGCTTGAGCGGCCAGCCAGAGCGGGCGGCACTCGTAGACCGTCGCATAGGGCGCCACTGGTGCCTGAGTCGCCGGCACCTCCGAGGGCCTCTGCCTTCGACTCCCCCGCCGCGCTATCGGCGTGCT
Source organism: Sesamia nonagrioides (assembly GCA_017933935.1). Lineage (NCBI taxonomy): Eukaryota > Metazoa > Arthropoda > Insecta > Lepidoptera > Noctuidae > Sesamia > Sesamia nonagrioides. The sequence goes on from JADWQK010002185.1 coordinate 160,188, forward strand.
CTTCGAGCACGTCACTGGCGTCCGGGGACTCGGCCGGGTCCGGTCGCGGGGACGTGTCGCGAGATACGACCCCGCGATCCGGGCGCCGGTCCACCGAGGGAAGAGACCTATCGGGTCGGCAGTCGCTGGCCTCACCAACGCCGCCGTAGCTCGGGTTCGGCTTTAAGTTTGCACTCGAGGCCCGACCGCAGCGACGGCGTAGAAGCCCGGGCGAGACCATTGAGGCAAAACGGTACCGCCTCGACCCACCGCGACCTCAGCGCACCAGCGCGCCGCGCGGGGGGGGGCAGTCGGCCTCGCCCACCTTTGCTCAGGCGGTGCGCCGCACGCCGCCGCGCTCGCCTACACCGACGCCGACGCCAATGGAGGAGGAGGAACAAACAACTGTGTCCGCCGGTACCACCGCTCCCCCCGCTGCTACCCCTGGCTCACCCGAGCCGGCCGCAACCACCACAACGAAGAAACCCAAGAAGCAGCGCTACCCGCCGCTGGTAGTGGAGAAACTACCGAATTGGGCCGCTCACTTCCGGGCCCTCAGGGAGCGCTTGGGCCGGCCGCCTGATGCTCGCCCCTACGGGACGGGGGTACGATTCACCCCCGACACCGAGGATGAGTATCGGCTGGTCCAGCGATACCTTACCATGGAAAAGGAGAGCGGCGTGTCCTGGTTCGCATACTCCCTACCAGCGGACAAAAGTGTGAAGATTGCCATCCGGGGGCTGCCAGCGGACACAGACCCTCAGGAGATAGACGAGGAACTCCGGGCGTTGAGATACGAACCGGAGTACGTGCGCCATATTAAGGGCGCACAGGGAAGACCCGGCTGCGTGTTCCACGCAATACTCAAAAGGACGCCGGAGGTCAGAAATATCTATGACACCGCCGTGTTCATGAACATGCGCGGTGTCAAGATTGAGGCTTGGCGGGGAAAACGTGGGCCCGCTCAATGTCACCGGTGCCAAAAATTCAGGCACAGCTCCCATCAGTGCCACCGACCGCTCGCCTGTGTACGCTGCGGCGGGGAACACGTGGCACGCGATTGCCCACGTCCGCGGGAGGAGCCTGCCACCTGTGCAAATTGTGGTGGCCCGCACCCCGCATGTAACACAAAGTGCCCCGTGTTCCAGGCGGAACTCAAGAACAGGCGAGCGGGGACTGCCGCCATTTCGTCCAGAGCGCGCCGGCCACAAGCGGCCACCGAGAGGCCGCTCACGGTCGACGCCAACGCTGACGCCGCAACCCTAATGGCGGCAGCCAACGGGCCCACCGACCGCGCTCAAGCCACCTCGTCTAAACGGAGGAAGAAGGGGCGCGGGGGCAAGGAGAAAGGCAAGAAGCCGACAGAACCCCTTGCCACTCAGGAAGACGTGCCTAAGGTCGCCGACCCTGCCCCAAAGGACAGGCAGGTCGTGGCTCCGGGCACATCAGAGTCCGGCGCCGGTACAGCGCCGCGACAGAAGGCTCAAGCCAACCGCGGCGCCACCGGTGCCCCCACTACGAAAACCAAGACAGAGACCACAAAGGAGTTCACGACCTGTGCCATCGAACTCTTGATGGGCCATCAGGCAGGGTCAGGACGTAGAAACCGTCATCTTTGACGGCCTGGCCAGATTATTACTCATCTACCCTGGCTAGGCCGCTGAGGATGATTCACTGGAACGCCCGCGGCCTTAGGGGAAAGGTCGGGACATCGACGTGGCGCTAATAAGCGAGACCTTCCTGGGACCGGAGGACAAGGTCAGATTCCCGGGACATCTCGTTTATAGGAAAGACGAACGGTCAGCCTCCCACTCCCGGTACCGTGGTCAGGCGGTACTTGTGAGGCGAAGAGTCGTCCATCAGGAGCTACCCGTACCATCGCTCGGCACATTCTACGCGCTGGGTGTGCAGCTGCACGTGGCTGGCGAGGACATCGATGTGTACGCGTGCTATAGGCCCCCCGCGGCTCCCATGGACCTAACTGAGCTGCGGGGACTACTGTACGGCGCGCCGCGCGCTCTTGTCCTCGCCGGCGACTTTAACTGTAAGCACCCGGCGTGGAACTCGGTGCGGACCAACACGGGTGGCAGACGGCTCTTCGCGGACGCGGAAGCCTCCGACTACACGGTGTCCGGCCCGGAGATGCCCACCCACTATCCGGACAACCCGGCGAATATGCCGGACGTGCTGGACATCGTGATTCATCGGGGGCTGTGCAGCCAGATCACCCAGCTGGTGATCGACGACGAGTTACAGTCGGACCACCAACCTGTACTCGTCGTCCTATCGGGGACGCTGACCCACCTGAAACCGCTAACGCCGCCACGTCGACGCATAGACTGGACGAAATTCGCAGAGGAAGTAGAGGCCACCACGCCGGCTCGGCCCATAACAACCTCCGCGGGCGTAGATGCCATGGCGCGTGACGTCACTGCTTGTGTACAGAGCGCCTTACAGTCGGCGACAAGCACACAGCCGCAGGGGAGAGGGCTATTGCATTATTAAGAGGCGTCTACGCAAGCAGTGGCAACAGCTAAGACGCCCCACACTGAAGAAGAAGCTTAACCGTCTCGCGGAGAGGGTAAAGGCCGAGCTCAAGGCGCACGCCGCCGAGGGCTGGGAGGAAAGAATAGAGACCACAACGGAGAGTTGGCCCTCCTTACACAAACTGTGTCGCCAACTGAAGAGTACCCCAGCCCCGGTAAGACCGCTACTCAACAGCGACGGGGCGCTGAGGTATACCGCGGAGGACCGGGCGGAGGTCTTCGCAGAACACCTGGAGCGTCAGTTCCGCCCCAACCCGACCAGCGACACCGACCATGTCGCAGCAGTCGAGAAACACCTGGGAGACTACTTCGCAGTGCCGATAGCTCCCGATGAAGAGCTGGTATTTTTCTCGCCGGGCGCAGTCAGACGCGCCATCCTACGCACTAAGCCTAGGAAGGCCCCCGGTGCCGACGGTATCACAAATACAGCGCTGCGCCACCTGCCGTACCGTATGGTAGCGGCGCTGGCGCGCCTGTTTACCGCGATACTGCGCACCGGGACCTTCCCCGCTGCGTGGAAAGAGGGGCGCGGATGCTGCGCAAGGCGGGAAAGAATATACTGAAGCCGGAGAGTTATCGGCCAATCACTCTGCTGCCGACAGTCTCCAAGGTGTTCGAAGCACTCCTGCTGCGACATCTCCAGCCCCACATCGCGCCGCGGCCCGAACAATTCGGGTTCCGGGCGGAGCACAGCACGACGCTCCAGCTGTCGAGGGTGCTGCACCACGTCACGGCCGCTCTAAATAAGAAGGAGAGCGCCGTTGCAGTACTCCTCGACATGGAGAAGGCCTTCGACCGCGTATGGCACGACGGCCTGAGATATAAATTGGCCACTTCAGGCGCGCCCCGTCGCGTAGTAAAGGTGGTCTCTACCTTCCTCTCCGACAGGACTTTCCGGGTGGTGGTTGACGGGACGCTATCCGCCCCCCGCCCTGTGCTCGCGGGTGTACCGCAGGGCAGCTGCTTATCGCCTGCGTGCTACTCACGTTACACCGACGACATCCCCACTACCTCGGAAGCGATGCTCGCGCTCTACGCTGACGACGCCGCGTACATCACTACATCGCTTAATGCGAAGTACGCGGCCGTCAAGATGCAGCGTGTGCTCGAGCTCCTTCCCGAGTGGCTCTCCAAGGGGCGGCTGTCGGTAAACGTGGGAAAAACGCAGGCGATCGTATTCGGGCGTGCGTCCGTCCCACCACCCCTGAGACTCCTGGGAGCCGCCGTCGAGTGGTCCCCCCGGGTGAAGTACCTGGGGGTGACGATCGACCGCCGGCTCACCATGGGGCCACACGTCCGCTCGGTCGCCGCACGGGGCAGGGTTGCCCGCCACCTGCTCAAACCAGTGCTCTCATCCTGCATCCCGGCGCGCGTCAAACTGGCCGTGTACCAGTTGTACATACGGCCATTACTGACGTACGCCGCTCCGACATGGTTCGCCCTCACTGGTGAGGCGCACCGCAAGACGCTCCGCGCGCAAGAAAATCTTGCGATGCGGACAATAGTTGCCGCTCCTCGCTACGTGAGGAACGATGTCATCCGGAGGGACCTCAGGCTTGAGAGCCTGGATGAGTTTGTGCGGCGCCTCGCGAAGGGAATGTTCGCGCGTGCCGACGCGTCTGATTTGACGCATGTCAAAGACATCGCGCCCTGGCACGCGCGCCCCCCTGACGCGAAACCCTTCCCCCGCGACCTGGTAGCGGACCTGTGACCCCACTCCACCGGATTGACCTCACAGGTGAGCCGCACCCAGGTTACACGCGGCTCACCTGACCCAATAATACTGCACCCTCTACACACACTCGTCGCGTAGCGTATGCTAGGTTAATATAGGTACGCATACGCGGCGGCAGACAACCATCACAAAACAGACGCTAAACACATACACGCGTACGCGTAGCGTGGGCCGCGGTACGCGTAATCACTGGGCGGTGTTACTCTACAATTCAATACCGCCCACACATACATCACGACCCCTTAGCCTGAAGTGGTTACCGTACATAGATGGTTTCTCAGGACGGGCGGGGGTTACATGTTACATTCGTAACTCTGTAGGAGCGTCGAGTCGGCACCACCTGTCGCTGGTCGTCCTCCGCTGGGCTTCCCTCAGGGCAACTGGGGGTCTCACCTGGCGGGGACTGACCGCCGGAGTGCCGTGAAGAAAGCAGGGTCGTGAGTGGATCCTGTGGCGCGCCTACAGAATAACACATATCAACCATTTACACAGACGTGCGCAACTCACGCACGTAAACATACCATCAGGCCCTTGTTGCCGACCAAACGAGGGGTCCGTATTTACGGACCAATAACCTGCAGTCGCGGCCGGGGGGCATAGCCCTGGATCCGCTCGCCACGCCCCCTGACGGTGGCGTCGCGATTTCCCGAACTGCGACAACAGTCCGGATCGGCCACAGTGGTCGAGAGCGGTCGCCTGGTTTCGGAGCTCCCGGGTGCTCACCAAGGCCTGCTACGCCGCGCGGATCGCTTGTCAGCTACTCGTCTGTGCCGGTGCCGAGTACTGACCGGCACGGGCAGAGGCGGGAGCCCCCGCCCCCGCCCCCCGGCGGCCCGCCGCCGCCGTTGCGATCGCGGCAACCACGGTTCAAAACGTGAATTTCCTTTGAAGAGAGAACTTTCTATTTTTAATTTTTAAACTGTGATTTCTAACTATCTATTTGTACAATTAGTGTCTTGTGTTTGTGAACTTTTGAGAGCCCGAGAGACCGACTCCACGGTAATGGGGCCACAAAGGAGCCCCCAAACCGTCTCCTCGCGCCCCCAACTCGAGGTCGCAGAGAAGGCTACGAACGGACAACAGTCCGGGGATCGGCCACAGTGGTCGAGAGCGGTCGTGTAGTTCGGAGCTCCCGGGTGCTCACTACAGCCAGCCGCGCCGCGCGGATCGCCCCGTCAGCTACTCGTCTGTGTCGGTGCCGAGTACTGACCGGCACGGGCACAGGCGGGAGCCCCCGCCCCCGCCTGCGCGCGTTGCGCCGGCGCCGTCGACGAGCCGGCAGCACGCGGTACCTGTCCGCCCAGCCGCATTCCGGCCGGTGCCTGTACAGGCACCCATGAAGCCAGTTCGCCGCGGCGCTGGCGCGCGACGCCGCGATGCCCGCGTCTACCCACGCGCCCCCGCCGCGCCCAGCTGCGTCTCCGACCCAGCTCACAACACCGCCCACTCAAGCTGGGCCAGCTCCAGCCCAAGATGTGCCAGCTTCGGGCACCGCCTCACCCAGCACCCCCAGCTTGCTGGCAGGTCCGGCGAGGGCGGACTCTAAGCGACCGACCAGAGCGGGCGGCACCTGCAGACCAGCTCAGATGGCGCCACCGGCGACTGAATCGCCGGCACCGCCGAGGTTCTCGGCCTACGATTCCCCCGCCGTGCTACCGGCATGCTCCTCCAGCATGTCACTGGCGTCGGGGGACTCGGCCGGGTCTGGTCAGGAGGGCGTGTCACGAGACACGTCCCCGCGATCCGGACACCGGTCCACCAGGGGACGAGGACAATCAGGCCGGCAGTCGCCGGCCTCACCAATGCCGCCACGTTTCGGGTTCGCACTCGAGGCCCGACCACAGCGACGGCGCAGAAGCTCGGGTGAATCAATATAGGCGAAACGCTACTGCCCCGACTCGCCACGGCCTCAGCGCATCTGCGCGCCGCGCGGTGGGGGAATGCCCGCCTCGCCGACCTTCGCCCAGGCAGTGCGCCGTACGCCGCCGCGCTCACCCACGCCGTCGCCTATGTCGACGCCGCCGCGCTCACCAGTGCCTTCGACCTCGGGGGTAAGTGCCACTGCACTACCTCCAGCCCCCATGGCACCTCAGGCACAACAGGATGCGGTTTCGACATAGCTCGCACATGTGTCACCGCCCGCTCGCCTGTGTGAGATGCGGAGGCGAGCACGCGGCACGAGATTGCCCGCGCCCGTGGGAAGAGCCGGCCGCCTGCGCTAATTGCGGGGGGCCGCACCCCGCGTGCAACACAAAGTGCCCCGTCTATGTGAAAGAACTGAAGAACAGGCGAGCGGAGACCGCCGCCATTACCACCACCGCGCCCAGGCCAGAGCGGCCGCAGAAAGGCCGCAAATGGTGGAAGCGGAAAAGGATGCCCCAACCCTTATGGCGGCGGCCAACGGGCCCTTTGAGAAGGCCCAAGCCTCCTCCTCCGGGCGGAGGAAAAACAGGCGCGGGGGCAAGAAAGGCAAAAAGTCCATGCCCATAACGACCGAAGAAGATATCCCTGCAGCCGCCCCTGCCTTAAAGAAGGTGCAGGTCGTGAAGGACACTCAAACATCTGGTGCCGGCACAGTGCCGCGGCAGGATGCAGGAGCACAACAAGAGGCTCCAAAAGCAAGCCGCGGCACCCCCGGCACAACAAAAACAACCAAAACACGGAAAGACCAACCCGAGAAAAACGAATTCACGACCTGCGCCATCAAGCTACTGATGGAGCTCATAAGAGCAATAAGGCAGGGACAGGACGTGGAGACGGCCATCCTCGATGGCCTATCCGCGCTTCTAAAGCTCTACCGTGGCTAGGCCACTGAGGGTGATCCACTGGAACGCCCGCGGCCTCAGGGATAAGGTCGCCCCCCTCCGCCACCTCCTTCGGGAACAAGACATCGAAGTGGCGCTAATAAACGAGACTCACCTGGGACCAGAAGATAAGGTCAGCCTCCCAGGGTATCTCGTTTATCGGAAAGACGAACGGTCGGCTGCTCACTCCCGGTACCGTGGTCTGGCGGTGCTGGTGAGGCGAAGGGTCGTCCACCAAGAGCTCCCCGTGCCATCGTTGGGCGCCTTCTACGCGCTGGGTGTTCAACTGCATGTGGCCGGCGAGGACATCGACATGTACGCATGTTATAAGCCGCCCCATGCCCCCCTTGACGTGGCTGAGTTGAGGGGCCTGCTCTGCGGCTCACCGCGTGCCACTGTCCTCGCGGGCGACATGAACTGCAAACACCCGGCGTGGAACTCGGCGCGCACAAACACGGGCGGCAGGCGACTCTTCGCGGACGCGGAAGCCTTCGGGTACTCGGTGTCCGACCCGGAGACCCCCACCCACTACCCAGAGGCCCAGATACTCATGCCGGACGTGCTGGACATCATAGTACACCGAGGGCTGCACTGTCAGATCACCCAACAGGTGATTGACGACGAGTTACAGTCAGACCATCAACCTGTGCTCGTCGTCCTTTCAGGCATGCCGACCCGACTGAAACCCCTAGCGCCACGTCGACGCATAGACTGGACAAAGTTCGCAGAGGAAGTAGAGGCCACCACGCCGGCTCAGCCCATTGCAACCGCCGCGGACGTTGACTCGATGGCGGACAATGTCACTGCTTGCATACAGAGCGCCTTACACTCGGCGACTAGCACGCAGCCGCAAGGGAGAGTGCTGTTACCGCCCCTGCCGGCGCGGCTCCACAGATTAATCGCCGAGAAGAGGTGACTACGCAAGCAGTGGCAGCAGCTAAGATGTCAGACACTTAAAACACAACTAAACCGTCTCGCGGAGAAGGTAAAGGCCGAGCTGAAGGCACATACCGCCGCGGGCTGGGAGGAAAGAATTGAGGCCACCACAGAGAGTTGGCCCTCCCTGCACAAGTTGTGTCGCCAACTACAGAGCACCCCAGCCCCGGTACGACCGCTGCTTACTAGCGACGGGGCCTTTAAATATGCCGCGGAGGACCGGGCGGAGGTCTTCGCTGAGCACCTGGAGCGTCAGTTCCGCCCCAACCCGACCAGCGACGCCGACCATGTCGCAGCAGTCGAGAAACACCTGGGAGACTACTTCGCAGTGCCGATAGCTCCCGATGAAGAGCCGGTATTTTTCTCGCCAGGCGCAGTCAGACGCGCCATCCTCCGTACCAAGCCTAGGAAGGCTCCCGGTGCTGACGGTATAACAAACACAGCGCTGCGCCACCTGCCGTACCGAATGGTAGCGGCCTTGGCGCGCCTGTATACCGCAATACTGCGCACCGGGACCTTCCCCGCTGTCTGGAAGGAGGGGCGCGTCATAATGCTGCCCAAGGCGGGAAAGAACATACTGAAGCCGGAGAGCTATCGGCCGATTACACTGCTGCCGACAGTCTCCAAGGTGTTCGAAGCACTCCTGCTGCGACATCTCCAGCCCCACATCGCGCCGCGGCCCGAGCAATTCGGGTTCCGGGCGGAGCACAGTACGACGCTCCAGCTGTCGAGGGTACTGCACCACGTCACGGCCGCTCTGAACAAGAAGGAGAGCGCCGTTGCAGTACTCCTCGACATGGAGAAGGCCTTCGACCGCGTGTGGCACGACGGCCTTGTGTACAAGCTGGACACATCCAGCGCGCCCCGTCGCGTTGAAAGGTGGTCTCTACCTTCCTCTCCGACAGGACCTTCCGGGTGGTGGTCGACGGGACGCTATCCGCCCCCCGCCCTGTGCTCGCGGGTGTACCGCAGGGCAGCTGCCTGTCGCCTGCGTGCTACTCACGTTACACCGACGACATCCCCACTACCTCGGAAGCGATGCTCGCGGTTTACGCTGACGACGCCGCGTACATCACTACTTCGCTCAACGCGAAGTACGCGGCCGTCAAGATGCAGCGTGTGCTCGAGCTCCTACCCGAGTGGCTCTCGAAGTGGCGGCTGTCGGGGAACGTGGGAAAAACGCAGGCGATACTATTCGGATACGCGTAATGAAGCTCCAGGGAGCCGACGTCGAGTGGTCCCCCCGGGTGAAGTACCTGGGGTGACGATTGATCGCCGGCTCACCATGGGGCCACAAGTCCGCTCGGTCGCCGCACGGGGCAGGGTTGCCCGCCACCTGCTCAAGCCAGTGCTCTCGTCCTGCATCCCGGCGCGCGTCAAACTGGCCGTGTACAAGTTGTACATACGGCCAATACTGACGTACGCCGCTCCGGCATGGTTCGCCCTCACTAGTGAGGTGCACCGGAAGACGCTCCGCGCGCAAGAACATCTTGCGCTGCGGACGATATTTGCTGCCCCTCGCTATGTGAGGAACGACGTCATCCGGAGGGATCTCAGGATCAAGAGCATGGAAGAGTTTGTGCGGCGCCTCGCGAAGGGTATGTTCGCGTGTGCCGACGCGTCCGACTTCACGCATGTCAAGGACATCGCGCCCTGGCACGCGCGCCCCCCTGACGCGAAACCCTTCCCCCGCGACCTGGTAGCGGACGTGTGACCCCCCTCCACCGGATTGACCTCACAGGTGAACCGCACCCAGGTTACACCCGGCTCACCTGACCCAATAATACTGCACCCTTTACACACACTCGTCGCGTAGCGTATGCTAAGTTAATATAGGTACGCATACGCGGCGTCAGGCAACTGACTCTCCCGCCATGCTCTCGGCATGCTCATCGCGTGCAGGGTCGAGCATGTCGCTAGCGTCGGGGGACTCGGCCGGGTCTGGTCGCGGAGACGTATCGAGGGATACGACACCGCGATCCGGCCCATCGAGGGACGAGCGGAAGCCCACTCCAGCCGGCATGCGCCGGCCTCACCCCTGCTGCCGCCGCTCGGGTTCGGCTACGAGTTCGAGCTCGGGGCCCGACCGCAGCGGCGGCGCAGGAGTTCAGGCGACTCCGCCGTGGGCGAAGAGGCGAAGCGCTACTGCCTTGACCCGCCGCGGCCCCAGCGCGAACGCGCGCCGCGGGGAAGGGACGAGCCCGCTTCGCCCACCTTCGCCGAGGCGGTGAGCCGTACGCCGCCGCGCTCACCTACACCGGACGAAGAGGAGGAAGGAGTGTCCGCAGGCCGAAAAAAAAAAATCCGTAGCGGACGGACGTGTTATGTTGCGCTCCCCATGGAATTTTCAATTTAATTGTGAATAAAACTGAATTTCACCTAGTACTTAGTCTGGTGTCGTGGTAATGCACGAACGCTTTGTGTAAGAATTAAATAGTTGTTATATTAGTTATTGTGAAAAGGACACGAAATAGTGATAAGATTGTGATTGTTACATTCTGTGTTGTTGTATTAGTTTATTGAGTGCTGGATAGCGTGGACTGTAATCCAGTGGGACAGACCAACCGCCAGCCTGGCGGCGGCAGGCATCTCAGTGTTTTTCCTCTTTTTTCTTTATTTTATACTTAGTGGGTACAATTATTTTACACTTAGTGGGTAGAATTTTTTCCGGGTTATTATTCCGGGTTACTGGACACATCATCTGCCACTGTCACTGTCATCTGTCACTCTCAGTGACATTGACTGTCAGTGTCAGTTGAGTTTGACGGCTGGAGTGTTGCCAGCCTCAGCTGTTTAATTCCACAAACCACAAACAACGATAGGTTTAGTAGGACTTACAAAAATCAAGTGTCTTGGACTTGGAAAAAAAAAACAAAAAGTTTTTGTGATAGTTGTCCTGGAACACTTACGTGCAAGTGGCGCGCTGACCTGCAAGCGACATGGCGGAGGACGAGGACGAGCGCCTACACCTGGCGCTTGTTTCGGCAGAGATGGAACAAAAGGCGGAGGAACTGCAAGCGCTCTCTGAGCTGCGTATGGAAGTCGAGAGCGGCTTCAGACCACGGGCTAGTTTGGCGAGGACCCCCCCGGAGCGTTTCAGCACGCCTGTGGCAGCATTGCTGCAGACGGGCCCTGCGACTCCGCCGGCAACACAATCGGTCGCCAAGAGACTGCTGGCATCCCCGGAGGAGGTCCAGGAGGCGGTGCGCCGCAAAGTCTCGGGCAAGAGCGGCGGCCGCGGTGATGCGCCCCCTGTCGGAGGGCTTCTGACGGGCTCGCCGGCGCCCCCACAGGCCCCCACCCCTTCCGCGGAAGAACAGCGGGCCGTTGAAACGGGGTCCCACCAAGAGGAACAGCAACGCAGCACGGCGATTGACACGCTGGCGGGATTCTCCGTTAGCGACCTGGCGGGGCTCGCCATGGCCTCGACCCGCGGCATAATGGAGGCGGTACGCGCAAAGACCTCAAAACTTAACAAGGACGAGATCGCAGCGATCGGCGCACTCACCGAGAGGCTAGGTGCTGTGGTGACCTACCTCACGGTGCGGCTGGCGGTGGCGGAGGCACAGCTCAAGGCGCAGCCGGGGGTCGGCGCCCCAGTAGTGAACGCGCAGGCCCCGGCGCGGCGATCGTTCGCGAACGCGCTGCGCCGGGCCACAGTCAAGACCCGGTTCCCATCCCGCGCCCCCGGGACCAGCGGTGGTGGTATACCCCGCCGAGGACCACGTGGGACAGTTCAAAACCTCGGAGGCGACGAAGGCGGCCTTTCGCACCGCCATCAACCCGGCGCAGCTGGGTGTGCAGGTGGCGGGCCTTCGGAGGGTGGGCAATGCGGGGGTGGTAATCCAGACCACCTCCATGGAGGCAGCCAAGGCGCTGCGTAATGCAGTGCCGCCGACGCTGAGGACGGCGGAGCCAGCGGAGCGGCGCCCGCTCATCGCCCTCACGGGCATTGACCAGCGGGCAACTACGGAGTCGGTGATCGCTGACGTGGTCGAGCAGAACCTACGGGAGGAACCCGAGTGGACACAGGAGCGTGTGACCGGGGAGCTGCGCGTCCGCTTTAAGCGGAATCGACGGAACGGGCGGTGCATGTGGGTGTGTGAGGCCACAAGCGCACTACGCGCCGCCCTGATTGCGCGCGGCAAACTATACATGGGCTGGGATGTGGTGGTCCATCAAGGGACGAGGCCTATCAGGCCGGCGTTCGCCGACCACACCGCCGCCGCCGCTGCTCGGGTTCAGCTTCCGAGTTTTCACTTGGGGCCCGACCGCAGCGGCGGCGCAGAATCTCGGGCGAATCTGTCGAGGCGAAGCGATACTGCCCCGACCCGCCGCGGCCTCAGCGCAGAGAGCCTGCTTCGCAGACATTCGCCGAGGCAGTGCGCCGCACGCCGCCGCGCTCGCCCACACCGTGGCGACACTGTGTCCGCCGGCACCACCGCGCCCCCCGCTGCTACCCCCGGCTCACCTAAGCCGGCTGGTGCTAAGAAGAACAGGAAGCTGCGCTACCCGCCGCTGGTAGTGGAGAAGCTTCCGAATTGGGCCGCTCATTTCCGGGCCATCAAGGAGCGCTTGGGCCGGCCGCCTAACGCTCGTCCATACGGGACGGGGGTGTGATTTACCCCCGACACCAAAGACGAGTACCGGCTGGTCCAGCGGTACCTTACAGGCCTGGAGAAGGGGAGCGGCGTATCATGGTTCGCCTACTCCCTACCAGCGGAGAAGAGTATGGCATTACATTCAGGCCAGAGGAGATAGGCGAGGAAATCCGGGCGATGGGGTACGAGCCGGAGTACGTGCGCCACATTAAGGGCGCACAAGGAAGACCCGGCTGCGTATTCCACGCAATCATAAAAAGGACGCCGAAGGTCAGAGCCATCTATGACACCGCCGTGTTCATGAACATGCGCGGTGTCAAGACAGAGGCTTGGCGCGGGAAACGTGGGCCCGCTCAGTGCCACCGGTGCCAGAAGTTCAGGCACAGCTCGCACCAGTACCAGCAACCGCTCCCTGCGTACGCTGCGGCGGGGAACACGCAACCCGAACTTTAAGTGCAACCCGAAAAACGGGCGTTGCATGTGGGTGTGTGGGCCACCAGCGAGCTGCGTGCCGCTGGTTGTACGCGGCAGACTGTACGTGGGCTGGGATGTAAGTGACCGACCACGTCAGCGTCACCTGCTGCCACCATACATTACTTCGTCGCTTAATGCAAAGTACGCGGCCGTCAAAATGCAGCGCGCACTAGCCGTCAAAATGCAGCGCGCACTAGCCGTCAAAATGCAGCGCGCACTAGCCGTCAAAATGCAGCGCGCACAACAGCTCCTTCCCGACTGGCTGTCAAAGTGGCGGCTGTCGGTGAACGTGGGTAAGATGCAGGCGATGGTCACATGCTCAGCGCCCCTCCCGCCACCCCTGCAGCTACAAGGAGCCGACGTCACGTGGCCGCCCCGGGTCAAATACCTGGGGGACACCATAGATCGTCGGCTCACGATGGGGTCACACGTCCGCTCGGTCGTCGCTAAAGGCAGGGTTGCCGCGAGTGTGTTCTGTGACGCGCCTACAGAAATACACATTGCAATCAATCACAGACGTGCGCAACTCACGCACGTCAAAGAAATCCCACAGGCCATTGCTGCCGAAAAAGGTGAGGGGTCCGCAGCGGACCGATGGAATTGACTCTGCGATCAGGGGGCCAAAGCTCTAAACGTCGCTCGCCACCCCACACACGATGTGGGGCTGGCGGACGCCCAGCGCCAGCTCTGCTTAGCCAGACGGGCGGAGCTTGGGCTGGACCTGGAGAAAAGGGTTGCCGCGAAGGAGAGGCAAGCGCGCGCAACCAAGTCGAGGGCCGGATAGGATTCGACCCTCGTAACAACAAGCTTGCACGGCATTGTCATGGAGCTGACGCAGCGCACTGCGCAAGTGGAGACGCAGGAGCTGCAAGCGGAGGTCAGCCCCGGCTACCAAGCGCCCGGCGGCAACGGTCCTCCCTCCTCCAACCTTGAGGAGGTGCTGCGCAAGTTGGTGATGGAGGAGCGGACGTTCACCAGAACCTGCCCAGCAGGCATTGAGGACCGCCTCCTGCCGGAGAAGTCTCCGTCCGCCACTAGAGACGGACAAGACGCCGAATGTGCTTCCACAGGCCCCGAAGCCCTCAAAGAGCAAAGACAAGGGGAAGTAATCGCCGGGGGCTCTGCCTCCACCCGCTACGAGTGCGAATGCAGGCGCCCAACCGGGGCCGGTTGCCATCGCGGCACCTCCAGGTTCAGGAGGGAGACGCCCACCTCCCTTCCACCACCCTGTCCAACTAGCCGTAGACAAGGGTGGTGAAAAAATGCAAGGGCGGGAAGGCGACCCAGGCCCCGGCTACCCCGGCAGCCAATAAGACTCCGGTTGGGGGGAGGAAGCTGGTTCCTCCCAAAACCGCCGCGGTCACGGTGACCATCGGCCCCGAAGCCGCCGAGGGGCGTAACGTACGAGTCCGTCTTAAGACGGGCTCGTGCTACCGCGGTCTCCGCCGAATTAGGGATTGGTGCCTGCCGTCAGACTCAAACCGAAGCTCGGCTTTTCGAGTTTCCGGGGAAGGACTGCCGGCAAAAATGCGGATCTCTTCGCAACTAAGTTGCGGGAGGAGTAAGGAGGAGGGGTTCTGGGGAGTGGCCGCTCTCGTTGCTTGCTGATGCCAGCAGAGATGAGAGCGGCCGTGTCGCGACTCCGGGCTAAGAACAAAGCGCCCGGACCCGACGGAGTTCCTAGTCCAGCTCTCGTCCTGGCTATGAAGAAGCTAGAGCCCCAGCTGAGGGGGCTCTTCACATGTCTCGAGCAAGGTTAGTTTCCCAGTGTGTAGAAGGAGAGGAGGCTGTTGTCGTTAGTAAATATTTATGAAATAATTAAGAGAAATTGTAACGGAAAAAACGAAGGCAGCATTCGTTTCGATTTTGACCACGCGCCAAAAGAACCTTGTATAACTCCGGTCTGTTTTATATATTATAAACTAGCGCTTGACCGCAATCCTGATTGATGGTAAGCAGTGACGCAATCGTTGATGGTAAAGCGCACTAGTTTATTAAGAGCCTATTCACTCTAGCCTTGAAGACACTCAAATTGTAGTCCGACGGAAACACCGCCGCCGGCAAATTATTCCAGTCCCTCGATGTACGCGGTATAAAGGAGGAGGCGAAACGCTTCGTCCGGATCGTAGAGGTGTTAACAACGTAAGGGTGGAAACCAGCCGTACGACGGGTCGTCCGCTGGTGGAACGGAGATGGGGAATTAAATCATGCAATTCCCTCGCACACTCCCCGAAATGCATCCTATAGAACACCGAAAGGCTGGCTACTCTACGCCTGTGCTCTAGGCTTTGGAGACCAACTCGAGTTAGATCAGGGTCACCAATCAGCCTCTTTGGACGTCTCTCCACTGAATCCAAAATGGCCAGGTGACACTTGGCAGCACCAGCCCAAATGTGGCTGCAGTACTCCACGGCACTAATTTTACCTCTGAATGTGAGTCACTGTCCAAACCTATGTGAGGATAGTGTGAGAATAAAGGTTTCTTGACTTTTATTCTAACACTATTATGGTTGCAATAGTGTTTATACTGTTACAATTGTATTTCTGTTTGCTTGCTGCACGAACTGTGACAGGACTGTACCTACATTACCACCAGCACATTCAGTGTGGACTGCTCCCTAATTATTGCGAAACACATTAATACTATCAATTCAAGTGATTTCCTTAAAAAATCAGCGTTGTAATACTGCCTTAGTGAAAAAGAGTGTTTTAGGTATGGCACCGCGCATCTATAATAAATTACCAGTTGCCGTAAAAAATTTGAATGTTACACAATTTAAAACAAAATTGAAACAGTTATTGATTGATAAATGTTATTATACGATTGATGAATTTCTGAGTGACAGTTTAATATAGACTTATTTATTTGACTAGTGAAAAACCTTCGTATTGTGACATTTATAACTTTGTTTTCATTTAGTTATCGTCATTCAATTTCATTTTGACATAATATAATTATTAACTTATGTTTACCTTCAGCATTTGAGTTGACTAAGATTCTTTATGGTTTGCATGCACGTATGAATATTTGTACGCTTCTTGGCATAACATAGCGACCGACAAATTTTAATTTAAGAACTGTATTCACTACCTATGTTAAACAAATAAAATTGATTTTGATTTTCGAAGCATATTGCTAGTCCATTGCTCGATACGTTTGAAAAATGTATCTGTTCAACAACATATACAATATGTAAAGAAAACCCTGTCCGATCCGTGAAGGTATTGTTAGGTATCGTTAACTGATTCTAATAAAGCCTACAAAGCCGGGCTAAACTTTAAAAAAAATCCCCCAAAAAAAATAAATATTATTTCGAAAAAGCGAGGTAACTTAATGCATGTGCGGTCGGCAACCCGATAGCCCCGCCTATTTACCTAACCTTTATTATCCTTATGGGTCGGACAGGGTTTTCTTTACATATTGTATAGCACAGTGAATATTGTCGAACTGTCAAAATGAAACCCATTGCTACTGGAAGTATATTACTTAACTACCCTGCTGGGGGATTACTATGACATGTTACAACCATTATGGTTCCAGCATCAGACAAAGATGCAGCTATTAAAAATGATTAGCGCTATCTCTTTTTCACAACAGTTTAATAATGGTCCTAATGCGTCATAGTAAGGCCCGACAGTGCTGCAAGTGAACCCAAGGTTACATAGGTCTGTAAATTTCAATTATCATAGCAAGTTCATTGGTTCCACTTTTAGCCACTGCGTTAAATAAGTTTGTATTACAATATTAAGACTTTCCTTGATGTGAGACAACAGTGCTGCCACTTGATGGTAGCGTGCTCGTAACCAGCATTGGAGACAGCTGATGGTGATTAGCTTCACACCAGTTGATGCTGGAGACCAAAGCAGGAGGTTCCTGAAATTCAGAAATGAAGATTGTATATTGCCTATCTAGCTTTTATTAAATGCTATAAACTAGTGCTTCACCGCCATACCGCCCGATAGTAAGTAGTGATGCAATCGTTTGTGGTAAATCGCATTTTTTTTTTACATATTATAAACTAGCGCTTGACCGCAATCCTGCCTGATGGTAAGCAGTGACGCAATCGTTGATGGTAAAGCGCACTAGTTTATTAAGAGCCTATTCACTCTAGCCTTGAAGACACTCAAATTTTAGTACGACGGAAACACCGCCGCTGGCAAATTATTCCAGTCCCTCGATGTACGCGGTATAAAGGAGGAGGCGAAATGCTTCGTCCGGATCGTAGTGGTGTTAACAACGTAAGGGTGGAAACCAGCCGTACGACGGGTCGTCCGCTGGTGGAACGGAGATGGGGGAATTAAATCATGCAATTCCCCCGCACACTCCCCGAAATGCATCCCATAGAACACCGAAAGGCTGGCTACTCTACGCCTGTGCTCTAGGCTTTGGAGACCAACTCGAGTTAGATCAGGGTCACCAATCAGCCTCTTTGCACGTCTCTCCACTGAATCCAAAGTGGCCAGGTGACACTTGGCAGCACCAGCCCAAATGTGGCTGCAGTACTCCACAACGAACGGACCTGTGCTTTGTATTTTTTTTTTTTTTATTTTTTTTTTTTATATATAAATTACAAACTAGCGCTTGACTGCAATCCCGCCTGATGGTAAGCAGTGATGCAATCGTTGATGGTAAAGCGCGCCAGTTTATTAAGCCTACTCACTCAAAAGAACTGAGTAAATAGGAAGGAAGACGGCAGTTGAGCGCGGTGATGCAATGTTAAACCCAACAACACGACCAACGATGCTGCGCCAGAGGGATATTGATCTGGAGGCCCTCCACAACCAAACTCCCGACCCAACAACATTTCGCGCATCGTACCCGGCACGTACATCGCAACACAACTGCTCAGACCCGTCCTCCGTACGGCTTCACCAGACATCATGCCGGAACACGATGAATCGCTTGGCGGCATGACTTTGTCTGGTGGGTGGTAACTTACGCAGGCGGCTGATGTTGTGGCCTACCACCGAGAAAAACAAAATTAGAAGCTGCCCAGGTGTGAAGTACTGCCGGACCTTTGCGATAACGCCAAGTTTCCTGGCAGCCACCTTGGCTTAGTTTATTAAGAGCCTATTCACTCCAGCCTTGAAAACAAATTGTAATCAGATGGGAAGACTTACTGCAGGCAAATTGTTCTTCCGGATCGTAGCAGTGTCAACAGCGTAAGATTGGACACTCGCCGTGCGACACATCGTCGGATGATGGCGTAATAAGTCATCATCATCATCATCTCAGCGTATAATCCCGGTCGCAACCGCGGCTTTCGCGTTGGAGCCCAGGGTTCGCTTTCCTACACTTACTCCTCCATATCGCACGATCTCTGGCATCGCGTGGTGTGGGATTATTGAGACGCATGTCATATCTTACGACCTCAAGCCAGCACTTCTTTGGTCTATCTCGCATGTTCCGGCCCGGCGGAGGCAACCCTCTAGCAGTTTGTCTGCTATGTCACGGACACGAAGACCGTCACGGATGCGGGAGTTCCTGATGCGGTCTTTCCGCGTAAATCCACACATCCACCGCAGTATATTCATCTCCGTGACACGCAGCTCCTGTTTGTGTCGCTCAAGCACAGGCCACGCCTCGCTGCCATACAGAAAAACAGGTCTAATGATGGTCTCGGACCTGTCCCTTAAGTTTCACACATGACACCTGTCACCTCATGACATTTTGCCCAAGCTGCGGAAATGCGTGCCTTAACGACGCAATCAATGTCGCCAGACGCGTGGAGCACAGACCCTAAGTATTTAAACTGATCTGTGACCTCGACCATGTCTCCGCCTATGCATACAGACATAGGGTCTGTCGTGTTGCTGGCCACGTACACCATCTTCGCCACATTGAGTTTAAGACTTCCGTTCTCAAGCGAATTCTTCCACACATTCACCCGCCGCACTAACCTTTCCCTGTCCGCGTCTGCCAGCGCGATATCATCAGCAAACATGAGCAGCCAGGGAGGTTGCTCATGACGAAATGAAGGCGTAATAAGTCACGTACCTAAATCCCGCGCATACTCTCCAAAATTCATCCTATAGAATACGAAGAGTCTGCTACCCCCTACGCCTGTGGTACACGCTTTAAAGACTGCCCTTGCTATTATTACAAAAAGATTGCCTTGTTGGTCTAGAGGTCGCACACGCTGCTACTGAGCATGAAGTGCTGGTGATATCAGAGTCGAGAATTTTTCACTAACAGCCCAGAATCTGGTTTTGAGCTGCGTTAATGTCAATAGGCTTGACTCCTTTTACTTGATCCACATCAACAGGTATGAAGAAGAAATAAAGTTGATATTTGTTAAACTTGAAATAGGCAACGCTGCACCCTCCGCGGGTACAGCGCTGCGCTTGTCCCTATATACTGTATACAATATGTAAAGAAAACCCTGTCCGGTCCGTGAAGGTATTATTAGGTATCGATAACTGATTCTACTAATGCATACAAAGCCGGGCTAAACTTAAAAAAAAATCCCCCTAAAAAAATATTATTCCGCAAAAAGAGGTAACTTAAAACATGCGTCGCGGCCATCCAGGCGCGGGCGTAGAGGGGCAGGGCACGCGGCACGCGGTCGCATCGCTATTCGCTCAGATTTATGCCGTCAAAAATAATGTTGTCACTTTTTAAAAATTACCAAATTTTGGAGATGTTGGAATGAATTCGTGGGAAAAAAAGATAATTTCAAAATTCACTAGTATTGTTACTATGATGATTATGTAAAATTTATGTTATTTGGTCATGTGTTTACCTAACCTTTACTATCCTTACGGGTCGGACAGGGTTTTCTTAACATATTGTATAGATGACTTTAATCAGATCTTTATTTTGCTACTCTCGTGTTGGTTTGTTCAGCAGAAGTTTACTATGTTCGTTGCGTACTTTACTAGACACGCGCCAGTACCGCAGCCGCGCGTTCAAAAAATCAAATAAAAATCAAAGCATTTATTTCAAATAAACCAGTTACAGGCACTTTTGAATTGTCAGAAGGTCGGTCAGTCAGTATGGGGAAGCTAGTCGCCCATTCCAAAGAGTTGGTACCTATGGAGAAGAACGGGCAAGAAACTCCATGGACACTCTTTTCAATTATCAAGCTATTGATAAAAAGTTGTGAAAGCACACTTAAATTTAGTTGTGTTTGAATAAAGAACTAGAAGAAATAAAATTACCAAATTCTTACTTGTCAGCTGTGATGACCATTTTCCTTGAGTTCCTGTTTTGTTCATCTCTTCAGCTGTACAATCATTCGTCAATGGACATACTTCCTTGGGAGTAGTCTGTTGTGCTTCGACCATGTCTTGAGCTGAACAAGCATACATCAACCTGAAATATAAATCAAATTCATTACTCCTGAGGAAAAACCAAAGTTTATTATTATTCTTATAATATGTTATATTTTGTATCAACGACAAAAGAGGTGTTTCCTGGGTAAAAAAAAAATATTCTATTTAGTCCGTCATTCAGATTATAGAAAAACATTGCAGACGTATTTTGTTTTAATCAAACCAATAATTATTGACAAATGTAAAAGGCATCAAAGATCCAGGAGTGGTGGCTGGTGACGTCACTGCTCGCTAAAAAGTATAGCGTGCAGTGACGTCACACGAGTTTTCAACGCACTGTGTCGTCTTCATTTTTTGTTTATATGAAAAAGAAAAACGTGTCTAGTATTCTTTGGAAATCTAACTGACGGACTACTTAATTAGTTTTTTTTTAGTCAAATATCCTATTTAAACGATAACAATAGTTGGTCGTCCTGATTAACTTTCGCAAAGTCCGTCTCTGTCTGTCCGGCCGCGGATAATCTGTGACCATTAGCACCATAAGGCTGAAATTTGGTGTCAATGTGTATATCAACCACATTGACAAAGTGGTAAAAAACCGGCCAAGTGCGTGTCGGACTCACGCACAAAGGGTTCCGTACCATTGGTTTATGAAATTAAAGGATTTAAGTTATTTGTACGAAAGATTACGCGGTAATAAGCGGTTTACGATTTACGAGGTATTAAAAAAAACTACTTACTGGATCTCGTTCAAACAATTTTCGTTGGTAGTTTTTATAGTAATCTCATCATCATAATTATGTTTTTTTTTTAGATTTTTCTTATTTTAGAAGTTAGAGGGGACCAACTTTTTCCACTTTGGAAGAGTCTGTCACGCAAACTATTCGGTTTAGAAAAAAAAAATTTTGAAACCTTAATACAATTTTTGAAGACCTATCCATAGATACCCCGCACGTGTTTGATGAAAAAAAAATTGAGTTTCAGTCCTAAGTATGGGGAGCCCCAATATTTATTATTATTATTTTATTTTTGGTTAACAGAATACATCTATTGCGATCCGGACGAAGCGCTTCGCCTCCTCCTTTATACCGCGTACAACGAGGGACTGGAACATTTTGCCAGCGGCGGTGTTTCCGTCGGATTACAATTTGAGTGTCTTCAAGGCTAGACTGAATAGGCTCTTAATAAACTAGTGCGCTTTACCATCAACGATTGCGTCACCGCTTACCTTCAGGCGGGATTGCGGTCAAGCGTTAGTTTATAATTTAGAAAAAAAATAACCTACCAAGTTTCAACTCTTATAGTTTCGGAAAAAAATGGCTGTGACATACGGACGGACGGACAGACAGACATGACGAATCTATAAGGGTTCCGTTTTTTGCCATTTGGCAGCGGAACCCTAATAAAAAGTGGAAAAAAAATATTAGGGTTGTGTATGAAAAAGTTTTATTGGCACGGCATGCCACAGCAATATTATTCTGCTGAAAGCCCAGTCAATCTGGCATCAAACCGTTTCCCTCCGAATGGACTAGATTGTGTCCCATCAACCGAAATGACTGCTGCACAAATTTCAACCTTCAACTACATTAGCGATCATAATTCCTCGACACAAAGTGACCAGTAAGTCTCGCAGGATGCTATTTCGTGCCGTGACAACCCGTGCAATGAAACTACATGACACCGTGTCATGACGCAACATCTCGCGCCACGTCGCATCATGGTATCGAAAAATTCATTCTTAACTAATTGAAACAGGATTCAAAATAACTTGATTAGTTATAAAATTAATATGCCGCCCTGGACTTTAATTTGGTCTAGTTTGTGAACTTGCAAATATCAGCACCATTGTATGATTAAATAAATAAATAACTAAAACAACATAAACATACCCGATTGTTACTTGTCAGCTGTGATGACCATCTTCCTTGAGACTCATCTGTTTTGCTTCGATCATCTCTTGAGCTGTACAAGCATTCACCAACAGAGATGCTTCTTTGATTGTCATCTGTTTAGCCACAAACATCAGTTGTATAAGCATTGATCAACGCTCATGCAAGCCGTCTTTGTTTCTACCAGATGTCTGAAAAATAAACCAATTTTATTACTCCTGAACAAAAAAAAAACAATGTTTGATCTTGAAGCAATGCTGTATGTATGAATAATCATAAATGTGTATGCAATGTAAGGAAACTACATTTGTCTAAAGGTGGCAAGCATTACTGCTGAGCACTAGTTTGTGGGTACAAACCCCAGTTCAGACATTGTGCACTGTCTGGAGTGTACATTTG
Organism: Sesamia nonagrioides; assembly: GCA_017933935.1. Classification (NCBI taxonomy): domain Eukaryota; kingdom Metazoa; phylum Arthropoda; class Insecta; order Lepidoptera; family Noctuidae; genus Sesamia; species Sesamia nonagrioides. The sequence goes on from JADWQK010002185.1 coordinate 182,826, forward strand.
TGCCTACATTTTACGAGGCTTCAGTACACATGGAGTGACTATGCCAGCCTCATGGGGAACCTCCAATACTAATAGGAATTAGGGTTGTAACGGAGGTCTTATAGCGGAGGCGGAGGCGGAGGCGACGTGTTTCACCTCCGCGGATGCGGAGGTTAACGGAGGCGGAGGCGGAGGTGAAAGAGGATATAGAAAAAATAATAATTATGTTTTATATAAATAGTAATTTGCGTATTATATTTATTTACTTATTTTTAATTTGCGTAGTTTTTTTATAAACATCGGGAAAACTACGTCAAAGCACTTCCACAGGTTGATTCCTGTCGTGTATCATTAATTAAATAAATAAATACAATATGTTAAGAAAACCCTGTCCGACCCGTAAGGATAATAAAGGTTAGGTAAACACATGACCAAATAAAATATGAAAAGTTACATAATCATCATAGTAACAATACTAGTGAATTTTGAAATAATCTTTTTTCCCCACGAATTGATTCCAACTTCCCCAAAATTTGGTAAGTTTTAAAAAGTGACAACATTATATTAGGCGGTATAATTCTGAGCGAATAGCGATGCGGCAGTGTGCCGCGTGCCCTGCCCCTCTTCGCCCGCGCCTGTATGGTCTGCCGCACATGTTTTAAGTTACCTCTTTTCGCGAAATAATATTTATTTTTTTAGGGGGATTTTTTTTTAACTTTAGCCCGGCTTTGTAGGCATTAGTAGAATCAGTTATCGATACCTAACAATATCTTCACGGATCGGACAGGGTTTTCTTTACATATTGTATATACGGACAAATCACACAGATTGAGCTAGCCCCAAAGTAACTTCGAGGCTTGTGTTATGGGATACTAACTCAACGATACTATATTTTATAATAGATACATATATAGATAGCATCCAATACCCAGGCCAATCAGGAAAAGATCATTTTCCATCATGACCTGGCCGGGGATCGAACCCGGGGCCTCCACGTCGTCGCAGACAGGCGTGTTGACAAACGAAACGACATATCACACCCCCACTCAAACGCGTTCCCGCCTTGCACTCGTTGATTCTTGAACATTTCGCGCAATACGCGGCCGGACGCTTGTCGAGCGTCGTTGCTTGCGCGTTAATATTTTATGAATATGTGAATAAACCTCCGTTATAACTCCGCATAAAATTGTGCGGAGGCGGAGGCGAAGATACGATTTCTTGCGGAACTTCCGCAGTAACGGAGGCGGAGGCGAAGCTCCGTTACAACCCTAATAGGAATCATCTTAACCTCATTATTTCTCTCCACAAACGAAATACGGCCCCTCCCGCGTGTGAAAATGGATTGCTCAACGCTATGTTCAGCAAACCATCCCACAGCGGCACCCCAGCCAAAAACCTATCCCGTAGAGTCGCATATTGACCACATTCCAGTAACACATGTATCAGGTCTTCCTTTGCACCACAATAAGTACACAAATCGGTTTGAGTTACATGCATTAGTGAAAGTAACTTATTTACCAGAACATGGCCAGATCTAATTCTAAAAGCACACACAAGAAGTTCCCTACAGAAGCCGACACTACCAAACCAGGGCACCAGCGTAGGTGAGTCTTGGATTGTCCTGTACCAAATCCCTTTTGTCTCCGAGCACTTGTCAAAGTATTTTTTCCATTTTCCAATGCTATACTCTCTAACGGTAGGTAATAGCTCGGAGGCATAAGGCAGGCACAAGACCTCCCGTTCCCCCCCCCCCCTTCCCGTTCCCTCCCGTTCCCCCCGAATAGGTAGGACGTTGTATATTGCACAATGGGTTGACTAACAGATGTGCGACAATATGCGACACCCTCGCTGAGGCGGTCAGGACCACCCACGCTCTTTGTCTTACATACGCGCTTTGTTTTCCAAGATCCTTGTTTGACACTGGTATGATTTATTGTGCACCCTTTCGCGGAAAGTCATCAATCGTAGGGACGTCAATAGTTGGGCAATCATTTGTGTTATTGTTGTATTGTAGCGACTGCGACATACTCCTTTATAAGGACATAATAAAACCGGTGTGGTCTTTTGGTACATGACAATATGGTTCCATCACTAACTCCAACATTGAAATGCTACAGATATTATAAAATATAGTATTACAATCCATATCAGGTGCAGGGTGGTTTGTGATCCATGAATACCTTAAAAAATCTACAGTAAATGAAGCAAAACAAAAAATGTATGCAGTATAAGAAAACTACTAGAACATACCAATGGTTTGCTTAGAACCTACTAAATAACCATCCATATAACATAAAAAGATAGTATATAACAGACCTGCACCCTAATTGCATAACACATCATTACTATCTGTTGTAATCATTTTGAAGCTTATGCTATTCCATTGCTCCCTATGGTTGAAAACGTATCTGCTCAACAACGTAAATAAATACTTAAATGTATATGGACAAATCACACAGATTGAACTAGCCCCAAAGTAACTCTCAGATATTCCCAATCAATATTGAGCCTTAAAATTATTGATATAAAGTTGAAAATCGGATAAAGAAATTTGACAGATTTTAGTAGCTTTATATGCTGTCATCTGTACATGCAGTTTATATTTTTATATTTTAAATAGTCTTGTATTTTTTTTTTGTCTTTTGTGTCTATTTAATAAAAATAGTTTTTAAGAACAGTGTTATTAACAAATTGTTCCTAATTGTCAAAAATAAACAAATATTGATTGATCAAGCTGACATTGACAGCATGATAATAGCTATTCTGTCTCTCTGATGCAGCAGGGTCATTGTAGAACACATTATCAGTAGCAATGAGTTTCATTTTGACAGTTTAACAGCATTCATTGCATTATTTCAGTCTTCCTCCGTTGAGCAGCGGTCAACACACCTGCCTGCGACGTGGAGGCCCCGGGTTCGATCCCTGGCCAGGTCATGATGGAAAACGATCTTTTCCTGACTCGCCTGGGTCTTGGATGTTTATCTATATATCGATGCTTGAAAGGCAATAATATCTAAGCGCAAAAATTCGTAAATTGAGTTATATACACCATTCGAACCGCCAGATTTTTCTGCGTCGTTTGGTGTATATAACACAATTTACGAAGTAAGTTCGAGACTTCCCATAACACAAGTCTCGAACTTACTTCGGGGGAGTTAGTATTCAACAATACTATATTTATAATAGATACATATCGACGCTTGAAACGCAATCGTATCTAAGCGACAAAAAATAGATACGTATCGACGCTTGAAACGCAATCATATCTAAGCGACAAAAATTCGTAAATCGTGTTATATACACCAAACGACGCAGAAAAATCTGGCGGTTCGAATGGTGTATATAACTGGATTTACGAATTTTTGTCGCTTAGATATTATTGCCTTTCAAGCGTCGATATATAGATAAACATCCAAGACCCAGGCGAGCCAGGAAAAGATCCGTTTTCCATCATGACCTGGCCAGGGATCGAACCCGGGGCCTCCACGTCGCAGGCAGGTGTGTTGACCGCTGCTGAACGGAGGAAGACTGAAATAATGCAATGAATGCTGTTAAACTGTCAAAATGAAACTCATTGCTACTGATAATGTGTTATACAATGACCCTGCTGCATCAGAGAGACAGAATAGCTATTATCATGCTGTCAATATCAGCTTGATCAATCAATATTTGTTTATTTTTGGCAATTAGGAACAATTTGTTAATAACACTGTTCTTAAAAACTATTTTTAGTAAATAGACACAAAAGACAAAAAAAAACAAGACTATTTAAAATTTAATAAAAATATAAACTGCATGTACAGATGACAGCATATAAAGCTACTAAAATCTGTCAAATTTCTTTAGCCGATTTTCAACTTTATATCAATAAGTTTAAGGCTCAATATTGATTGGGAATATCTGAGAGTTTCAGGTATCTGCTGTCATCCGTACTTTATAGTAGTTTTCATTATAGCTAAATAAACAGATTGTATTTTTTGCCATGCTTGTAATTGCTTGCCAAGGTTAATCCGAAATACGAAAATCAGATTTTAACAGAGAAACCTTCCTCTCAATCAGGAATTCCATCTTTTTAACTTCGATTCTTTCTCGTCTGCCATCTTGGCGGATGATAATTAGCGAGTACTCACGGTTTCCAGCTTTCGAGGCCACGTGATGAACGTGACGCAGGTGGCATCTTTACCGCTGAAGGAGGTAGCTACAGCAGGGAGTAGGTGCTTCGCGACCATGGCAGAGACGAGCCGTGAGTGCGCCAACAGGGACCTGGTCTCTGAACAGCTAACTGCACCTGGAATCAGTTGTAAGCACGGTAAGTGGGATCGGGACATCGGGAATTCGGGATGTTTGGCCTAAAGTCAAGTCTTACCTTTCATACTGACTTCAGGGCTGGATCCAGTTTAGCGTTAGGTACTTCAAACTGTGGCGGAATATGTGTATTGATTCCAAAGAGGTTTATTTATTCAAACCGCTCCAGTTTAAAAATATAACCTTGTAGAGTTTTCTACAAATAGTCTACCTGCAGGCAACCCCAATGGCACGTGTACACAGGTGACAGACAGGTCGCCTAATCGCCTTGCCGGTAAAAAGGAAATAATATTTATTTGATTTTGAACTAATCGAGGCCTCGCTGGTGTTGTGAAAAGCCATTTAACTAATTGGTCCGTAATTCGAATAAAATTAATACGGTTCATAATGCGACCAATCAGATCTAAGGCAACTTTGACTTTGGGAAGCGTGTTTCTGCGGCTGGCTTTATAGCCGCGGTGCATGACGGTATTTTTAAACTTCACAACAGCGTAAGTCGCGTAAGATTAACAAAACATGAGTAGGTGGTAGCTTTAGTCCCAATTTTGGCCACACCAAAATATGTAGCTATATAATTTATTAAGCAATATCTTGAATTGGTCGCCTACTGTTATAACCTTAACGTATAAGCCCCGCACGATGATATTGCGACTGGCGGCCATCTTGATGACGTAGGCGAACTCGCACCGTCGGTACCGTTCGCATGTTCAGTCCGCGCTTAGCCACTTACGCACATCGAATATTTTTGTTAGCTTTTTGTTTTTGTTATCCTGTTTTATTGCTGTTTTTGAGTTTTGTTATTTAGTTTTGTTAGCTGTTACTCGTTAAAATGAGCAAGAAATTAATTAACAGTCGTGCTCGTGAAATTATAATTAAAGTGGACAATTATTTTGTTAAAGAGAAAGAGGACTGTAAGTTAGTTCTTGAAATTATAAACCGTGCTTTAAAAAGTGCTTCGGACACTACTGAGGAAATTTTAATACCAAAGCAACTGCTAATAGTTATTAAAAATATTTGGCAAAATTTTACGAAAGTCACGAAGCGTGTGGCACGTACCACAGGCGTTGCAAAAAATACTGTGACGAAATTGCGACGAGAGCATGAGCCAGCAACAGCCAGCAAAATGAGAACTCCTACTAAAGGAAAACGACAAAAGAAGGAATATTTCGACGGATTTTCCTGTGATGTGGTGAGGAGAGAAATACCCACAATGCGCAAAGTCTTCAAAGTAGACCTTAATTATACTGGTAGTGAAACTACATTAAGAAAAATAATTAAATGTGATTTAGGCTACCAATTTAAACGATGCTACCAAAAAGACTGGCTATAATTGAAAGACCCCAAATTCAAGCGTGGAGGGCTAAATATTTACGACGTATGAAAGAAAATGACTCGCTTTGTAATAACAAAAGACTCGTTATTTATTTCGACGAAACGTAGATACACGCACACTACACGATAAAAAAATGTTGGCAAACAGTAACCGATGTTGGAGTGAGACGGAACGACAGCCCTGGCCGTTGATGGATAATAGTTCACGCGGGAAGTGAAAGCAGTTTTGTTGACACTTGACAATGCCCTATTAATGTTTAAAGCAGACACCAAAACGGGGGATTACCATGATCAAATGAATGCTGAGAATTTCACCAAGTGGCTTACAGAAAAATTAGTACCCAAATTACCACGCAAGTCCATAATTGTGATGGACAACGCCCCTTATCACAGTAGGGAAGAGAATAGGCCACCAAGTATGAACAATAAAAAAACAGTTGATGGTTGAGTGACTACAAGCTCACAACATCGACTTTCCCAACAACAGTACAAACTCAGATTATAGAACAAAAGGTTTGGTTAGGTTTGTTCTATAATCTGAGAGTACAAAACCTAAACTGTATTTATTAATTAAACGGCACAGACCGCCGAAAAATTATAAAATTGACAATTTATTAGCTGGCAATGGCCATGAGGTCGTTAGATTACCACCCTACAACTGCGACCGCAACCTCATTGAGTGCATCTGGAACCTGGTAAAGATGAGGATCTCAGAAAAGAATGTGGAGCAGTTGGAAAGTCGCATTGAAGATCTGACGTTGCAGGCGTTGGCGTCAATAACTCAATCAATCATGTTAAACGGCTTGAAGAGGAAATATTGGAATAAAGATCTAATAACTGACGAGTTATTTGTCATAAATACGGCAGACGACAGTGAATCGGAAACGACAGACACAGAAAGCAGTTCTGATTCGGAAGACTATATGAGTGGAATTGAATAAATAAGATAAGGTAAGGGTAAGATTATATTGAATTATATATAAACATTTTTTTTTTTCATTCTATCCTGGTTTTAATTATAAAGAAGTAGGTAGTAATTAATTAACACATGACTGCTACACAGTGGACTCTGGTTCTATTCCCGCTCGCAAATTAACAGAAATGTAGTTAGAAAAAATTAGTATACATGTAAGAAAGATATACGAATAAGTATATTTTTCTTACGTCTACAAGAATTATTTCCTTGAAATTTTTAAAGTTTATTTGTCAGAATATGGGTGAGTAGGTATAAAGAGTGTATCTATAATAAAATTATAAAATACAAATAAACCCTTAACCCTAATATTAATTTTGCGTTAAACATTCTTTTGCTAGCTGTCCTTTTGTGTGACAGATGACGTCACAAAGCTGTTATTGTGACAAGGTTCCATCGCAATATCATCGTGCGGGGCTTATAAATCCCTAACGTGAATGATGCCGACAAATGAAGAGGCTCCGAGTTCTCTATGAGGATACGTAAAAGTTTGGAAAATGGCGTCACAGGTATCGATAATCTCAAAAATAATATCATCTGTTTTATAGATTTGATTTACTTACTTACCCATAATAACTACAATACTGTATTTGTATCACCACTGTACGCTAATTATTAACGAGAAAATATCATTTTTTTTTAGGATGTTGATGATAATACAGGCTACACGGGAACGGCCGGAAATCAAAGAGGCAAAGAGTGTTAACAACTCAAAGAACAAGTGACACTTTGTTACGACTTACGACTACCTTCGTTACCTAATTATTATTAATTGTATGCAAAAATACCGACGATTACATGGAAAACAAATGTAATGCCGGTACCAGATACTTCGTAAATATTATTTTGCATTTTAAACAATTTTTTACCATTTTTACATGCTTTTTATTAGCTTCCCTTGTATGTTTTTTTTTTTTTTACATATTATAAACCAGCGCTAGACCGCAATCCTGCCTGATGGTAAGCAGTGATGCAATCGTTGATGGTAAAGCGCACTAGTTTATTAAGAGCCTATTCACTCTAGCCTTGAAGACACTCAAATTGTAGTCCGACGGGAACACCGTCGCTGGCAAATTGTTCCAGTCCCTCGATGTACGCGGTTTAAAGGAGGAGGCGAAACGCTTCGTCCGGATCGTAGTGGTGGCTTGTTTGCTTGCTTGCTTGTTTGTTTGTTTGTTTGTTTGTCCGTCTCTAACTCTTTGGACTACGAGTGAGCGGCTCATTACTGTAAAATGTCCCACCGTTTTCAATACGTTCGTTAGTTCGTTTTTTTTTTAAAGAATATCGAACTAAAAAGTTGAAAATAAATATAGTTTAAAATACTAAAAAAACATGGTTTTAAAAAATATCGAACTAAAAAGTTAAAAATGTTTTTTTTTAAAAGCGTGAAGCGCTTAATATACAAAAAATATGGCCCAAAGCGCCTGAATCGGCACAATAATGAAGGGATTTTAAATCGAATCATTACCAGTGATCAGTGAACATCGCAATGGCTGAACCCCGGTGAACCATCCAAACTCTGCCCCAAGAGAAAATTGTCCAGAAAAAAGTTATTGGTCAGCGTTTTTTGGACTAGTGCCGGTGTGGTGCACTACAGCTTCCTTAAATCTGGCCAGACGATTACTGCAGATCTCTACTGTAAGTTCCACAAAATGATGGATAAACTAGCCGCTAAACAACCTAGACTGGTCAATCGCACAAGGCCACTGCTGCTTCAGGACAACACGAGACCACACATTGCACAACAGACTGCTACCAAATTTAAGGAGCTTCAATTGGAATGTTTAAGAAATCCACCATTCTCCCCAGACCTTGCTCTAACGGACTACCATTTTTTTTAGAAATTTGGATAACTTTTTGCAGGGGAATAATTTCAACTCGGATGAGGCAGTCCAAACCGCTTTCAAAGATTTTATTGATTCCCGTCATAATGTTTTTTTTTAGAAAAGGCATAAACGAACTACCTATGAGATGGCAGAAGTGCATAGATAGCAATGGATCTTAATTTGATTAAATAAATATCATCATCATCATCTCAGCGTTAATCCTAGTCGCATCCGAAGCTTTTTCAGCTTTGGAGTCTGGGGTCCGCTAAAAAAATATATTAAAATTAAAATTTATTAAACTTCTAAATAAATATATTATATTATAAAAATAAACAACTTTTATTCCTCCCATACAAAAGCCAATTTCATATGTAAGGATCTAATATTTACAAATGACCTGGACTTTGGTCCAGGCAGTGGCATTAAACAACGATTTAAAGGGTAAAAGCACATTAAATGGAATGCATATGCATCTCTTCAGTTATAAGACCGCGTAGACACTCCATACAAAATCTCTGTTTTCTCTAGACAAAAACTAAACAGAATTGAATATAACCGTCCCTAAGTCATTGTGATATGTATTGGATCCTTATGGCCCATCCAAGAACTGAACGCATCAGGTATCGCTAGAATTCATATTATAATTAACCTTGCGTCAGTCGAAGCGAACTTCTGTCGGCCCACACTGCCTCCGCTGGTTAGGCCTGATGGAACACTGGTTCATACGGCGAGAGAGAAAACAGATCTCTTTGCATCTCTCTTTGCCCATAATTCGCGTCTTGATACTGGCAGTGCTACTTCAACTGATTTACCCCATTGCGGAACTTCAATGCCTGAGGTTCGCATTAGAAACAAGAAGGTTCTGAGGGTACTGTGTCATCTGGACGTGAATAAGGCTAGTGGCCCAGATGGTATTCATGGTAAACCAGCGATTGTTCTTAAAACATGTGCGCCCGAGTTGTCTCCTGTATTGACACGCTTGTATCGCCTCTCATTTAGGACTGGTATAGTGCTCAAGTTCTGGAAGCTTGCCAACGTGCAGCCCGTACCCAAAAAGGGTAGTCGTGTCGATCCTACCAACTATCGGCCAATTTCGATCACGTCCATACTTTGCAAAATTATGGAGCGTGTATTGAACTCACGCCTCTTAGCATACCTGGAAGGTAACGATCTCCTCAGTGACCGCAGTACGGGTTTCGCCGCAATCGGTCAACTGGGGACCTACTAGTGTATGCCACTCACATGTGGGGCGATGTCCTCGAGAGAAATGGGGAAGCGATTGCTGTCTCCCTTGATATCTCAAAGGCCTTCGACCGGGTATGGCACGCTGGCCTTTTTAGTAAGCTTCCAGCGTACGGCATTTCCCCTGGCCTGACTGACTGGGTATAAGACTTCCTGACTGAACGGTACCTCCGAGTTGTTGTCGACGGATGCTCACCTGAGCCCATGTCGACTAATGCCGGTGTTCCTCAGGGGTCTGTTCTCTCTGAAACTCTGTTCCAGCTACATATTAACGATTTGCTGATGCCCGGTATCTATGGGTATGCAGGTGACAGCACAGTTGTGGAGACATACTTGCCGGATGCACGGGCTAGTAGGCGATCCGGTCCGAAAGAGAGGCTATGGTAGAGCGAACAGATGTTGCACTGCAGGCAGTCCCGAATGGGGCAATGCCAATCTTGTAGCATTCAATGCCGCCAAAACACAGGCGTGTCTTTTCACCGCCAAAAGGAGCACGTTCACCTTGGCTCCTACTTTTTGAAATGTATCTTTGGAGTGTACCGACCGCCTTCAGCTTTTGGGAGTTGATATTTCCTCGAACCTAAACTTTGGGCGGTTCATTGAGACCAAGGCCAAGGTGGCTGCCTGGAAACTTGGCGTTATCGCAAAGGTCCGGCGGTACTTCACACCAGGGCAGCTTCTAATGATGTACAAAGCACAGGTCCGTTCGTGTGTGGAGTACTACAGCCACATTTGGGCTGGTGCAGCTAAGTGTCACCTGGCCACTTAGGATTCAGCGGAGTGGCGTGCGAAGAGGCTGATTGGTGACCCTGATTTAACTAGAGACGGTCTCCAAAGCCTAGAGCACAGGTGTAAAATAGCCAGCCTTTCGTTGTTCTATAGGATGCATTTTGGGGAGTGTGCGAGGGAATTGCATGATTTAATTCCCCCATCTCCGTTCCACCATCGGACGACTCGTCGTACGACAAATTTCCACCCTTACGTTGTTAACACCACTACGATCCGGACGAAGCGTTTCGCCTCCTCCTTCACACCGCGTACATCGAGGGACTGAAACAATTTGCCAGTGGCGGTGTTTCCGTCGATTTGAGTGTCTTCAAGGCTAGAGTGAATAGGTTCTTGATGAACTAGTGCGCTTTACCATCAACGATTGCGTCACCGCTTACCATCAGGCGGGATTGCAGTCAAGCGCTAGTTTATAATTTAACATTGCTTTAACTGGATTAAATACGAACAAGAGTTGAACTTCTAGTGTTTTATTTAGCCGCGATTACCCCCCAGATAAGGTAGCAAACAAAACAAAAAAAAAAAATCAAAACAAAAAACTAAATGCAAACTTATATAAAAATTTTAACGGTTTAAATCCTAAAGTCTGGTTCCGCCATTACAATTTATACGAACATACCCGAAAGTACATGGGACGTTTGACTTACTATCATAGACACATACTAATGGACTTGCCGTACGCGTACAATCTACATTATTTCTTTGAGTTGAAAAGCGTGAGAGAGATGGCCTATGCTTTCCATCTAGCAGTATCTCTTTCCTCATAGTCGATTGATGATTTTGAGAGAAATAAAGATAGACGAAACTTCGTTTCCTCTCTTTCTTTCGGAGTGCCACAATTCTCAACTCTAAGGCATGTCCATTCGTATATGTAGATAGGTACTGTAACTTGGGAAGTGTAAGCGAGAAAGTAACAACTTACTTAGTGCGAATTCAAAAACCATTTAGATTTTAGATGTATACTGACCAGGGTATCGCAGTACTCAGCTTATAATTTTCTCAACAGCGCTTCATTTTCTCGCAAGGTACAGTGTGATCAGTATTCTTTGGTTATATTTGTTGATTCTAAAGAAAAGACATTTTAATAGGGTTTGGCTTGTTAATTTTTAGCTTATTCGTTTACTAGACGCCTGTTGCAGCCCACTCATTTGTTCCTCCAAGCCATTAAAGAGTAAAACAATTTAATAGCAATCTACCCTGTCCAATAGCAGCGCCTGCAAAAAGGATTGTTATGACCCCATCAGTAATTCCAGAGATTACCCCCTACATCATCATCATCAACCTATTACCATCCCACTGCTGGGCACAGGTCTCCTCTCATATAGAGAAGGATTGAGCATAATCACCACGCTTGCTCAATGCGGATTGGCGATTTCAGTCTTATAAAATACAAACAAAGAAATTACTCTTTATATGTGTGCGTGTATAAGTACACATACAGGGTGTATCTGACATCGTAACGCAAACTTCGAGAAAAGGCTAGACCGCATGCCACTAATAAAATAGGCTATTTGACAGTATTCAATTTTTTGTGATTTTTTGCTTTAGTTGCATAAAATGAGGGTTCTTTATGTCATTTACATGAGTTTTAATAAAAAATAATAACAATTAATATATCCAAAACACAAAAATATGATTGGCTTTTTGTATATCGCGCCACACATTGTGAAACGATCCGGATTGGCTAATATCGCTATGACGTCATACGCGCATCAACGCTTATTTTCGGCAAACTTATAAACTGTTTTTCGGGGGGTTTTAATCGATTTCTTTGTACAACCCAGTACAGCACACCACTTGTAAACCATTTTATTAGATAACAACAACAAATAATAAATAAAAACAAACACCACTGAGAACCGAAAACCGCTTGTGACGTCACTAAAGCGCGACGCCATATTGCGATAATATATATCGTTTTCGCGGCTTATTTGAATTTTGAATTTTTATTTGCATATTTCTTACGAAATACGTATTTAAAATTAAAACTTTCGATGAACTTCTTAACCGCAACCAAGTAATTCAAGATAAAAATTATAAATCTGTCAAATAGCCTATTATGATAGTCATTTATGTCGTTATTGAACGGTTACAGAACACACAGTGTTTAAAATAAAGTGTCGGCTCGGCTTTTGAGCGTTGCAAGCGTGCCACCGTGCGAGTTTGTAGGTATGACGTTTATCCCTGATGTGAACTCTATTAAATCAGCTGATAAGATCGTTTTTCGGGTTTTGTTTTCATTGCGCTTTTTTATGTAATTAGCGAATTATTTAATTTTTACTTTAAAATCTTATTGGGTTATAAAAGTATAGCAATTGTGAATGGTCTGAAGTGAAAAAAAACTACGTTGATTTTTTTTAAATCATGAAAAAGCCGACGAAAAATTCCACCACTGGGGGGTTCAGAATCATGTACTGGATCCATGGTACTCGTTTGTGCGTCGATGTCAGATACACCCTTTATAGATTTAGCGAAAAAAGTGAGGTCGATAATAAAATCAAGTCTGAAATTATGTTTTAGTTTTGGCTAATTGAGAATTGGTTTTTACATCAACCTGCAGGAACAATAAGAAGAGTTTATTTTGACCGTTGCATTACACTCATGGCGTTATTCACGTTGACTTTTTTTTTTTCAAAGTTATCAAGTAATGGTTAGCAATATCTTTCAAAGTGATTCAGGTTATGATCTGTAGTTTGACTGTGTTAGGCGTTAAGACAGCACGGCTTGGAACACTGAAATTCAGTATCTACCGACTATCGCCAATAGTTTACTGACTATCGACAGCTGGTGGCCCTAGGTGGGCCAATTTCAGAGCGTTAGCGAGCCACTTGCTAGGCTGTCGGCCTTGTAGCAGCCACACACATGCTACACAATTCCGACGACCTTCCGCGAAAGGTTCCTATAAATCACACTGGAATCGCGGAAGTCATGGCGGGCGTCCCGACCGCCCAGCGCGAGGGTGCCTATAAATATCACCCCGGAAGCACATCTGCCCCACGTGCGTGGGAGCGTGTGAAACTATAGCGAACCATACTCGCACGTGAACTATAAATTTGCGCGTTCTCTACACCGACCAATCACACGCCGCGGCCTCCCTCGATCAACGAATCAGCATCGAGGACGCACGCGCCACCCCGAGGATTTCTACGGCACAGCAAGCTGATGTCCTATTGGTCACCCCACTATGGTCTAGAGATAGCTAGTTTATTTAAGTTAGTGCATAGCCTGTAAGAGACACATTCTGTTCTTATATTTAGTCACGTTCACAAGACATTCTATTCCTGTCTTCACTCGTGTACATACACATCTTTTCTTATATCGAGTCGCATTTACACTCTATTCCTGTTCACACTTAACTTACATCACGTTATTGTACTATCAGCTGTAGAAGTCCATTCCCACCTTAAAGACTACTGTCGCCTGCGCTAAACCGGCCACGCACACTAACGCATTATTTTTTTATCGCAGTCTTCGTCTTTCTTTAAAGTAATGCAAAATTTCGTTACTTCATTTGAAGTTAAGTTAGCGGCCGCACTTAACAATGGTCTATCATAAGCGAGCGATTGTGGGTTCGATCCTTAATAATGGCAAATCTTTTTGTTGTTTCATATAATTTAAAATTATGATAACTGATTTGTATTTTAAAGTAAAAATGTTTGCAAATAATAATTAAACGAATAGGAAAATTTACTGAATATTTATACCAAAATAGGTTTTTATTATATGTTTTAGTTTACTATAGATGTAATATAATAAAAAATATATAAAAATAAAACAATCAGCATATTATAATGCAATATATTATAAAGTTATATATTATTCGGTATAGATATACTTATACTAATAAATGAAACAAACATTGAAATGGCAGCATTGTAATATTTTATATAAAAGTAATCCTTGACAACCTTATGATATTATTATAGTAAAAAATATAAAAAACATTTTTGGTTTTTAGATAAGAAAGTTATAGTATTGTATGTTATCATTAAAGAGGTTATAGCTTAATTATTCATTTTCTTAAAGAAAAGAGGATTGAAGCTTAACCTGAATATTATTACAATCATAAAATAATCTATACTTAGAACACAAAACAGTGCTTATTACATTTGCAATTTTTTGCTGCCATCCTGCAGTGCCTTTTTCGGAGTTTGAAGGCATGAGATTATAATCTTCAAGCGCTTTCTTAGTTCAAAAGTAAACGAACTTATTTCTTATCGAATTCCGAAATTATTGTTTTTATAATTTACCAAAAGTATTTTGTATTGAAATTGCAAAAGGCGACATCTGTTAGCCATGAAGCCAACCGAACATATTACTGTCACTTAGCTAAATTACTTTACGAGTTGGTTTAGAGTCCGTTATTAAGATATATAATGGTATATATTTAAAACACTTTGTAGGACACTTCTGCACTGTGATTGTTGTAAATTGTTTTTTTTTTGTTTAGCTTATTTTTAAACCACAAATGCAACCTCCCTTCTTTGCAAGATTTAAAGGTTTATTCAACGGTAAATATTGTTGTCTCGTTCCACTTGTCTCAACACATAAGCCACCTTCGTCCTCCAACCTCTTGACTTTTGCTTACAGTATTTCTCTAAAACAATAACAAATTTACTACACACTTGTGCAACAAGCGATTGGTTTTCACCTTACCCAAATAATAATAAAAACAACTTACACAAAAGCCGGTTTCATATTATGATATTTGAGATATATTACTGCATATGTCTGCATATTGATTAAAAAAGTAAAACTAATAACACAAACTCGTAACTATATGTTCACCAACCAACAACAGCTAAGTAACATTATTTGAGTTATTGTAGTTAATAATAGTTATTGTAGGTAGTGGAATATTTTTTGTTCAGTTTGTTTCAAATCTACCATCATCTTTTTATAATGACTCTCATATAGAAAAAATCTTAAAATAAAGCATCATCGTTAAGTTGCGGATCGGTATTTTTACATATTTTTGTTGTCAGCATTCATAACTCACCAATAAACATTTCAAAAATATTTTGTAAGTTATCAGACTTGAACTCGAACCACCTTGAACGCCTATCAAGGCGAGAACCTCTAGGCCATTTAAACATTTACTGTAAGCGTTGAAATTAGTAAGTAGTACCTAACAATCATAAGCGGGCAGCAAGTTATCAAAGTGTATGAGTGTGTATCAAACTTTATTATAGAAGAAGGTCGTAACTACAACTAGTATTGCTTGGCCATAGTTTTGTGAGATTGTAACTCGACTTTTGGTCTTGACTGTACACGTCATAGTATACATCGTACTCCTTTACTTACGTGCAACGGTGCAATATACAACGTTCTAACTCTCAGATTTAGGTAACACGACCTACGCGCTACAGCCTAGAGTTGAGCTGCCTTGCAGATGTTGTGGAGTCAGACCGTTGAGAATGTCGGTGGAACCGCTTCGGAAAGAGCTAAAAGTTGCAATCAACTGGGAGCATAAGTGTTTCGAAAGGTGGAATGAAGATCAGCCCAAAATTGGGAACATTCTAGGCGAATATGCTGGGTGGCACACAGGCCATATGTGGCATGTTTTAATTCGAATTTCTGGTGCTAAGACATGCCGTTTTCGTCGTGATGTTATAGAATAATCAATTTAGTCAGCGATTACGACGCTAACTAAATGACGAAGTGGAGACTCATTAGAGCTGTCATTTTTTTAACAAGTTGGACGTCAAAATATGTATTTTTATGTAGCTGCACCCCACGGTTTTAAACGCGCAAGTAGTAGTAATATAAAAAGACGCACAAACGTATTGTCGTGCCTAAAGAATGAATGTACCTACGAAATTTCATTAAAATCGGTTCTGCCGTTTTGGAGAATTTTGAGGACAAACACTGTGACAGGAGAATTTTATGAAATAGATTTCCGGTTTATTAATCGTTCGCATAGTCGTGGTGGTCTAGTGGTTAAAACACCAGCCTCTCAAGTATGAGTGTGCGGGTTCGATTCCAGATCAGGCAAGTACCAATGTAACTTTTCTAAAGTTATATGTACTTTCTAAGTATTCATGGACACCAATGACTGAAGGTGAAGGAAAACATCTTGAGGAAACCTGGACTTTCAAGTCTGAAATCGCCAACCCGCATTGAGCAAGCGTGGTGATTACGCTCAATACTTCTCTGTATGAGAGGAGACCTGTGCCCAGCAGTGGGACGATAAAAGGTTGATGATGATGATGATGATGAATCGTTCGCACGTGTTCTTGGCAAAATTGTGGCATCTCTCCCACAAAGGCCATTAATCAAGAATTGAGTTGAATTGAATGAATTTATATTTTACTTCGTAAATTCTGGATCGCGCACTTCGGTTTAAGTACTTAACCACCGAATCGTCATATGTATGCTACTAAAAACCCCAATGGATTTCGTAGGATAAATATGACGAGTCGGTCCCCAAATAGAAATCTGCACCCCTAATTGCGTAAGGTACTATTATAACCTATCTAAAATATAGTAAAGCTGGAGGAATATGTAATTAAAGCAAGTTACATTACAGAGGGTTATAATACCTATTTTCTTTTTTAAATGTAAATAAGTTTTTTTATACAAAATAAATAAATATGTAAGTCATAATTAATTTTTGGTGTTCTCCAAAACTTATAATTACGAATATTATACATAAATGTTATGCACTACTACTCATAAACTTGTCCGATGAAGGCCAGCCCGCGCCGCAGCTGACCCAGTAATATCATAATGTCCCAACAATAACCTCTGAGTTTGTTTCGGCGTTTCTTCTCAGAGCTAGTACTAGGAAACGCCGCGGTCATCAAACCATTAAGTATAACTTTCGATCCAGCCGTCCCCTGCTGTCCTCTCTAGCGACGC
This sequence comes from Sesamia nonagrioides, assembly GCA_017933935.1. Lineage (NCBI taxonomy): Eukaryota > Metazoa > Arthropoda > Insecta > Lepidoptera > Noctuidae > Sesamia > Sesamia nonagrioides. The sequence goes on from JADWQK010002185.1 coordinate 200,130, forward strand.
CCTAAGCCGAGGTTCGTACCCCACAGGGGGTGCCCTTAGTGGGTAGTCGCCTAATTTTAAGTTAGTTTTAAGTGCCCCTGGCTGGAGGCTTTAATTTTTAATTAAGGCATCCACAGGAAAGTCCGGTTAAGTAGTTACGGCCTCTAATGGCCACCTACGAGATGCCACATCAAAAAAAAAAAAGTAGTCATAAAAATTGCGAAAGAAAGAAATGGTTGCATTGCAGCAACATCTAATTATGTTCAAGAGTACCTACCTAACAGTACCTAATCAATATTCATAGATCATAGACGATATATATTTGATATACGTTTGTCGTGGTGGCCTAGTGGTTAAAACACCAGCCTCTCAAGTATGAGGGCGCGGGTTCGATTCCAGGTGAGGCAAGTACCAATGTAACTTTTCTAAAGTTGTATGTACTTTCTAAGTATATCTTGGACACCAATGACTGAAGTATAAATGTTTGATTTCGCGTTCAATCTATTGCAGAGGAGAGGACCAAGAGTGAGATAAAATTTTGATGTGAAAGCATGTTTGATATGATTTTGAGGACAGACTAGATATTTAAGTCTTTCGTTAGTAAAGTCCGTGCTATATGTTAGATCTGTGTGCTGTTTTAATACAATAGCCATTATAAATAACTGTCGGACTGTTAGTACTTCACATTCTTTGTGTAAGAGGTTAGTGGGAAAGAGGAATGGCCGGAAAGTAGACACTTTGAGAATTTACGAATCCTATTATTCACAGCTTTTATATGTCTGATGCTTAAACGAAAGTATCTCATCTATTTGCGCCCGGTAAAACCTTAAAATAAACCTGAACAAGACTGATTCTGTTTTGAAGTATACGTCACATTGTAATAATTTCCAGATCTTTTTATTAGCTGCACCAGCGTCTTTAAATGCAGTGTTATCGTAATTGCATTTTACTTTTTTAGGAGGTCCTTACAAGACACTGAGCATGGCCCGACACGCTCTCGGTTAAAAGGTCTGTTTTTGAAAATGCCATTAGAAAAACAGAACGTGCATTTTTTTTTTGTTCATTGCATTAAAATGCACGTAATGTGATTTTGAATTCGAATCGTATAGTCGTATTTCGATTCGAATTACACGATAGATATCTCGAAAGATAGTAAAAAAAAACAAAGACAACTTTTATAAAAATGTATTCAAATAAATCACAATAAATGCTCAAATTGCTCCAATGCTCCCCTGTTGTATAATGAATGCTAATGTCGCAGATGGTTTTGCATTTGCATTTAGTGAATTACACTATAATCTCGAAATAGAGTGATAGTAATAAAAACAAGTTCACTTTTATAAAAAATTGTTTAAATAAATCACAATATGTTGCTCAAATTGCTTCCGTAGTGTAATGAATGCTCGGCTGTTGCATATAGTTTTGCATTTGCATCTAGTGAGTGATCGGAGCATGGTTCGTCCTTAAGATTTCTCTATCCATTATAATATGTGATGGGAAACAGAAACGAAGGTGAGGGCTTGCGTGATTTCTGGATGCGGGGATGTAGGCCGCAGATTGGGACGGATGCGGGGATCTTTTTTAGAAAGGGAAGTGTGCTCAAATTTGGTTTGCAGTCAAGAAATGCAGGTGGCTTATGAGCCTCTAGGTGGTGATGGACTGCATCGAGATTTGAGTGCAGACCTCGAATGTTAGAGGCTCACAGTGACGGGCCAGTCGTGGGTTGCGGAAGCAGTGTTAGTCCCTGGCGTAGATGCGTGATGTAACACTGGCACTGGAGTGGTTTTTAATCGGTAAGAGTGACAGACTTAGAATGAGGATTTTCGACCCCCGAGGGTAAAAAAAGGCGATGGCTGTGGTGTGTGACGCACCGCCTCAGCGAATGGCGTCGGGCTGTGGCCGCGTCAGGTCGAGCCTCTTCGCTTCTTCCTCGGCGGCGGGCTCATCTGAGCTCTTCCGACGTCGCTGCAGTCTGGCTCCGAGGATAAATTCGTACCCGAAACCGAGCAACAATGTCGGCGAAGCCGGTGCATTTGGCTTCTTGACTTGACCGGTACAATACGCCGCGCTCCGCAGCTCCACGCTGTAGCGTAAGCGTCACAGCCTCGGAACGTGGAGCACGTATCGCCAGTCCCTTGCGCCCCTAGCGGACGGAGAATTTCCGCAGCGAGGCGCCGAGAAATCGCCTCCATGCGGGCGTTGACCATGCAAATACGGACAATGCGCTCTACTGCGCTTTACCATCAACGATCGCATCAGTGTTTACCATCAGGCGGGATTGCGGTCAAGCGTTAGTTTATAACTTATATAAAAAAAACTTCGTCATCCGTATGTGTGCTTGCCGGTCTTGGTGCGGGAGCTGGGGCCACTACCGATGCGGCGTCGGTGGGCGTGTGTCGCTCGCTGCTGCTGACCGCTCAGCACAGCGACTTGTCGCCGGAGGTCCTCCAGATCATTTCATAGGCGGTTGTTTCCTCCTGCAACTTCGCAACCTCGTCTGAGGCCGTCCTGTTGAGGAAGATGCCAACCGCCTCCTTTATGTCCGCGGCAGCCTCCTTTAGACCGCGGGTGAAAGTGCCAGATTTGATGGCAACCTTCAGGACTAAATCCACCCCGTCCAAGGCAAGCTGGCTTACGGCCACCGCCGATGGTTGCCCCCCTTCCGCCGATAGAGGAGCGTATCGCTCGCGTGCGCGTCGGGCGCTATTTCTGACACCGTTTTTTCGGACATCTTCATCTTTGACGAAGGCGATGTGGCTGTACTTTTTTATGGGTGGGTATTTGATTCTCCCGAGGCCCGCGGATGCTTCCGGTGCAGGATATATCGCCCGCTGCGTGGAATTTATTAACTGCTTTATAAACCTAAAAATATTATTTTCTTCCGGCGCGGCGGCCCGCGCCCAAGCTAATGGGTGCAGCGGGTGCGTTTTCAGCGTTGCTAACATGGAGCCCGAGCGCCGCCTGTAGGCGGTTGTACAGTAAGGGTCAAAAGGGGAGTACCACTTCTAACACTTATTGTAAGAGCAATAAAGTTCAAAAGTGGTAATGTACTTTTGACCCTTACTGCACGGAATCGTGCGATCCATGACCCTGTACGGGGCCCCTGTGTGGGCGATGGACCTAACGACCAGCACTCTCCCCATTCCGCGCAAACCGCAGCGGTCGATGGCTGTCAGAGTCGTCAGCGGGTATCTCACGATTTCCTACGGTATCTGTGCCGCATAACAGAGAGCTGTACTCCCGGTGCCACCACTGCGTCCAATGCGGGGAGGACACGGCGCAACACACGCTCGCCGAGTGCGTAGCTTGGTAGGACCAGCGCCGTGTCCTCACAAATGAAGTAGGAGGCGATCTGACGCTACCGGCCGTAGTGCGGATGATGGTCGGTTGCGATGGTGTACTTCTGTGAGGACGTGATGTCGCAGAAGGAAATTGCGGGCCGGGAGGCAAGTGCAAGGGCGGACAGTGCCCTTTTTCGGCCCCATGAATGGGTCCAGGGGCGAGGGACTTGGTGCCACGTGTTCTCGCCGCATCGTACGCAGACCACAGGTCGGTGGCCCTGGTTTGAACTATGCCTAAACTTTTGGTGCCGGTGGCACTGAGTGGGCCCACGTTTTCCCCGCTAAGTCTCTGTTGACACCGCGCAAGGTAATGAACACGGCGGTGTCAAAAATAGCCCGCACGTCCGGTGTCCGTTTAAGGATTGCGTGGAATACGCAGCAGGGTCTTCCTTGTGCGCCCTTGATCTGGCTGGAATCCCATCGCCCGGAGTTCCTCATGGATCGCGTCCAAGGTATATGTCCGCTGATAGCCCCCTGATGGCGATTTTGAAACCTTTGTCCGCTGGCAGTGAGTAGGAGAACCAAGACACGCCACTCTCTCCAGGCTAGTGAGGTAGCGTTGGACCAGCCGGTACTCTTCCTCGGTATCGGGGGTGAAGTAGACCTCCGTCCCGTACGGTCGAGCATTTGGCGGCCGGCTCAGCCGCTCCTTGATGGCCCGGAAGTGGGCGGCCCAATTTGGCAGCCTCTCTACCACCAGCGGCTTCTTCTTCTTGCCATTGGTCGCCATTTAGGCGAGCCGGAGGTGGCAACACGGGGTGCATTAATGTCAGCGGACACAGTCACCTCCTCCTCCGTTGGTGTGGGCGAGCGCGGCGGCGTGAGGCGCACCGATTCGGCGAAAGTAGGCTGGCTCGCCCCTCCCGCATTGTGCGCGCTCACGCTTTGGCTGCGGCGGGGCGAGGCAGTACCGCTTCGCCTCCTCCTTGGCTGCGGACTAGTCCGAGCTCCTACGTCGCCGCTGCTGTCTGGCCTCGAGTCGAAACTCGTAGCCGAAACCGAATAGCGGCAACGGCATCCGGATCGCGGGTTTTATTTCTCGATACGCCATCGGCATCTGAGCCGGTCGGCGGGTGAATCCCGCACTGGCTGGCCACACCCGCCCAGTCATCGCTGGTCCCACCAGCAAGACGCGGGAGCCAGATGTGGCGGTGTGCGAAGCTGGCACAGCTAGCGCGGGCGAAGATGTTCCCTGTGACGTTGGTACAGCCGTGGGCACGGATGCGGGTACGCGGGCTGGCGTAGGGGCCCCGCGCTTGATGCGTGCGCCCCTGGGTAGTGACCGGTCCCGGCGCCTGTATGGGCACCGGCCGGAACGTTGCGGGGCGGACGGGCACCGCGTGCTGCCGGCTCGACGACGGCCTTGACGCAACGCGCGCAGGCACCGATGACGTCGGTGGGCACAGCACCAGGTCCCCCCCCCCCCCCTCCTCTTGCCTAAAAGGGAGGATTTACATTTGGTGTAGGCTTATTTAAGGAGTTACCAGCCGCTCCTACATAGGCTTATTTTAGGAGTTGCAAGCCGCTCCATGAAGAAGAGAGAGAGAGAGTGAAGAGTGATAGATAGGGTAGAGCCATCATCACTTTTATAACCATGGCTGTAGGATCATTCAAATGTGCTTAAGGGGCCATCCATAAAGTACGTCACACGAATTGCATAATTTTTTGAGCCCTCCCCCGTCCTTGTCACAGGTGTTCACATTTCTGAAACCCCCCCCTCCCTAGTGTGACGTCACACGTTTTGCAATTTCACATCGAAAAATTATTAAATTAAAACATCATAAACAAAACAATTTAAACCGTATTGTCCCAAAGATAGAGTTGGATATATTTTTTAGTTTATAATTAATATTTCAAATTACGCGATTACTACCTCTAGGTATATTAGATTTTGAAATGTGATGTCACGAAACTTACTACCCCACCCACCCCTTGTCACACCATGTCACACTTTGTCGACACCCCCCTCCCCCCTTTATGTGTGACGTACTTTATGGATGACCCCTAAGAGCACAAGTTAAAAAATGTACAATATATACGTATTTGTAGAATATTACAGATTTACAAAATTAGAAGGTGGAGCTGTGAAGAAAATGAAGTTATAGGTTAAAATAAGATAATAATAAATAAGGAGGTGAGGCTGTGAAGAAAATGAAGTTAGAATTAGTAGGTTTAAATAGATAAAGTAGTATATAAAAATATTAGAAGTGTTCCTGTTAGGGAAGAATTAAAGTTAGTTGTAGATATATGTTTGAGAAAATTATAAGTGATAGAAATGCCAAAACATTTTAGGCAAAGAATTGAGACACTAGATGAAGTGTTTTTTGGAATTTAGAAAAGGGAAGATAAGAGAGAATGTTACATTGGGCGCCAAACTGTCGCGTAACGTCAAGAAAAGAAAAAGGGAGGAGGAAGTCAGATATATAAGTACGAGTACCTATAAATAAGAAGTGTGAGTATATGTAGGTATATATAGACTTATACATAACACTACAAGATTTAGTCCGTGAGCATTACCATAATCACTAACAAACTTCCCGGTTCCTATGCCTTACTCCACTAGGGATGACTCCTTGTATCTACATATTACCCCGATCATCAAAGCCACTCCCGTCACCTGCTGCGTCCGCCCTAACTGCAACTATCCTAATAGTTGGTTGCCTTACAGCCTTACAAGAGGACTCCCGCATTTACACGGTTTTCATCAGCCCTCGCACCACCGCCAGGGATATATCATACACTATACAGGATCGTTGCCACCAGAAGTTCTGGCAATCTAAATAAAATCCACAATGAGTTGTAACCAGATATTACGCAAGCCCTGACCTCTTTTGTCACTAAACTCAATCCCTATAATGGATAAACGAATTATTGGGAGAACCAAACCCCAATTCTTTAAGTTAGCCTACCTACTGTTAAGTCCGCCAAAGTAAATTAGTCAACAGTATTCAAGGTCAAAAAGATGAGATAGCCGCTATCTTCCGCAATCAACTTAACATCTTCCTCTATCCACATTGCAACTCTATTGCATTAGATCGTAGTAATTGTAGTTAAGATTTCTGTACAAAAATAACCCTGTGGTTGTTAATTCCACTTTCAACCACCAAGTTAGATAAGCTTGTAGAGACAAGACTTCCGTTGATGTCTGCCGTGATGGTGCTGCCATCTGTTGGCAGTGTGCTCGAAGCCAGCATCGGAGGCAGCTGCTGATGTGTGACAGCAATCAATGCTGGAGTCGGAAGTATGAAGTTCCTGAAATTCAGAAAAGATTTTTCATTGTATACCTATTCAGTTAATTGTTATATTTTGAGGCAAGAAAGAAATTTTCAATGGACTATGAACACCGATGCAAACAATATAATTTTTTATCATTTAACATAAGACGTAGTATTAGTGCCATGTTTTTGGCAGACATAGTAAATGGCTCAATTGATTATCCGGAACTACTCAGCAAAATACTTCTTTGTACTAATCAAAATCACCTACACAGACAACCTCCGGTGCAGGCACCATGTGCAAGATCTATTACAGGCGCAACGCCTTTTTAATTTAAAATGTAAGTCTTTACCATTGCACCTGGATATCTACCTATTTCGCACCAAAGCACTAACTTTAATTTAGATTACTTTGTGAACAAGTGAATCAATCAGCACCATCATCATCATCATCAAGATGTTTTCCTTCACCTTCAGCCATTGGTGTCCAAGATATATGTACTTAGAAAGTGCATATAACTTTTAGAACACAACAATACTGATTTTTGCTGTCAAGGTGTCAACACGCGTAGGCGAGCTGTCTAAATTTATAAGTGATTCTGTGCATAAATCTATGTTTAGAAACATTATCAAAGTAAAATCGAGTTGGTGATAACACTGTGCAATTTCCCGGGGAACGAGCGTGCTGATGATTTGGCTAAGGAGGCGGCTCTGGCATCGAGAAGGAAGCCTGATTACGACCAGTGTCCCATATCGTACGTGAAGCGGCTTATACGTCAGTCATCATTGGATGAATGGAACAGTCGGTATATAGCCGGGGACACTGCGTCGGTCACTAAGATGTTCCTTCCCGATGTCAGAGTGGCTCACCGCTTTGTACTTAAGGTCAAGCCCGAGGGGAAGCTCACCCAGATGCTGACGGGGCATGGTGGATTCTCCCAGTACTTAAGCCGGTTTAAGTTAAAGGAGAGTCCATCATGCGTCTGTGAGCCAGGCGCCGTAGAAGATGTCGTGCACATTCTCGTCGACTGCCCGATTCATTCAGTGCAGAGGTTCAGCCTGGAACAGAGTCTAAGGTTAAGAATAAGTAGGCAAAATTTGTGCGATTTACTTACAAATAAGAATAGCCAAAACCAATTTATAGATTACTGCACAACTATATGTAAATTAGTAAATAATAGAAATAAGTAGATATATAAGTTTGTTAAACTATATATTTGAAAATATATAAAAGTTAGCAAAGTGTTGTTATTAGATAAATAATTAAGTAGACAGTAAGTGTGTAGAAATAAGTAATAGTAAGTAAGATTGTAGTAAGTAGGGTAGATGAAGCAAACAATGTAACAAAAGCAAAAACCTAAATGTAAATAAATAGACCTATAATAAGAAAGTAATAAATAGAAGTAAGAAAAGAATAAATAACTGTCATGTAGTACTAGTATATAAGATAATGATAGTTAGTATATTATGTATGTTAAAAATAAACAAAGATAAAGATCGGGCTAGCCGACATGGAATAAAATAAATAAAGTTAGGAGATCCCCTCCCGTAGTAGTACAATCCTGGAAGGAAATCCGGGTTCCCCAAGTAGCATAGCTCATAATGCCCTGTGATTATACTGGGCATAACTTAAAAAAAAAAAAAAAAAAAATACTGTGCAATTATTGGGGGCTAAAACAATCAGTGATTTAGACTAAAAACAGTGATTAAAACCTAAGGGCACACTGCCACTTGCGTTTTTGACTTTTTCTTCACCTACCCTACATAAGTTAAATTAAAAAGTTATAACGTCACTAGACGTCAATAATGTCATCTGTCACTTAGCATTTTGTTGCCAGTGTAGGAAAATAAAATTCTACCATGAGTCAGAAAAATGTTGCCAACAACCACCAATTAAAAACGGCCAAAAACAACAAACCTACAAAAGCCAATCAGCCGATCTTCACCCAACAAGTATTCCAACCCGGTCTATTTATTAAACAAACGTCATCTCTCAGTGACACTGAAATATCAACTCAAAGCAATCAAGCTGAAATAATAGAGCTGGAGGATGAATCCCAACAAGAAAAGACCCCTTCTGTGGATAATGCTCAATATCCTTCTCCACCACCCGGGCAACTTGTTCCTTCACCTCGTCTTAATAAAAAAAAAGGAAGATATCTGAGTCACCTCCACAGACTGAAAGAACAGTATCAAGTAACAGGTTTGGAAACCTACCCTTGGATCCTGTTGATAATTCGGGCTCTAATATCCTTAAAAAGCCTAACAGACCTCCACCGATTGTGCTTTATGGCATACAAGATGTCAGAGAACTATCAAAATTAATTGAAACAGTCATCAATAAAGACCTATTCAAACTTAAGATCCTGAATAAATCGATCTTGCATGTACTTCCATGTAATGTGGAAGAATACAAAAAAAATATTTCAATTATTCGAGAGAACGGACTTATTGGCTATACATTTACTCCAAAAGAGACTAAAAGCTACCGGATAGTCATCAAAAATCTCCATCACACTACACTGGACGATGCCATCATCGAAGCCATTGAAGCTTCTGGAAACAATGTGAGGGGTGAAATAATTAACGCTCGTTTTGGGCCAGACAAAAAACCAACTTCCACATTTTTTGTCAACCTAGAACAAAGTAATAACAATCCAGCAGTAAAGAACATCCTTTACATATATAACCAAAAAATAAAAATAGAAGATCCTCGCAAATCAAAGAGTATTGTCCAATGCCAACGCTGCCAAGAATATGGACATTCGAAGAACAATTGCATGAGGCCTTTTAGATGTGTTAAGTGTGGAGAAAACCATAAAACCTCTGAGTGCGATAAAAAAGATCGAAACACACCTGCAGAATGCGCGCTTTGCTCTTGCGATCACCCAGCAAACTACAAAGGTTGTCAAATTTACAGAGAGTTTGTGGCTCGGAGACAAAACCATAACCCAAGGTCAAGAAAAACAAACCAGCCTATTACAAAATTACCTGATATTTCAGTCACCGCACCAGAACCACGCTTGCCACGTCGGATTGAAAACCAAACTTCACAGCACAAAACTTACGCTCAAGCTGTAGCCGAAAATACCAAAACATCAACATTAATCTATGATAATCCTGACCACTACCACCTGAATCCTGCTCTGGAAACCATCCTTTTAAAACAAAATTGATCTTCTAATCCAACAAATAAGTTCCATGTTGGGTCTTATCACCACACTCGTCACTAAACTGTCAAAATGACAATGCTCCATGTGGCAACCTGGAACATCAATGGTCTTGCACCAAACACTCTTGAACTAGAATCTTTCCTCAAGTCTAACATGCTGGATGCATGTCTCATATCCGAGGGACATACGACCTCAAGAAGTCGAATATCTATTCCAGGATACAGTGTCTACTTCACGTTACATCCTGATGGAGGTGCCGACGCAGGCTCAGCAATTCCTATTAAAAATAGCTTGAAGCACTGTCTATTACCATCTTATGAATCCAATTACTTGCAAGCAACTACAGTGCGTGTAGAAGATGGCTCTGGCCAATTAAACCTATCAGCGGTATACTGTCCACCACGATACATCATAAATGAAGCCATGTTTACGAAGTTCTTCCAGTCCCTGGGTAATCGATTCATAGCTGGCGGCGACTGGAATGCGAAGCACACGTACTGGGGGTCAAGGTTAAGTGTAACGAGGGGTCGCGAGTTAAAAAGAAGCGTTGACTCCAATCGGCTAAAGCCTCTATCTACTGGTGAACCAACTTACTGGCCTACAGACAATCAAAAGACACCGGACTTGCTAGACTTTTTTATCACCAAAAACATATGCCATCTGAACGTCCATATTGAATCCAGCCTGGACAGTTCTTCTGACCACACTCCGGTAATGCTAATGATAAGTACAACGATCATAAATCGTGAGACGGATAATGATAAATTGCACAATGCAAAAACTGACTGGGATGATTTCCGCCACTATCTGGTATCCAATATAAATCTTAAGTGTTCACTAAAAACTCCAGCAGATATAGATCAAGCGTGCATATACAATATGTAAAGAAAACCCTGTCCGATCCGTTAAGGTATTGTTAGGTATCGATAACTGATTCTACTAATGCCCACAAAGACAGACTAAACTTAAAAAAAAATCCCCCTAAAAAAATAAATATTATTTCGCAAAAAGAGGGAACTTAATACATGTGCGTTATGCAACCCCTTCCGCGGGCGCAGGGCGGGGGGCGGGGGGCAGGGCACGCGGCACCTGTGACGTGGTCGCGTCGCTATTCGCATATAAAAATACCGGTGTTGTCACTTTTAAAAATTACCAAATTTCGGGGAAATTGGAATTAATTCCTGGGAAAAAAGGATTATTTCAAAATTCATTAGTATTGTTACTATGATGATTATGTAAAATTTTATATTATATTTGGTCAAGTGTTTACCTAACCTTTATTATCCTTATGGGTCGGACAGGGTTTTCTTTACATATTGTATATCACAAATCTTATTCAGGTGGCAGCCTGGAATAACACACCTGCACTCATTACACCATCCTGTAGATTACCAATACCAGTCGAGATTCGAAACAAAATATTGGGAAAACGTAGACTGCATAGGGTATGGCAGCTCTCTCGCAACAGAGAAGACAAAACCCGACTGAACCGTGCGATCGCTGAATTAAAGAAAACTCTTGCAGAAACTGCAAACAGAAACTTGATAAATTCAAGCGGCCACCATTCTCTTTGGAAAGCTACTAAGACAATGATTCAACCCCAACAATGTTTCCCTCCAATCAGATCAGGCAACCTGTGGGCACGTTCTGACTCCGAAAAAGCAGAAGCATTTGCAGCCCACCTAGCCAATGTATTCAAGCCTAATGAAAGCCATGGCCCTGATGACCCTGAAATAGATGCATTCCTAAATCAATCTCGCATCAAATAAAGCTCCTGGCTTTGACTTAATTACACCAAAGATACTGAAGGAGTTGCCTAGGAAGTGCATTGTTTTTCTAACAAATCTCTTTAATGCAACATTACGAGTTCTCTACTTCCCTTTCCTCTGGAAAATATCGCAGATAGTGATGATCCACAAGCATGGCAAACCGATCAATGAAGCGACTTCATATCGACCAATTAGCCTCACACCAATATTGTCGAAGTTATGGGAAAGAATCTTTTTGACCAGGGTAAAACCACATCTTGATGAAAACAGCGTTATACCTAACCACCAATTCGGGTTTCGCAAAGATCATTCAACTGTGGAACAAGTGCATAGAGTCTACCACACGATCAGAGAATGCCTTGAGAAGAAGGAGTATTGCTCAGCAGCTTTCATCGGCATCCAACAGGCCTTCGACCGAGTATGGCATAAAGGCCTACTGTATAAAATAAAAAAAAAACCCTTCCAAATTTATTCTATCTTCTGATGAATTCATACCTAAAGGAGAGAACGTTTCAAGTCAAGCAACGTAGCGCGAAATCTTCCCTACACACCTGCCGCGCCAGGGTGCCACAGGGTTCGCACCACATTACATACACGTTGAGAAAAAACCTGTGCCCAACAATCAAACTTGGCCAGGATCCTCTACCGCCAAGCAAATATGTGAAATACTTGGGATTTTACTTAGACCAACGTATGACCTGGAAAGACCATATTAAACACAAACGGAATGAAGTAAATAATAGATTCAAAAATCTCTTGTGGATGCTTGGCAAGCAATCAACTTTGTCCCTAAGCAATAAACTTAATCTAAGTTAAAGCTCTAGCTCAGTCATAAAACCAATTTGGATGTACGGAATTCAACTATGGTCCTCGGCCAGTAAATCAAACATACTCTGCCTCCAAAGAGTCCAAAACAACATTCTCAGGACCGTAAGTGGTGCAGCTTGGTTCACACGCAACACTGAGATACATGAATACCTAAACATGAAGACTGTCATTGAAGAAGCCAAACAATACTCAGATAACTATGCTGAACGATTAAAGACACATCCTAACCCATTGACAAGCATGCTTTTAATGTGAAACGGAATCAATCGCCTGAAAAGAGCAAATGAGCTGTATGACTAAGGATAGTTAAGGCAGTGGCTTTAACTCACCAAAATTTCCAACTACTTCAACACATCTGATTAAAGTCCTGAAGACTGATCGCAGATTACAAATAAGAGAAAAAAGAAAAAAAAAAAACTTTTAGAAAAGTTACATTGGTACTTCCCTGACCTGGAATCGAACCCGTGCACTCATACTTGAGAGGCTGGTGTTTTAACCACTAGGCCACCACGACAATCAGCGCCATAGTTTAAATAAATTTACAGTAGGTACCTAATTTTCTGTTGCCATCTGTAACAACCGTCTTCCTTGAAGCCAGCATTGCAGGCAGCTGTTGATGAAGATGATCTTGCCAGCAATAAACGCTGGTGTCAGATGTAGGAAGTTTCTGAAATTCAGAAAAAACACTGGGTCTTTGCAATCTAGTTAAAACAAAACATTGTCTTATTTGATTATGTGCCGAGTCCATGGTTTTAATTTCTACATTGTTCACCTTGAATTAAAAAAAACCGGCCAAATGAGAGTCGGACTCGCACACGAAGGGTTCCGTACCATTATATTTAAAAACAAAAAAGAGTTTCATTTTCGTTGTAATCATTATAATTACAAAAATAACCCACACTAGGAATTTACCCTGTAACGTGGGTGCGTTTACAAACATATAAACTCATATACACAAACAACTAGACTCAGAAGAACTACTTGTAGGTCATAAAAATATTTGTTCTGTGGAATCGAACCCGCGACCCGCAGCGCAGCAGTCAACAGCTTAACTACTACGCTAACCATGCAGTCCAAATCGGCACCGTAGTTTATTATAAACAGAGTTTAAATAAATTTAAAGTACCTAATTTTCTGGTTCCCTCTGTAATGACCATCTTCCTTGAAGCCAGCATTGCAGGCAACTGATGATGATCTTGCCAGCAATAAATGCTGGTGTCAGATGTATGAAGTTCCTGAAATTCAGATTGGGCTTTGTAATCTAGTTAAAACAAGAGATTGTCATAATAAAATAAAAAATTCTACACTAGTCTAGAATTATGTGCCGAGTTCATGGTTTGAGTTTATTGTCCACATTAATGACAATGTCCACGTAGAATTTAAAAAAATAGCAGTTGTGGGACTGAACACAGAATACACAAAAAGTAAAAAAAAAACAATCATAGTGTCTAGTCAGTCGTGCTCACACAATTTTTAGAGAAGTTTTCACTCATAGATTAATATTGTTTTCACTTGTCAAACCGTACCTTGTTCTTCAAAGTTGCTAGGGGCGGATCCATCCCGGCTGGATCCGTCCTAAGTAAACCAAATGCTTCAAATTGTGTCGAAATACAAATTGATTAATAGTGCTCCAGTTCAAAACGGTACTACGACGAACTAAGTAATTACTAGCCTACTTATAAGTATGGACTTTATTTTCTATGCTATTTAGCTATCACGCGCCCGAGCAGGTCGCATTGAGGTCGCATTGGCGCAAGAAAAGAGAATTAGAGAAAAATAGTTATAAATTAAAAATGTACTCTGTGAGAGAAAATGAGAAAATTTTGAATTGAAGTTTCCATTAATTCGCTCGCGTGGTGAGGTGCGCCTGCTGATTGGTTCGAAGATCTATTAAAGAATCACATTGTGAGTTGCGACCAATCAAAGAAGGGCAGCCTGTGGGGCCAGTGGGGCAGCCAATCATATAGAAGTGCGTTTGTGCGGTTAGCTACAATTGCGCTTTACAGTTTACGGATCCGAGTAGCACATTGTAACAATGCGTTTAAAGGATTCTTAATGCACTGCTATAAAACTGAAATCGAAATGGCAACAAGAGTACGCTAGCGCGACTTTTGAATTTTCTGTAATATGCGTTTAAATGGCTTGTGCATATTTAGATACGAAATTACATAAAAGCTGATGAGAATTGGGTGATTGAATTGAGGTGGTGAGGGGATGAGAATTGTGGCACTCCGAAAAAAAGAGAGGAAACGAAGTTTGGGTCTTCTTTGGTCTGGGTCTTTATTTTTCAAAATCATCAATCATCTATGAGGAAAGAGATAGAGCTAGACCGAAAGCATAGGCCATCTCTCTCACTCTTTTTCAAACCAAAAAATACTGCAGAAAGCAGATTATACGTGTACGCGCTCTGTCATGTTACATGTATATGTCGATGGGCTGTCCTTTATAAAAATATATAGTCTGTATCCTCCATTGATCTAGCAAGTTATGTCCAAAGAATTTGTATAAATACCTAGAAAGCTGACGAGCCGGCAAAGGCGTTCTAGAAAGAGAAACGCACGAAGGACCCCTGTGTCCCTTTCTAGTAGGGCGTACACAGTTCATAGGAAAATTGGGACATTTAATAAACTTCAAATTTTTTTTTTTTGTAAAAATCTAATAACAGTAAGAGGTAGCTACAAAATAAAACATGAACTTTATTTATATTGTATACTAGCGACCCGACCCGGCTTCGCTCGAATAAATGTATTATATTAGGTATATATAACTTTATCTTGAATCACTCTATCTATTAAAGAAAAGCGCATCCCGTTACTTAGTTTTATGGATCTAAACATACGTAGGGACAGTTACGGGCTCGCGTTGCCCCTGTGCGCCGCAGCCTCTATGTCTCTGTAATATCTTCGAAAATATTTATTAAATTACATGCTGTAAAAGGCAATATTGACATATATAAAATGCAAAATGAATTTAGTGAATAAGGTTTTCAGTACGTTGACTTAATAGAAACGCTTGGAACGCAAGTCATACCCACGCCCACGCGCCTCAATTCGGGTGCCCTCTCGGTACTCTAGCTAGCAGTCTAGCTAGTAGTCACGCACCAAAGAGTATAATAATACTAGCACACACCGTTGTGATAAGTGGACGACGCGGCGCGCTATGCTGCGAAATATAATTAAAAAATAACAAAACGCATGTTCAAGAAATCAACACATTTATTTATACAAAGTGTTACAGACGTAACAAATACAATACACTTTGAAAGACAAAAAATTGTCAACCATCATACCGCAAATGTATAAAACCTTGTTTTAGTTGTTGGTTCAAATGGAATAACTTAATGCCATTATTCTCGAATTCCATCATCACTTGGAACACTGCAAGAGAATTATGTTCACCAACAATCAATAAATATCGAACCGGACGAAGCGTTACGCCTCGTCCTTCATACCGCGTACATCGAGGTACTGGAGCAATTTGCCAGCCGGCGGTGTTTCTAAGGCTAGAGTGAATAGGCTCTTAATAAACTAGTGCGCTTTACCATCAACGATTGCGTCACTGCTTACCATCAGGCAGGATTGCGGTCAAGCGTTAGTTTATATATATATATTTCTTTTTAAATTATTATAAACTAGTGCTTGACTGTAATCCCGCCTGATGGTAAGCAGTGATGCAATCGTTGATGGTAAAGCGCACTAGTTTATTAAGCCTATTCACTTAAAAAACTTAGGAATAGGAAGGATGACGACAGTTGAGCGAGGTGATGCAATGTTAAACCCAACAACACGACCAACGATGCTGCGCCAGAGGGAGATTGATCTGGAGACTCTCCACGACCAAACCTCCGACACAACAACATTTGGCGCATCGTACCCGGCACACATCGCAACACAACTGCTCAGACCCGTCTTCTGTACGGCTTCACCAAATATCATGCCGGAACACGACGAATCGCTTGGCGAAAAAATAGTAATAATAAAATGGTTAGGTTGGTTATTCAAGTAGGTTAAACTTTTTGTAAAAGTGTAAGGTAAGTATATCTAATACAGATAGTTGACATACCTACACTGATACGCTGTTTGTTACATTTTCTTTAGGACATATTAGGTATAAAAATTTTCAAAAAAATATACAATTTGTTTCTAGTAAGTCTTTTCACTTTTTTAACAAACTTAAAAAAGGAAGATGTTCTTTCTTCAGCTGTCTTGTCTTTTTTACAGGACATTATACTCACCCTACACAAAAAAAAATTGCATCGACCATATTGAATATTTAACCATAGAATAAAGAGAGGGAAGTACGTTATCTTCATACAAACGGACCGCGCGCGGCTTGTATGTGTGCGCCATAGTATCTATGCGTCGCCGCACGCACACCTAAACACAATATTAGAGTGCCTATGCCTGCGCTAGTCGCGGCTAGCACGGAACGAGGTTCGCGCGTCACGGCTTTTCGGCACATTAGCTTTTAAAAAATGATCACATAAACTGCAAAGTTGGTATGTCTATTTATGAATAAATAAAAGACTTATATTTTTCAAATTATATTTCTAAAAGTCATTTACAAGGATACGGATATATTACACATTAAAGTTTAATAACAACGCGTTTCGTAATAATCGAAACCGAAGAAAGTAGGTATTTTTCTGTAGCTAATTTGTAATTTTGTATTAAATGTGTGATTCAATAGATGTTATGTTTGTATTATTTATATTTGTATTAATTAAAAATAAAAATAAATATGGTTCTTTATGTGTACAAAACTAAAAATAAAAATTACAAAAAAAAAACTGACTAGTATATGTAAACTAAATACTAAGCAAATAATTTAAACATAAGCTCTTAGTCTATAAATATTTGTTAGCGGTTTGGGCGACAACCGTAACCGACGAAGCGCGGACAGTCGTCAACCCTAAGACAGTAGGCAATTAAATCGCGGATTGGGTCGCAGATAACCTACTTCCCCTCTTTATTCTATGATTTAACCCAATATGTCATCGGTGTTGCCATTTAATAGTTCATACTATCTGCTAATATTGTTTTATTTTTATTTATTGATCACAATAAATGCATTGATTAAATGTTGAGCTAAGCAGTTAGTTTTTTTAATGCTTAAACAATCACGAGTCACTGATTTGAGTCACTGATATTGTATATCAGCGTAAATAACAAAACCAGTGAATGAAGTTTATGTATCAAAGTTACCAAATAGTAGTTTCATTTCACACTGGCAGTCTGCGGGAAAGGGACACAGGGGTCTTTCGATGCCTCTCATGCGGAACTTTAGGTATTTATGCGTAAGCTTTGTGGCAATATAAGCTTTAAGGAGTGAGCTTTAGGTTTAGTTTTGAATGTTGTTGTTTAGATATTATTATTACTCGTAAGAATTCTTTTAATAAAATTTCTTTGGTTATGTCAATCAATGGTATCCTCTTAGTAGTCTGTCTGTGATAGTCTGTGGTTTATGTCAATTTTTCTGTTATGTCAATGGTTAATTATGATATTGTTGTGATTTTTATATAAACAAAACTGAAAACAACAAGTCTTAACTGTAATTGTTTGTATCTATTCCTTTTGTAAAATATGTAATTTAAGTTGCATAGACTCACCCCCTTGACCTACCAGGTTAAGCAAAAATAAAATCAGGACACCACTAGTTTTTCAAACCTAAACAAAGCTAAAAACTTCGTGTTCTACACAACGCCACAGTGTTCAGTGTCACAATAGATCTAAAATAAATATTATCATAATTTACACTTTTTGACTTTAAATGATGGAAAGGCTACCAATGTGTAGGATATGTTTAGCGGAGAATGTCCGCATGTATATAATAGTCAACAGGAAGTTGCACGAACTGTATGAGAAGCTGACTGATATTCCAGTAAGTCCACCAATATATTTAGTAAGAATTTAGTATATTACCTTTAGTGATGTTAGCACTTTAAGCAAATTTTACTTTTTTGTAGTGATCTCTTACGCTAGACCAGCCTTTGGTTGCTAAACTAATTCCTTATTCTAGTACAAATCTGATACCATACTAGTTGCATGGTTAAGAGCCACTCGAGTGTCCGGGCCTACAAAGTTGTCTAAAAATTTTTGGTGTTAAGCGTTCAGGCAACCATGGTGGCCATGGTGCCATTCTACCGAGAGCAAGGCTGGTGATCATTGCTTGTGCTGTCTCTGTAAGACCCTGTTGGCTGTTTGAATTGGACTAGATTATTTTATACAATAGAAATATTTTTTCATCAAAACAAAATAGTGAAAAAAGAAATTTGTTGCAGTTTGTAACTGAAGACTATAGACCAATTATTGCTTGTGTCTTTTGCTGTGCTAAATTAAAACAATGCTACCGATTACTGCGACAATGTGTAGAAGCCGAGAAGCTGTTCAATCAGATGGTGAATGAGGATCATAAGGTGAGGTATAATTCAAATCATATATTCTTATAATTATACATATACAATATGTAAAGAAAACCTTGTCCGATCCGTGAAGGTATTGTTAGGTATTGATAACTGATTCTACTAATGCCCACAAAGACAGGCTAAACTTAAACAAAAAAATCCCCCTAAAAAATAAATATTATTTCGTAAAAAGAGGTAACTTAATACATGTGCGGTAAGCAACCCTTTCCGCGGGCGGCGGGGGGCAGGGCACGCGGCCCCTGTGACGTGGTCGCGTCGCTATTCGCTTATAGTAATAACGGTGTTGTCACTTTCTCTCAAAATTACCAAATTTCGGGGAAATTGGAATTAATTCCCGGGAAAAAAGGATTATTTCAAAATTCATTAGTATATATTTGGTCAAGTGTTTACCTAACCCTTATGGCCTTATTATATGGGTTGGACCGGGTTTTCTTTACATATTGTAATACTTGCATATGTGACACTAAATGAAAACACAATCAATGCTGGTTCATAGGAATAATCCTAAACCATAGAAAATAACCTAGCACCAAAGATAAAAAAAAAATAAATTTTAAACAAACTAAATTGCATAAAATTGGAAACAAAATAAAACATACTTTAAAGTTTATAATATTGGTTCACTGAACCCCGATCGGCGATAGCGCGGGCCTGTATCGACTTGATTTTTTCGCGCCATTATTATTAGGTCATCAACCTGTAACCGCTTCTTTATCAACATACAGTTCCAGAGAAATCTCACCTCCCTACGATGTTTACGTGCGCGCCATCTCTGAGACATCAATAAAACTGCTAAGATATTGTAACTAAAAACAAAAATAGCGACTGCTAGGTAATTTCCATAGCATCTTGGTACTTACTTTGTGCATCCTACCTATAGATATTTTTAAACTTACAAACTTGTTCCACAAACATAATACTTTTTTAGAAATTTCTAAAAACTCACAATAGAATTTTAAAATTTAATAAAATTTATCAGCTTAAGAATGGATCGAACCTGCATCCTAATTGCGTTACACACTATTATTACAAATTGGAATCATTATGAAGCACTGAACTGCCCCTTAATCGGCGAACACATTTTAGTCAAATGATTGCGATTAGTTGGGATCAATTAGGATCGTTCGGACCGCCCATTGGTCCGTTCGGTCCAAACGATTCCAACTAGTCGCAATCATTTGATAAAATGTGTTCACCCATTAGGGGGCTGAACTGAACTGTCAAAACGAAGCCCATTGCTATGCATAGTATGTTACGCAATTACCCTGCTGGTTCCTTATACTCACAAGCCAAACCGTTATACCACTGTGCCATTCAGTTGCTTAACAAAGTGGTGAAGTTCATTGTTATGTTTATAAATCATCCATCTCTAGTATTATTTATTATTCTTATGGTATTAATTATTATATTAATCCAATTTAGATTAATAAACATTTATTTACTGATAAAACTGATAATTTAATTTTAATGATATCTCAAGAGAACCAACATGTTACCCATGTGTGAAGCAAAGAGAACAACAATTTACATCTCTCGAGATTTTACAAAACTTTACAAAAGCAACTATAAAAAAACTTAACTTGTGGGGTCAAACCTATACTAATAAAGAAGTAGATAAAGGAGTGCGTCAGGTTTTACTCAATAAAATTAAGCTTACCCTCAATCTTTTTCATTATCTACTTTATGTATAAAAAGTGGTGCTAACAATACGACAATAAATGAAACATCATGTACCTCAACACATTCTCACTCTACCCATAAGCCACAGGAAATTATTTTTCATTTTTCACATGATGTACATGTTGATAAGGAAACGCAAGTACAGGTTAATGACCGCCACATCGGACTGTGGTACCAAACTTTATTAATAAGGGCGCGATAAAATCAAGTAGATACAGGATCGCGCTGTCGCCGATCGGAGGTCAGTGAACCAATATTTTTAAAGGATGTTCTATTACGTTTGCAAGTTTATGTGATTTAGTTTGTTTGAAATTTTCATTTTTTTTATTTTTGTTGCTAGGTATTTTTCTATGGTTTAGGATCATTCCTATGAACCAGCATTGTTCGTGTTTTCATTTATTGTCGTGTTGTCAGCACCACTCTGTATAATCGACACAGACATGAATTCATTGATGTCACAGAGATGGCGCGCACGTAACATCGTCGTATAATAACACTAGATGTCGCTTTTAGGGAGTGAGACTTTAGAGTAGTCTCACTTTCACATTTTATGTGAAAAATAATTTCCTGTGAATAAACTAATGGATATATTTATATGATATTTATGGGTAGACTGAGAATGTGTTGAGGTACACGATGTTTAATTTATTGTCATATTGTCATCACCACTTTGTATACCCAAGCCCGTTGTGTGTTGGTTGATGATGCATGTCGCTGAGTCTTTAGTTCTAGGCTAGGACATGCAGATGTCCTCACATGCAGTTTTCCTTACCGCTTTGTAAGCAGTGGTGATGAAACGATTTACAAAAACTAAAGCATATTTGGATGTGAACCTATAACCTACTACTGTTTGTTTATGTTGACTGTGATCAGCAGCATATTTTCGTCTACCGAATATTAGGAATCTAGGACCCAGCATTTTTTTTTCTTGGGATGAGAAATCATCAAATGACTTCTCCCGCTCTGGGCGGAGCTGAAGAGCGTGTCAGACTTTTACTGACTAAAACCCACCCGTGTTTCTTCACTTACCTGTAGGCCAGGGCCACGGTTTCTTTTTTATTCACACCGCAACCCTGACCCAGGCGGCATCGGTCTTCGTGGACCCCGTCACTATGTGCTGAAATTTCTTTGAGGCGCGAGTGAAATACAACGCCCCGTTGACTCAGGCCTGGTCCTTACCGGGCGGAGAGCTGCCCACTGGAAGTTCGATGTCGTCTCCCGACCAGGGAGTCTCCGGCGACGGCTAGTGACGTGAGGGCGCTGAGATTCCCTCTGCCTCACACGCTCCGCCTCCTCCTTTGCCAGCACCACTGCTTCGCAGAAGGAGGTGAGGACCGGGGGTCCCAACATCATTTTAGATAAAGTGGTGCTTAAAGCTGTATGCGGGCCAATTTGCTTTAGGAATATAACAGTAACAGATGCCATACTTCAGTGAGGACCACACATATCAATCCTGGCAGGAAGGCTTAGTTCAGCTGCCTACGTCGTCAGGAAAGTAAGACAACACTGACGTTGATACAGCTTGTTTAGTCTATTTTTGTCATATTTAGATCGTTATGTCCAATGTTATTCTACTGTGGGGCAAACCTGCTGACAAATTTGGAGGACAGAATATACAGTATGTTAACTAACAGAGGGCGTTCCCGTTAACCCGAAATAGTATAGCATACATACATGCTAAAAAAAATATTTCCATTCGAAAACAAAATGGTTTTAAAATTTTTTCAATATGAAAATATTCAATAAAAATTTTAAATTGACATGTAAAAGAAACACTGTACACGCGAACATGAAAGACGGCAACGTCGCAATTTATTTATGAATGACGAGCCGCGTATGCGGCGGCGATCTAAGATCTAATTGATTGATGTGTGTTGGTTGATGTGTGCTGGGCAATGCAACGTTAGGTAGATACTATTCCGCGCTACTATTTTGATTTAAAACAGGAGGTTTCAAATTTATTTTCAATTATAATTTCTTTTTATTCGGATTATATCATGCTTATTTTTCTATGCTGATACTTTTATTTTAATCTATTAATGATATATATTAACTAGTTTAAGGGAATGCCCTCTGTTATTTAACATACTGTATTGTTCTCCAAAAACAAGCTGTTCGGGCAATTTACCAGCTCGGTGTCAGTTTCTCTAAGTAAATATGTTGGTATTCTCATGGTTGCTCCACTATTCATATTAGCCAACATTTGATATATTACGCAAAATATACTCTTGGACACTAAAAACAGTGATATTCACAATGTTAACACCTGAAATAAAGAAACAAACTACAAGCCTCCTTTCACTGTTTTCCAAAGGTTCATAACTCGTTTGTTGGGCTTGGTCTTAGATAGACTTGTGCACTTTTTATGCCTGGTGGCTTTTATTTAAATATTATTATTTAAATAAAAGCCACCAGGCATAAAAAGTGCACAAGTCATTAAAACAGTCAAAAATCATTAAAACAGTCAAAAATCATTAAAACAGTCAAAAATCATTAAAACTGGAAATGTAAGTAAGTAAAACTTATGTTTTACTTACTTACATTTCCAGTTTTAATGATTTTTGTTATGTACTTTGCTGGTACATATACAACGTGTAACATAAAGGGTATATACATAACAAAGGCATGGCATCTTTACATGATATCAAACGATATTGGAAGGGTTTTTTAATCCTATCTCTTTATGTTAGGAAGTTATGAGGAAAAACACCGCCTGTGATAGGCTACTATCATACTAGTCGCACAGAGATATTGAAGACATTTATCGGATTTTGGCAAGTACCGTCACGGGTAACGAGTAGTTATTAACGTATGTAGTGTGCTGCCACGTTTGTTATGATTTAATCTTAAGAAACACACGAAACCGAAAATTTGGTACCAATTTTTTGAGTATTTTGTTTTGAGTTGAAACCGTTCCGATATCGTTTGATATCATCTAAAGATGCCATGCCCTTGGTATGTATATACCCTTTTTGTTACACGTTGTATAGTGACGTGGTTAGCTGACATAAGGTTAACAAGTTAATATTCTGTGTTCTGTTACGTTTGGTATTATAATAAAGTCGTGTGCTTATTTGTTTTTCAACTAAACAGACAGCTCTCCTGCTAGGAAGTTCGTTCTTCTCTTCTTCCCAGGGAAAACACTAAGAAGTAGCGAAGGGCGGGAGTTTTGGGTGATTGTCTTATGTAATTTTCAACATTTCATTATGATTTTCTCAATATTATGATAATTGTAGCGGTATCTACAACACCACATGCGAAATACGCGTCATATTGACGTCACCCAAACTTTTTATGGTATTAGTTTAAAAGTATTTTTTAATACAGTTGCTCAAAAAGTGGTGTATTACAGGGACGTATAGCGTTCGGAAAGTGGGCTATTACACATTCGTGCTTTTTCTTTACCTTTTCCGAACTAGTGCGTTCTCTTTCCCAACTGTCAAAATATTGTCTATTAAAAATAAAAAAACCAACCATGAAGTTTTTACTTTAAAAAAATCATAGAAGTTTTTATGATTCATGCAAATAATTCTAAAAAGAAGCTACTAATTTGTTTCAATATCAGATTTAATGATTTAATTCAATGAGTTAGGTTAGGTTTTTATTTCGACAGCCTCCGTGGCGTAGCGGTAGCGGACGCGGCCGCTGCGCAAGGTGGCGCGGGTTCGATCCCCGCACAGTGCAAGTATTTGTATGCATGAATATGAATATTTGCACTGGTCTGGTCGTGCCTCGGAAAGCACGTTAAGCTGTTGGTCCCGGTTGCCATACGAACATCTAGTGGCAGTCGTTACGGGTTGTTGGAGCCCTCAAAAAATCCAACAATTGGTCTAACTGCAATGCTTCGATGTCGCCTTCGGGTTGTGGAGGTCAGACGGCAGTCGCTTCACGGAAAATGTCGAAGTTTAGCCATATCAGCAGTTGGACTGGTAAAGCGGACCCCAGACTCCAAAGCTGAAAAGGCTGCGGATGCGACTGGGATTAACGCTGGGATGATGATGATGAGTTAGGTTAGGTTTTATTTAATTTCATCTCATTTCATTTT
This sequence comes from Sesamia nonagrioides, assembly GCA_017933935.1. Taxonomy (NCBI): domain Eukaryota; kingdom Metazoa; phylum Arthropoda; class Insecta; order Lepidoptera; family Noctuidae; genus Sesamia; species Sesamia nonagrioides. Next base: position 224,584 of record JADWQK010002185.1, read on the forward strand.
CATTTCATATCAATAAAAAATTCTACTGATGACTTGGCTGTATGGGCATAGTTCCCTTTGCCTAATCGAATAGGTGAAGAAAAAAAAAATCTCTGCATAAATTCTTTTACGGTTTGCGCCGTTTTTCAAAAATTTTCTTTGCGAGTTTAGTTGTTTGTTGCACAAAATGAGTAATGAACACGGAACTCAGTATAATTGCACAAATTGCTTCGGAGAACATTTTACCGGAAAAGTCAAAACGTCGCTACATATCTATATACAACGAATTTATTGCGTGGAGAGAAGAGAAAAAGGCAAATAGTTTTTCAAAAAATGTTATGTTGGCATATTTCTCCGAACTGTCAGCAAAATTAAAACCTTCTACATTATGGTCGAGGTTTTCGATGATAAAAAGTATGCTGAAAATAATAAACAACGTGGATATAAGTCAATACCCAAAACTAAATGCTTTCTTAAAACGACAATCAGACGGTTTTACAACTAAAAAGTCGAAAATATTAACATCGAATGAAGTGGAAATGTTTTTAAACGAAGCTCCCGATGATCGTTAATTAGCCACAAAGGTAATTAATTAATAAGTACTTATATTTTTCTTTAGTATTCAGTTTACGAAATCGCAAAATACAGTCATTAAATTATTTAAAAAAATATTAATCAAATCCCTTTTTTTTTGTAGGTTGCGCTGATTTTTGGCATTGTTGGTGCTTGCCGCAGAGAGGAGTTATCCCATATTACTTTAAAAGATATTGAAGCCCATGAAAAATGCTACTAATCAAGATTCCGAATACAAAAAATAAGATACCGAGAAGCTTTGTTGTTGAAGGAGATTTTCTTAGAATAGTGCAAAAATATATGAATCAGCGGTCGCAAAAAGGAAAATCCGACCGTTTTTTCCAAAATTATCAAAAAGGAAAGTGCATCTCAAGCAATCGGGATAAACAAATTTGGTAATATGCCAAAAGAAATAGCTACGTTTCTTGGTCTGCCGGATGCAGAGTATTATACTGGGCACAGCTTCAGGAGGACCTCTGCTACATTATTGGCAGATTCAGGAGTCAATTTGACGTCCTTAAAGCGACTAGGAGGTTGGAAGTCAGACAAATTTGCAGAAGGCTATATTGCTGATTCATTACACAACAAACTGGAAACTGGTAAAAAATCACACAATCCATTAATTTAAAGTCCAGTCCGTCACCTTCACATGACAATAGTGAAGAGAAAGTTCGTCAATTTACCTTCGTTGATAATGATAAGTCATTAGATCCAATTCCATCAACTAGCAAACGCCATTGTATAACACCTTTGACAAATATACATGAACAATCATACGAAATTAATAATAGTTTGTCTCAAACAGTAAATATGCAACCTAAAACTTTCCCAGTTAGTATAAAAAACTGTACCAATTTCAATGTATATGTGAATTATAACTTTTCTAAGAAATAAATTTTAGTTGAGTTTAATGTGTTTTTATTATTTTAATAAATTGCTTAATTTTTTCGCAACTGTATTAAAAATAGTTGTTCAGTACACGTGCGGAACCGTCATTGCAACTTGTTCCGACTGTCAACCCTCACCTTCGGCTCCGCCTCGGCTCGGGTCGACATTTGTCGGAACTCGTTGTAATGACAGGCTTTCCGCACTTGTAATGAAATATACTATTATGTTATAGTTTGTATTGTCTTTTCTATGGACCCCCGTTGCTTGAATTAAAGGAATAAATAAATAAATAGAGTTTACCATGTAACAAGCATACATACAACTTCCCGACATCAAGTGTTGCCCACCAGACAACACCCGTCTGGTTGGAGAATCCTCCCTTTTCTATTTAGGATGAGGGAGCTCTACACCATTTTGCTCATAACTTTACTATACTGATGACACAATCTTCTGATCTTTCTTTTTCTTTTCACAGCTCAATCCTTTAATAAACCAAGCCCGATTAGACTTTTGTAGTGGGCTTATTACTTCGCCAATATTCCACATAAGTATAGATGATGAATGTGGAACAGGAAATATCAAAGAAGAATTACCAGCTGTTAGTGACGGACTAGATGATGATATTGAGCCAATGGAGGAATACCAAAGTGATGGTATTGTTAACTTTTGGTATTAATATAATTATTTGTGTAAGTTTTTTAAGACTTTGCAACGGGCTTCCGGCACTCAAAATACCGTCTCCGATTAGTCAAAAGTCTTGCATTCTGGATTAAAATAGGCGGCCTGCGCCACTCACAGAGCGTGCGTTATATAAAGTAACGTTTGAGAAAAAAATAATTATAAAACACTGTCTGTAAAACATGACAGATATGGATTTTTCATACAACTTTTGTTTGCCGATGCCCTCGCATCTATCTGGCCAGTACCTACAGCAATTTTGATTTATCTCAAAGAAGATTGTCAAAATAATGCTCACATTTCTAAGCATATTTTAGAAAAGAGTATCTGAATGAGACACAAGAAACCTTTTATTAGACAAAAACAAATAAATGGCTGAAAAAACTATATAAAAGTCGACGATTATTACAGGTGATGAAGAAATATGGATTCCTCCACACGTACCTGTATTGAAGACTCAAATTAAGCCAGATTATAATTTATCAGATTCATCGTCAGTATATGAAGTGGGTGTTTCTATGAGCTTGAGTAAATCTGAGGCACTCTTGGCAGGCGCAACGATATGCGTATCACAACCTGTTTCAGAAGCTTCAGATGATGATGGAAATGACAGTGTCGTACTCTTAGATAACACAAAAGACCATCCAGATAATCAATTGTTTATTTTCAAGCCTGCTGAGGAAAGTTCTGTAGGTTTAATAACAGATGTCCAGGATTCAGATGAAGCAACAGCTAAGTAAGCATCCAAAGTTTTATTTTATTTCATTAATAGTCTCGATGAATGGGGTTAAAAAAACCTATAATAAATGGTAAATTAGAAATAACGTATAAAAACCCCTAGGTAAAATTCAAGCACTTTGAAACTTAATAACTAGGTTTTCGAATATAATTTCTCCCAAAGGACGCAACGCTATAATTGCACTGAAAGTTTATTAGTATTTTTGGCGTAAAACAACTCTGTTTAGTAAAAGTGTAAATACCCTTGCAATCTTCAGTCATATTTTGGCGGGGGGAAATATTCCCCCTTATTCATAAACGCTGTTTAAAGTTAAGTAGTGATAAGCGATTGTTTACACATACATTTTAGACTTCTTAAATACTGGGGTGTTTATTCATAAAGGATAATTAAAGTTGTGACGTAAAGTAGTATGTAAGTGACGTTAAAAGGCCAAAAATGTATGGTTAAAGAATCGCTAATCACTAGTTAACTTTAAGTAGCGTTTATGAATAAGGGGGATTGTGTGGACGGCCTTTGTTACATTCAATGCACTTAACATTGCGTGTATAGACTCCTTTGGTAGGAAATTGTATGCGAATACATATACCAACTCGCGCGAATTACCTGTGCACCTCGCTCTGTGACGTCATTCGGACGGTACCGTTTGTAAAAATGAGAATCATGTTAAAAATATAAATTACATTTTATTTTTATCTTAATAAAAGGTCGTTAAAGCGTTATAATACCAGGTCATTTTACTCATGACGTTTTGCAATGAAATTGATACATATGGACTACATTCCGGGTAGGTGCACAATTGACTTGCGCGAGTAGTACTTATTATTATTAAGTTTTAAAAGGGTTGAATTTTGCGTAGAGGTTTTTTCAAATACATATGTTTGTACCCCATCAATAATGTTTTTGTAAATTAAAAAGATAAACTCAACCGCACGTCAGTGGAAATAAAATCATATTTTCTACTTAGTAATAAAGTAAGTATATCCACCGACGTGCGTTTGTCACTCTGGTGGATGTTTTCTCAGTAATTTTTAACTTTATTTATCCTTTTTCATTTTAATTATCAGTAACTTCATTGAGTTGTACTATTATTTTAGCACAATGAAAAGAAATACTGCAGGATCATATGTAACAGACGAGCTACTCCCTAAAGTTTCAAGTAACGATCATGAAACAAGAAGACCGGAAACAGTTAAGTAAAAAAAATATATATATTGTAAAATTATTATTCATAGAGCCATATGCGACCGCTTTAGCGCTACTCGTAGATGGGAGAAGTATATTAAAAAAAAAAAAAAAAAAAAAAACAATATAAAGGTCATTGGGCACAATCCGACCCGGTCGCGGACATAAAAGAAAATGATATAAAATGAAAGAGTATAAATTCACGCAGCATTATAAATGGTTATTTTATTTAGAATCCATGGGAGAACAAAGATAGTACCAATAATATATTAATTCAAAAATCGAGTACTACTATTAAATATTAGTCTGTCTGTCGGATCAATCATGACAGCGCCCCAAAAAAAAAACCCATTCGTATAAGGCGGGAGGAAACACCAGGGTGTCGCCACTGTGTGGATCGCCTTGAGGACACGGTGGAACATACGGTGGAGGTCTGCCCGACTTGGATAGAGCACCGCCGTGTCCTCGTGGCGGCGATCGACGGCGATCTCTCGCGTGAGCGAGCGGGAATCCCAGCGCCCTCACGCCTCTAGCCGCCTCAGAAGACGCCCTGGTCGGGAGACAACATCAAACTCCCGGCAATCGTAGTAGGTACGGGCTTGCGGGCAGTGACCAGTGGGCAGCTTGTCGCCCGGTAAGGACCAGGCTGAGTAGAAGGCGCGTTGTCTGCCACGCGCGCCCCAAAAATATGTCAGTACATCGTGACAACCCCATAACCCTGACCCGGGGGGCATCGGTCTTCGTGGACCCGAAGACCGATGCCTCCCGGGTCAAGGTTACGGGTTGGACAAGAAAAAGAAACCGTGACCCTGGCCTACAAGCAAGTGAAGAAATACGGGTGGGTTTTAATCAGTAAAAGTCTGACACGCCTTTCATTTGATGATTTCACCATGCCAAAAAAAATGTTAAGCAGTGATTCAATCGTTGATGGTAAAGTGCGCTAGTTTATTAGAGGCTATTCACAAAAAAAAAAAAAAACTGAGTGAATAGAATGGAAGCCGGCAGCTGAGCGAGGTGATGCAATATTAAACCCAACAACACGAACGTATTATCATCATCCCAGCGTTAATCCAAGTCGCATCCGAAGCCTTTTCAGCTTTGGAGTCTGGGGTCCGCTTTACCAGTCCAACTGCTGATATGACTAAACTTCGACATTTTCCGTGAAGCGACTGCCGTCTGACCTCCACAACCCGAAGGCGACATCGAAGCATTGCAGTTAGACCAATTGTTGGACTTTTGAGGGCTCCAACAACCCGTAACGACTGCCACTAGATGGTCGTATGGCAACCGGGACCAACGGTTTAACGTGCTTTCCGAGGCACGACCAGACCAGAGCAAATATTGATATTCATGCATACAAATACTTGCACTGTGCGGGGATCGAACCCGCGCCACCTTGCGCAGCGGCCGCGTCCGCTACCGCTACGCCACGGAGGCTGTGCCTTTCCTATGTAATATAAATAGTGTTAATCAAGCTATCTATCGTAATCTTTAGTCATCTTGCTAAAATAAATGTCTCGTAGACGACAAGCATTAAACGTTAAGTATATTTCAGATTCCTTTTGATGGTACTAGATCAATAGATGCGCGCATATTGCCAGCATATTTTATTTTTTATCCTGGGCTAGGTACCAACAACAAGGGGTGCGTGGCAGAAAACCTCCCCGAGTGCTCAGTGGCTGCTGGTCCTCTTGTTGTTTCCTTGAGGACGAGCAGACGCTGGGCCGGTGCACCCTGGGCGTGGACAACAATCTCTTCGTGACTATTGTGCAGGAGGAGATTGTTGTCCACGGCGAATTTCTGCCGGAGCAGAGGAGTCGCTCCCGGGGGCTCCCTATCTGCGCTCCGCAGCGGAGTGCACGAATAGGGAGCGAAGTGGTGTAGACCGTGGGCTGTTTTGACAGTCCGCGGTCTAGGGATCACGTCGCGTGACCGAGAGGGCGAAGACCGTAGGTTTCTCCTCAACCTGCGGTCTACGGGCACCAGTGACCATTGGAGGTTCAGAGCCACGGTGCCGGGTGGTGGGTAGGTTAGGCTAGATTTAGTTTTAGGTTAGATATAGGTTAGTTTAGGTTTTACAAAGGGGAAAAAAAAACAAAAAACGAATAGAAAATACATAAAAAATTAAAAACAAAACAAAAAATACATAAAATTAAAAAAAAACCAAAGAGAAAAATAATAAAACAAAAAACCAAAAATATATTTAGTTTTAGTTACTTAGTTTTAGATACCGAGCAGCGGGCGGTATATCATGCATCGGAGGCATCCGCGGGCCTCGGGAGGATTAATGCCCTCCCAAAAAGAGCGGCCGCATCGCCTTGGGGAAGCGATGTGCGTATCACCCATTATCGTATATGAAAATGTCTGATATAGAGTGCGATTTGTCATGCGATCCGGCTAACGCCCGGCGCTTGCAGGTATCCGGGCCTGCGAGTGGTAAATTGGTTACCGAAGAACGCGCAGGGGTAGGCGACCAGGCCCCTGCTACCGTTATTGCTACTGGAAGCGATGCGATGGATGCGATGGATGCGAATGTGGGAGATATTGCCGTAGGGCCGCGTGGACCGGCTTCCGCTAGGAAGCGTCCACGCGACTCTGCACAGAAGGAAGTAGGATCGGCCGAGCTGACTTCAGAAGAGGAAAGCCTGCCGGCCCCGAAGGTGCCGACCGTGAGGAGAGGACGGCAAAACTCCAGAGGAGTGACTGCTTCGCGGCCGCGGAGGGGCGTACAGGGTAGGTTCGTTCGTACCCCGGCGGCCAGCGAAGCAGAAAGTGACATGGGGGTCACTTCAGAGGACCCTGGTGGCGAGAGTTGCGCCTCGCTAGGGAGCTCGAAGGCGGAGCTCAACGCCGCCAGGAGGGAGCAGCGCAAAGCCGTCGCGGCTGACGAAGTGTCGGATATGGCCCGACGCGCTCGAGAGCGACGCGCTGCTTTATCGGCGGAAGGGGGTCAACCGTCGGCGGTGGCCCTAAGTCAGCTGGCCTTGGACGGGGTGGACCTGGTCCTTAAGGTTGCCACAAAATCTGGCAACCTGAAGAGCACGTTCATTCGCGGTCTCAAGGAGGCTGCCGCGGACATCAGGGAGGCGGTTGGCACCCTCCTCAACACGACGGCCTCAGACGAGGTCGTGAAGTTGCAAGAGGAGAACAGCCGCCTCCGTGATGATCTGGAGGACCTCCGGCGACAAGTCGCTGCGCTGAGCGAGCAGCAGCAGCGACGTACGCCCAACGATGCCGCTTCTGAAGTGGCCCCGGCTCCCGCACCAGGACCGGCACGTGCGGGCGATGAGCTGAGCGCATCGTGCCTTGAGCGCGTCGTCCGTATGTGCATGCTCCAGTGCGGGAGCATGATCCAAGCCCAAATGGAGGGGTCTTCGCGGCGCCTCCCTGAGGTAAACCTCCGCCCGCCCCTAGCGGCCGACAAACGGCGGAGGGCTGAGGGGACGCCGGGAACTGTTGCTCAGCGAGCTCTATCTCCAGCGAGCGATCAGCCCACGACGGCCGGGTCTAAGGGTGAGACCTGGGCGACAGTTGTGGGCCGCAAGAAGGCCCGCAAAGCTGCTAAGACTGCCAAGGCGGCCTCAGCAGCATCAGCGCGCACCTCCGGTCAAACCGCAAAGGCGGTTCCGGAGGCTGCGCGGCGGACTGGCAAAGGCGGTCGCAAGGGACCGGCTGTGCGTGCCCCGCGTTCAGAGGCCGTGACGCTCACGCTTCAGCATGGTGCTGCAGAGCGCGGCGTAACGTACGGCTCGGTCCTTACCGAGGCCAAGGCCAAGATCAAGTTGTCGGATCTTGGCCTTCAGTCCGTCACCATCAGGCATGCTGCCACGGGTGCGCGGCTGTTTGAGGTGGCTGGTGCTGCAAGCGGCAATGCCGAGAAGGCGGACGCTCTGGCCGCCAAGTTGAGGGAGGTCCTCAACCCCGAGGACGTCCGGATTTCCAGACCGGTTAAAACCGCAGAGGTGCGGATTGCCGGCCTGGACGAGTCCGTGACTCCTGAGGAGGTGGTAGCGGCCGTTGCCCGAAGCGGAGAGTGTCCGGCGGATAAGGTGCGGGCCGGCAATATCCGCACCGACGCCACTGGACTCTGCGCGGTCTGGGTTCGGTGCCCTGTGGCGTCGGCGAATAAGATCGCCGCAAATGGCAGATTGCTGGTGGGCTGGGTTGCAGCGAGGGTAAAACTCCTGCAGCCCCGGGCTTTGCGGTGCTTCCGGTGCCTGGAGAAGGGGCACGTCCGGGCCAAGTGCACCGCCGAGGTTGACCGTAGCGATCTTTGCTATCGCTGCGGTCAGCCCGGCCATAAGGCGGCCCAGTGTTCCGCGGCGCTCAACTGCAGCTTGTGTTCGGCTGCGGGGAGGCCAGCGGGACACAAAGTGGGCGGAGGAGCCTGTGGCGTGCCTGCCAGCAAGGCCAAGAAGAACAAGAAGAGGGGCTCTAAGACTGCCGGGGAAACCTCGCCTCCCCCGCAGGCTAACAGCTCCGCGGCCGACTCCCGGCCCAGGACCGTTGCCGAGGAAATGGAGTGTCAATAATGGCACAACTCCGTTTCCTCCAGGGCAACATCAACCACTGCGCCAGAGCTCAGGACCTCTTGTTCCAGAGCATGGTGCAGTGGTCGATCCAAGTGGCTGTGGTCGCCGAGCCGTATTTCATCCCCGCCCGTGACGACTGGCTGGGATGCGTTGACGGTTCGGTGGCCATTATTGGCGGGACTCTGATCGACCCGTCTCGGGGCCGCGGCTGGGTTGCTGCAGTCTCGGGCGGCATCGTCATCGTGGGGGCGTATTTCTCCCTCAACAAGAGTCTCGCCGACTTCGAGGGGTTCCTTGTCGAGTTGGGCGCCGTCGTAGGCCGCTATCACCCTCGTCCCGTTCTAGTGCTCGGGGATCTCAACGCCAAGTCATCGGCGTGGGGATCTCCGGTCACGGACCCTCGGGGCGAGATGCTAGCGGAGTGGGTGGTGACGACCGGTCTGGTCGTCCTGAATCGGGGCTCTGTATACACGTGCGTGCGGCAGAGGGGCGGGTCGATAGTAGACGTTGCTTTCGCTAGCCCCTCTGTCTCCAGCCGTGTCCATGATTGGCGTGTCGCCGTGGAGGTGGAGACGCTGTCGGACCATCGGTATATCCGGTTCGACGTCTCCGCCCAGACCGCGAGCGGCCGCCATCCAAGAGCCCCGATTAACGACGGCCCGCGCTGGGCGCTTAAGCGCCTCGACAGGGAACTACTCGAGGAAGCTGCCATAGTCCGGTCCTGGATTTGGGAGTCGGCGACGGACGGCCCCGTCGACGTCGAAGCGGAGGCGCTGCGGTTTCGCGGGGCGATGACGCAGATCTGCGACGCGTCCATGCCCCGCGTCCGCCAACAGTCCGCAAGGCGCAACGTGTACTGGTGGAGCGACCACCTTGCGCGGTTGCGCGTCGAGTGCGTTGCGGCTCGCCGCCAGTATACGCGCTACCGGAGACGACGTCGACGGGATCCCGTCGAGGAGGCCGCGCGGTATGGGGTGTACCGCGCGGCCCAGGAGACTCTGTGGCTGGCCATCGACGACTCTAAGTCGCGGGCCAGGGAAGAGCTGCTGGGGTCCCTAGATCGGGACCCGTGGGGGCGCCCCTACCGTTGGGTACGGGGCAAGTTGCGTCCCTGGGCGCCCCCACTGGTGCAAAGTATGCAACCCCAGCTGCTAGAGGTGGTGGTATCCACCCTCTTCCCTGAGCGGGCGGGACATGTTCCCCCGGCGATGGTCTCACCCTCAGCCACAGACTCTCCAGAAGAGGAGGGCAGCGATGTCCCCGAGGTGACGCAAGCAGAGACGGGAGCGGCCGTGTCGCGGCTCCGGGCCAAGAATAAAGCGCCCGGACCCGACGGAGTTCCTGGCCGAGCTCTCTTCCTGGCTCTGAAGGAGCTAGAGCCCCAGCTGAGGGGGCTCTTCACGGCATGCTTCGGCAGGGTCAGTTTCCCAGTGTGTGGAAGGAGGGGAAGCTGGTCCTGCTCAGGAAGGAGGGGCGCCCCGCGGACTCGCCGTCCGCGTATCGGCCCATAGTGCTGCTCGACGAGGCGGGCAAACTTTTTGAGCGTATAATCGCAGATCGCCTCGTCGGCCACTTGTGCGGAGACGGGCCGAACCTGGACGACAACCAGTTCGGTTTTCGTCGGGAGCGCTCCACCATAGACGCAATCATGCGCGTGAGAGCCCTGGCGGAGGATACGGTATCCCGGGGTGGGGTGGTGTTGGCGGTGTCTTTAGACATTTCCAACGCCTTCAACACCCTACCCTGGAGCTGTATTAGGGAGGCCCTGAAATGCCATCGGGTGCCTCCCTACCTCCGCCGCATAGTAGGGGCTTATCTGGAGGATAGATGCGTCATCTATCGGGGACGTGACGGTGCCGGTCGGCACCAAATGTCGTGCGGTGTTCCACAGGGATCGGTCTTGGGACCGCTCCTGTGGAATATCGGCTACGACTAGGTGCTGAGAGGCGAGCTCCCGTCGGGCGCCGACTTGACGTGTTATGCGGACGACACGCTTGTCACTGCCCGGGGGAGCTCGCACAGGGAAGCGACGTTGATAGCCACGGCTGCGGTGTCACAGGTGGTGACCCGCATCCGGCGCCTGGGCCTGGAGGTGGCCCTTGACAAGTCGGAGGCCATGGTTTTCCATGGCCCCGGCGTGCGCCGGCGCCGGGATCACATATCGTGGTCAGTGGTGCCCGGATAGCTGTCGAGTCCACCATGAAGTATCTGGGATTGGTGCTCGACAGCCGATGGGAATTCGGACCCCACTTCCGGCGGCTGGCGCCCAAGCTGTTGGGTGCAGCAGGCGCGCTGTCAACGTTGCTTCCCAACATGGGGGGCCCGAGCGCCGCCTGTAGGCGGTTATACGTGGGAATCGTGCGGTCCATGGCCCTGTATGGGGCCCCTGTGTGGGCGATGGACCTGGCGGCCGGAACACTCGCCATTCTGCGCAAGCCGCAGAGGGCGATGGCCGTCAGGGTCGTCCGCGGGTATCGCACGATTTCCTACGAGGCGGCTTGCGTCCTGGCCGGATCCCCGCCCTGGGACCTAGAGGCGAAAGTACTCGCGTCATTATACCGATGGCATGAGGAAGAGCGGACACGGGGCTCCAGTCCGGCGCAGCGGCAGATCGAGCTGCGCCGAGAGGAGCTCCGTCAGGTGCTGGTGGCGGACTGGCGGCAGAGGCTTATGCGCCCTACCGCCGGCCTCGCTACCGTCGAGGCGATCCGGCCAGTACTCGACGACTGGCTCGGGAGAAGCCACGGCTCCCTGTCGTTCAGGGTGACGCAGGTGCTGTCGGGGCACGGCTGCTTCGGCAAGTACCTGTGTCGCCTAGGCAGGGAGCCGGACGCTCGGTGCCACCACTGCGTCCAATGCGGGGAGGATGCGGCGCAGCACACGCTCTCCGAGTGTATAGCTTGGGAGGAGCAGCGCCGTGTCCTCACAAATGAAGTAGGAGGCGACCTGACGCTGCCGGCAGTAGTGCGGAGGATGGCCGGCAGCGCAGAGTCGTGGGACGCAGTGGTGTCCTTCTGCGAGGACGTGATGTCGCAGAAGGAAGCTGCGGAACGGGAGAGGGAGATCTCAACTCCCTTCCCGGGCCGCAGAAGACGCACCGGGCGTCGAAGAAGGGCGGATAACGCCCTCTTCCGCCCCCCATGAATGGGTCCAGGGGCAAGGGACATGGGGAAGTCCCCGCCCCCTATTCGATGGACCCCGCGGCGGTGGCGCGCGCGAGTGTCAGCGTGCGCCTCTGAGGCGATGCACGGGGTAGCTTAACACCCCACTACCCCGTGCCGGAGACGAGGCCCGGACAGATCGGGCCAGGACGAGAGTGTGGGGCTGCGGAAGAATTTGGACTCCCGCGGCCCCACGCGCGCTCGTGATAGAAGAGACACCGGGGTGGTTTTAGTCAGTAAAAGTCTGACAGACCCCGTCGCCCACCCTAGGGCGGCGGACATCCTATGAGGATTTCCACCCCGAAAAAAAAAAAAGGGTTTTGTCCTCTGTCAGCCAGGATATCTGTTCGGTGAAGATCGCGGTCGGCGAGTGCTAAGACAAGGAGAACGCTTTGCAGAGGACATTTTCGAAGAAATCTTTTCTCGGTGGTAGGCAACAACATCAGCCGCCGGCATAAGTTACCACCCACCAGACAAAGTCTTGCCGCCAAGCGATTCGTCGTGTTCCGGCATGATGTCTGGTGAAGCCGTACGGAGGATGGGTCTGAGCGTTGTGTTGCGATGAAGCAGGTCTCTTTGCCCTCTTTGCCCATAGTTCGCGTCTTGATACTGGCAGTGCTACTCCACCTAACTTACCTCATTGCGGAGCTTCAATGCCTGAGGTTCGCATTAGGAACAAGGAGGATCTGAGAGTACTGTGTCGTCTGGACGTGAATAAGGCTAGTGGCCCAGATCAGCCCAGATGGTATACCAGCGATTGTTCTTAAAGCATGTGCGCCCGAGTTGTCTCCTGTACTGACGCGCTTGTATCACCTCTCATTGGTGACTGGTATAGTGCCCAAGTCCTGGAAGCTTGCTCACGTGCAGCCCGTGCCCAAAAAAGGTAGTCGTGCCGATCCTACCAACTATCGGCCGATTTCGATCACCTCCATACTTTGCAAAATTATGGAGCGTGTGTTGAACTCGCGCCTCTTGGCATACCTGGAAGGTAACGATCTCCTCAGTGACCGACAGTACGGGTTTCGCCGCAATCGGTCAACTGGGGACCTACTGGTGTATGCCACTCACTTGTGGGGCGAGGCCCTCGAGAAGAATGGGGAAGCGATTGCTGTCTCCCTTGATGTCTCGAAGGCCTTCGACCGGGTATGGCACGCTGGCCTTTTGAGTAAGCTTCCAGCGTACGGCATTTCCCCTAGCCTGACTGGCTGGGTAAAAGACTTCCTGACTGAAAGGTCCCTCTGAGTTGTTGTCGACGGATGCTCATCTGAGCCCACGTCGACTAATGCCGGTGTTCCTCAGAGGTCTGTTCTCTCATTCCTGCTGCATATTAACGATCTGCTGATGCCCGGTATTTATGGGTATGCAGATGACAGCACAGTTGTAGAGAGATACCTGCCGGACGCTCGGGCTAGTAGGGAATCAATCCGGTCCGAAAGAGAGGCCATTGTTGAGCGAACGAGTGTTGCACTACAGGCAGTCTCCGAATGGGGCAATGCCAATCTTGTAGCATTCAATGCCGCCAAAACACAGGCGTGTCTTTTCACCGCCAAAAGGAGCCTGTTCACCTTGGCTCCTACTTTTCGAAATGTGACCTTGGAGTGTACCGACCACCTTCAGCTTTTGGGAGTTGATATATCCTCGAACGTTAACTTTGGGCGGTTCGTTGAGTTCAAGGCCAAGGTGGCTGCCAGGAAACTTGGCGTTATCGCAAAGGTCCGGCAGTGCTTCACACCTGGGCAGCTTCTAATGTTTTACAAAGCACAGGTCCGTTTGTGTGTGGAGTACTGCAGCCACATTTGGGCTGGTGCTGCTAAGTGTCACCTGGCCACTCTGGATTCGGTGGAGAGGCGTGCGAAGAGGCTGATTGGTGACCCTGATTTAACTCGAGATGGTCTCCAAAGCCTAGAGCATAGGCGTAGAGTAGCCAGCCTTTCGGTGTTCTATAGGATGTATTTTGGGGAGTGTGCGAGGGAATTGCATGATTTAATTCCCCCGTCTCCGTTCCACCATCGGGCGACCCGTCGTACGGCTAGTTTCCACCCTTACGTTGTTAACACCACTACGATCCGGACGAAGCGTTTCGCCTCCTCCTTTATACCGCGTGCATCGCGGGACTGGAACAATTTGCCAGCGGCGATATTTCCGTCGGACTACAATTTGAGTGTCTTCAAGGCTAGAGTAAATAGGCTCTTAATAAACTAGTGCGCTTTACCATCAACGATTGCGTCACTGCTTACCATCAGGCAGGATTGCGGTCAAGCGCTAGTTTAAAATTTATATAAAAAAAAAATTGATCTCCCTGCATAAATAATGAATATAATAATTAAGTCGAATCTAAATTAAATAATTGATAAATAAAAAAATAATATTAATTAAAACTAAATTATGAATAAATTAAAGCTAAAAAGACATAAAATACAAACTAACTACAAATTAAATTTAAAGTATATAAAAAATTGAACCCAGATCGCTGCGATCATCGGGCAGGGTGCCCAAAAGGCTGGGCGCGTTCCCACGTTGAATCGCCAAACTCAACCTTTGACCGAAATGCGCGCCAGCCCTCCGATCACCTGATACGTCGATTAATCGTGCGGAGATAATTAAGTTCTTTTTTTTTCAATATTCCCACACATCACAAGAAAGCGACCCTTACCATGATAAACTAGAGACATTTATCTATATTATCTCACAATATCATTTCTGTCCGCCGTGGGTTTTTCTCCCATACTGTTTGCCCATTGACCTTTATTTATTTAAATAATTAGTAATGTTTCGTTTTAGTGAAATTTGCTATATCCATTGTTAAGAGTACTTTTCTTTCAGATATCATGAAAAAAATCCACCCTTTATAGTCTGCCCAAACATTTTTCACCCAAACCTCGCGATTTATTTTTTGTAATACTAAATTTCATAAAAAATCCTTTTTTATCCAATAAACGCATGGATGACGAAACAAATAGCATGGATAGAAACGTATTCCTGTTTTCATACCGGATAATGTTTTTTTACAGACTAAAAGATTACTCAAAAAATCTTTTGAAGTATCATATAACGAACAAAGCGAGGGTGACGGTGACTTTTCTCCAAGAGATGGTTCAAATTATGTTTCTGATTGTGGTGATAAAAGTCAATATGCTCGCAAAAACAGTGTAAGTTAAAATTATTAATGAAAATTTTCGCTATTGTGTAACCTAAATTGGATTGTAAATGAAAAGTTTCATTTCCGTTACAGATTCCTTGTACTCGTGTCATAGTTCCAGAAACACCGGACGCATCTTTTGAAGAGGTTAGCATTTTATAGATGTAAATAAACATTTTCTCGGTGGTAGGTCACAACATCAACCGCCGGCATAAGTTACCACCCACCAGACAAAGACATGCCGCCAAGCGATTCGTCGTGTTCCGGCATGATGTCTGGTGAAGCCGTTCGGAGGACGGGTCTGAGCAGTTGTGTTGCGATGTGTGCCGGGTGCGATGCGCCAGATGGTGTTGTGTCGGGAGTTTGTTCGTGGAGGGTAGCGGGATCCGAAGCACGGTTCTCCGCCGGCCGACCGCAGGTAGTTGGGGGCCCAAGTAGTGTGCCAGCCACATACGAAAGGCTGCCCCGCCAACTGCGAAAAATCCCAGGGTGGCCCCATCGTGCCGGTTGGCGACCGAACGAGAGGACCCGATGGCGATCCCTGGGGGGGTTCGGGCGTCCCCGCAGTCTCCAGAACAATCTCCCTCTGGCCCAGCATCGTTGGTCGTATTGTTGGGTTTATCATTGCATCACCTCACTCAACTGCCGTCTTCCTTCCTATTCACTCAGTATATAAACTTAATATGAAAAGTTACAAAAGGAAAAGTAGGTGTGCACAGCGGGCGCACGTCCTCTCGTTCATAGTGCACCTCTCAAACATCCGAGGTTTGCACTCCAATATCGATGCAGTCCATCACCACCTTGAGACTGAAAAGCCCCACCTACTTTTCTTGACGGAGACCCAGATCAGATGTCCGACTGACGCGGCGTACCTCGGCTACCCGGGATACTCTTTGGAGCATCATTTCCTGCAGCGTGCCGGGGTCTGTGTGTATGTCCGCAATGACATCTGTTGCCGGCGCCTCCGTCACCTCGAAGACCCTCACTTCTCGTCCCTATGGCTGTTGGTTGACACTGGTGTGGACAACATTGTTTACACCTGTGTCTACCGATCGCACAGCGGTGATCAGGAGACAACTCGTTTATTTGACCACCTCAGTGAGGCTGCTGACAATGCGCTGCATCGGCACCCTGACGCTCAGTTCGTCGCTCTGGGGGACTTCAACGCCTGCCACCAGGACTGGCTCTTCCCATACCAGAGGACCGACCACGCTGGGAGAGAAGCGCGGAAACTTCGCGCTTTCTATGGGCCTTTCCCAGCTGGTAGAGCAAGCGACTGGGGTGCCTGATGTAGTTGGCCACACTGCCAACTGTTTGGACCTTCTGCTGACCACTGATCCGGACAGATGTGTTGTAACAGTTTCCTCACCGTTGGGAACTTCAGACCACTGTCTGGTGAAGTCTGTATCGTCCTTCTCCCCACCAGATCACGACTCTCGTGGTGAACGGCGAATGTGGCGATACAGGTCAGCGGATTGGGATGAGATGCGCCACTTCTTTGCGTCTTATCCTTGGCAGCAGGTCTGCTTCTCTTCTGACAATCCTTCGAGCTGTGTGGACGCTATAACCGATGTGGTGCGTCAAGCTATGGAGTATTTTATCCCATTCAATGACGTGCCTGTCGGTGGCTCGGCTCGCCCATGGTTCAATGCCGATTGTGTCCAAGCTGAACAGCGTAAGCACACGGCATTTCTCGCCTGGGTTGACGCTCGTGACCGCGGAGCTCCGGATCTAAGCTCAAAGAAGAGAGCCTTTAACCGTGCTGCCAAGTCCTACAAGAAGGCGCTCAAGAAGGCTCGCTTCGACCGCATTACCCGTATTGGCAACAAGTTATCTGCGCAGCCATCCGGTAGCAGATCCTTTTGGTCCCTTGCCAAATCGGTTGAGGCGAACTTCTGTCGGCCCTCACTGCCTCCGCTGGTTAGGCCTGATGGAACACTGGCTCATACGGCGAGAGAGAAAGCAGGTCTCTTTGCTTCTCTCTTTGCCCATAATTCGCGTCTTGATACTGGCAGTGCTACTCCACCTAATTTACCTCATTGCGGAGCTTCAATGCCTGAGGTTCGCATTAGAAACAAGGAGGTTCTGAGAGTACTGTGTCGTCTGGACGTGAATAAGGCTAGTGGTCCGGATGGTATACCAGCGGTTGTTCTTAAAGCATGTGCGCCCGAGTTGTCTCCTGTATTGACGCGCTTGTATCGCCTCTCATTTAGGACTGGTATAGTGCCCAAGTCCTGGAAGCTGGCTAACGTGCAGCCCGTGCCCAAAAAGGGTAGTCGTGCCGATCCTGTAAACTATCGGCCGATCTCGATCACCTCCATACTTTGCAAAATTATGGAGCGTGTATTGAACTCGCGCCTCTTGGCATACCTGGAAGGTAACGATCTCCTCAGTGACCGACAGTACGGGTTTCGCCGCAATCGGTCAACTGGGGACCTACTAGTGTATGCCACTCACTTGTGGGGCGAGGCCCTCGAGAAGAATGGGGAAGCGATTGCTGTCTCCCTTGATGTCTCGAAGGCCTTCGACCGGGTATGGCACGCTGGCCTTTTGAGTAAGCTTCCAGCGTACGGCATTTCCCCTAGCCTGACTGGCTGGGTAAAAGACTTCCTGACCGAACGGTCCCTCCGAGTTGTTGTCGACGGATGCTCTTCTGAGCCCATGTCAACTAATGCCGGTGTTCCTCAGGGGTCTGTTCTCTCTGCAACTCTGTTCCTACTGCATATTAACGATCTGCTGATGCCCGGTATCTATGGGTATGCAGATGACAGCACAGTTGTAGAGAGATACCTGCCGGATGCTCGGGCTAGTAGGGAATCAATCCGGTCCGAAAGAGAGGCCATGGTTGAGCGAACGAGTGTTGCACTGCAGGCAGTCTCCGAATGGGGCAATGCCAATCTTGTAGCATTCAATGCCGCCAAAACACAGGCGTGTCTTTTCACCGCCAAAAGGAGCCCGTTCACCTTGGCTCCTACTTTTCGGAAATGTGTCCTTGGAGTGTTCCGACCGCCTTCAGCTTTTGGGAGTTGAGATTTCCTCGAACCTTAACTTTGGGCGGTTCATTGAGTCCAAGGCCAAGGTGGCTGCCAGGAAACTTGGCGTTATCGCAAAGGTCCGGCAGTACTTCACACCTGGGCAGCTTCTAATGTTATATAAAGCACAGGTCCGTTCGTGTGTGGAGTACTGCAGCCACATTTGGGCTGGTGCTGCCAAGTGTCACCTGGCCACTTTGGATTCAGTGGAGAGACGTGCAAAGAGGCTGATTGGTGACCCTGATCTAACTCGAGTTGGTCTCCAAAGCCTAGAGCACAGGCGTAGAGTAGCCAGCCTTTCGGTGTTCTTTAAGATGCATTTCGGGGAGTGTGCGAGGGAATTGCATGATTTAATTCCCCCATCTCCGTTCCACCAGCGGACGACCCGTCGTACGGCTGGTTTCCACCCTTACGTTGTTAACACCACTACGATCCGGACGAAGCGTTTCGCCTCCTCCTTTATACCGCGTACATCGAGGGACTGGAACAATTTGCCCGCGGCGGTGTTTCCGTCGGACTACAATTTGAGTGTCTTCAAGGCTAGAGTGAATAGGCTCTTAATAAACTAGTGCGCTTTACCATCAACGATTGCGTCACTGCTTACCATCAGGCGGGATTGCGGTCAGGCGCTGGTTTATAATATGTAAAAAAAAAGAAGCTACTATTGAGATCGGTGATCGACCTCAGTAACCTTAGTTTCAGAGTTATTGAACGACCAATGGCCTATGACATGCAAAGTTTACCTAATATAATTAGATGTGACGGTTTTTCATACGTTATATAACTTAAAATTATTTGCTATTCAATTAATTCTGTCGTTTTGATTTATCCAGATTACACCATCGAAATCTGCAAGTCAACGAAGTTGGAATAGACGAAACTGTTGCCCCTATTGCGAGAATTTAGTTACGAATTTTACGCGCCATCTAATGAGAAATCATGGTGATAAAATAGAGGTTCTAAAGCTTATGGCTATCAATGACCCTGATCCTAAAATTCAAAAAACGAAAAGGCAAGCTTTTACTGATAATTTGAGAAATCGTGGTAATTACATTCACAATAGCAATGTGGTTTTAAATAATAAGGGATATTTAATTCCGACGAGAAGAAAAGCTAATGAAGAATTAGGTCAAAGCCCATCAGGATTTGTGATCTGCAGAAAATGTCTGGGTACTTACAGAAGGTCAACGTTCTACAGACATAGCAAGAAGTGTATAGGTAATGAATATGATATGACTAAACATGCCCTTGCTAGACACGCTTTAAGTATTATACCAAAATTTGTTCATACATCGAAAGAATTTCAACAAAACATACTACCTAGGCTACGTAATGATGAAATTTCTCATATCGTGAAACAAGATCCTTTAATTATTGCTTATGGTTGTCGACTTCTGAAGAAAAATAAAGAAAAAAGAAGTCAAATGCTAATCTGCTCCAAAATGAGAGACCTTGCCAATCTTTTAAAGATTGTACGAGAAAAAAATCCTGATATTTCCCAACTACAAAACTTGATTGACCCTAAGTACTATGAATGTTTTATAGAAGCAGTAAAAGTAATGAGCCGTTTTAATGAAGAAACTGGTGACTTTAAGATGGTTAGCATACCTGCAAGAATTCGACCGGGAATATTAGGTTGTATTGATATTTTATTTACCAATACAATTATGGACCAACACAAGTCAACAGCCCTAAAAGAACACTTCAAAAATAAATTGACCGAATTTAAGTTACTCCTTGAGGCCAATTGGAAAAGGGATTTTTTTTCGAATTCTGAAAAAACACGGACGCGTAACATCATGAGAAAAGAACAAGTTATGCCATTAGAAAAAGATGTCGAAGAAGTTATGATAAAAATTCATGATTTGGAAGAAAAATACTATGATGATCTGAAAAAGGATATCACAAATGTTGACTACGAAAAACTTTGTGAAACTAAAAAAAATAAGATAAGTGAACAAAAACGTGCTCCAAAGCAGGTGCAGTCATCAGATACCGGAAGTTCTATTGACATTGCACTCAAACATACAAATTATTCAAAACAGAAAAACGTAATACTTACCCATGAATACGATGATGGATTTGACGAAGAAATTGCTGTATCAAAACCAATAAGACGAAAGAAAACTCATAACAAATGGAGTAACGATGAGGTTGAAGCAGTAATGCGACATCTAAAACAATTTATCAAACTGAAAAAAAATCCAGGAAAATCCTTATGCGAACAAGTATTGCGCAAAGAACCAATTCTGCATAAACGAACTTGGATGCAAATTAATACTTACATTAACAATATTTACAAAAAGAATTCATAATACAAATATAATCAAAGAACTGCCTCTTTGCACAATATTTCCTTTGAATTAAAGACAAGTGTAATAATTATAGAAGTCCTCTTTAACCTTAAAGGTTACTGTCGGGTGCGCTAAGCCGGCCGCGGCACACATACGCATTATTTTATATTCGTGTGTGTCATATTCCAACCAATCAACAGCATGTGTAGTATCGCTACGAAGAATTAAAGACTATTAGTAAACCGTTTTCTTATCGCCGTCTTCATCCATACTAATATTATAAATGCGAAAGTAACTCTGTCTGTCTGTCTTTCTATCTGTCTTTCTGTCTGTTACGCTTTCCCGCGTAAACCTCTCAACCGAATTTGATGAAATTAGTCACAGACAATCTTTAGATCCTAAGAAAGAACATAAGGCTACCTTTTATCGCGGAAAAATTTGATGTTCCCGTGGGAAATCTAAAAAGCGCGATATAACTGAACTCCACGCGGGCGGAAAACTAGTCTTTCTATACAGTAATGCGAAATTTCGTTACCTCAGTTGAAGTTAACTTAGCTAGATCGCGGAAGGGGCCGCACTTAATAATGCGATGAAATGCGTGCGATTGTGGGTTCGAATACTAATTATGACAAAATCTTTTTGTTAGAATAGTAACTATAAGCAAATATGCCATAGAATGATGCCTTCAGAGTATATCCATCTGATTAAGGTGCTAAAACGGCAAACCACTTACCCAACCCTCAGATGCGGAGTTCGTAGACCACCAGACCAGATCGCGAGAAGGCTCACGTCGGCACAATTTACTGACAGACTTCCTAATTTTATTAATTATATATTATTAATTTTGAATTTTGAGGCAAAATTCCCCCCGGGGTTACTTTAAATACTTAAATTTGGTGACCGTCAAAAGAACGTGGCCACGACTCGCTAGCTTGCCAGTTCGCCAAGCCGCGGTGCAGTCAGCGGAAGGACCCACACTACTATGGTTGCGCTCCGTTTACTTTAAGTTTTCGGCAGCGTTCACCGTCGATAAACACCAAAATCAGAGGAGATATATAACACTAACTTTCAGCCGATTTGGCATACCTATTAATATTCTTCACTAGCTTTCCGTCCGCGAGGAATTCGATTACATCGCGCTTTTTAGATTCCTCATTTTCGGTTATTATCGTATCATTTAGCTTCTAAGTTTACATATGCATATTCGTTTGCAATACATTACCTTGTTTTAAACGACACACAGCGCCATCTATCACCGAACTGGTACGAAGCTAGCAATATTTTTCTTTTCTGTCGGGAATATTAAATATTTCTGGGATAAATAAAGTCCCCTATTATTTAATCCGGGCTTCTAACTTTACGTCTGCAAAATTTCAAAGCAATCAGTTCAGTAGTTACGGCGTGGAAGCGGAACAAACAAAACTCACTTTCCGATTTATAATATTAGTAAGGATTGGTCCTGGTTATTGGCGTGGTTAGTAGTGATGGGCGGACGCGGAAGACCCCGCAGACAGAGATCTAAAAAGGACGCAATTAACATCTCAGACGACCCAGGACAGACCCGAAGATTAACCAGAAGGGCCGACCCCAAATAAATGGGATTAAGGCCTAGTGGTTAAAACGCCAGCCTCTCAAGTATGAGTGCGCGGGTTCGATTCCAGGTCAGGCAAGTACCAATGTAAC
Organism: Sesamia nonagrioides; assembly: GCA_017933935.1. Taxonomy (NCBI): domain Eukaryota; kingdom Metazoa; phylum Arthropoda; class Insecta; order Lepidoptera; family Noctuidae; genus Sesamia; species Sesamia nonagrioides. The sequence continues at coordinate 246,464 of JADWQK010002185.1, forward strand.
TTTTCTAAAAGTTTTAAGTACTTTCTAAGTATATCTTGGACACCAATGACTGAAGGTGAAGGAAAACATCTTGAGGAAACCTGGACTTTAAGTCTGAAATCGCCAACCCGCATTGAGCAAGCGTGGTGATTACGCTCTATCCTTCTCTGTATGAGAGGAGACCTGTGCCCAGCAGTGGGACATTAAAAGGTTGTTGAAAGAAAGAAGAGTAGTAGTGGGCGTCGCAGCCTCTAAATATGGAACAAATATGCCTATGCGAGCTAAAACCTCAGGGTTATCTTCCAGGCCCCAAAGTAACTTAACCACACACAATCACCCTGCTGAAGAGTGATATCCGGCAGAAGGCCGGCAAGAAAGGTACGTTGTAGCTCATCCTACGTGAGTAACATATCTTGTTGCATCAAGTTGTCAACATGGGCAGTACTGTGTGCAGTGGACACTTTGTCTCTTCACATCAACGAGGATGGCACATCACGTATTTCAGGCTTACTGCCACCAATGCAGGAATTTACATTCCCAGACCACATAGTTTCTATCTTGTGTTATTGATGCACAGGAAGAATGAAGCCATAACATTTGCTGCACTTTACGAGACTTTGGTTATCAGTTTGACACACATTTGACCATTATTATTGTATGAGATGTGGAACTTAATTTAAAGTGTAATTTAGAAATAAAACAATTGCTCCGACTTCTTGATCATTTATTTCTGTGAGTTCGATCGGTGACAATTCCCCTGCTCTACGTCCATAGTGATGCTATATCGCACAATTATTACAGATACAGATTAATATGCTTTTATTTTGTTATTTATTTATTTATTGGGGGTTTCCAACAAAGACTATATACATATTTAGAATAATAGAAAATGTTATCTTGTGCTTCATCAACAAGTATATAAATTATGTAAAGAAAACCACGTCCGCCCATAAGGATAATAAAAGTTAGGTAAACACATGACAAAATAAAATATGAAATTTTACATAATCATCATAGTAACTTCCCCAAAATATTTAAGGGCTTGGGGCGCTTGTTGACTGATGAATGTCCGGGTCACTCAATATTGAACTACTGTATGCCTGGTTGTTTTTTATATGGAATTATGGAAAAAAATATTAAATGTAACTTTTCCGCAGGATATATTTTATTAATTTTTGTGGGTAGTAGGGGAAATTTGGGCAAAAGAGAATTGCTTAAGTGTTGTGAAACATTAAGCAATCTGAATATTGGAAAGATTGTCTAGTTTACATTTCTTTACAGTGACCAGTTGTCGTACTGTTTCCTGGGAAAGGTATGTTTACGTAGTTAGGCGGCTTGAACACGAGCTGGTTACTGATGTTGTTGACTTTGCTGGTGCCGGAATAAACCCCGGAAATATTGTTGGTAGACACCGGGTAGTGTGGTGATAAATCGTTCCACTCTGTAGACTGCAAAGAACAAAAACTATAATTACTTAGTTGTTTGAGAGATCCTAAGATGCAAAGTATATAAAATTAAAAAAGAAATAAGAAATTTTCATTTAGAACTTTTGGTGTGAGATTTATTTATTTATTTATCAGTTTACAACTGTCCTTACAGGTCTTACCCTAATACGACAGTGCAGTTATCCACTAATACTTTAATATACATACACTAATTCTTAAATATAATTAACAATATTTAATAAAACTCTTGCGAGTTCACTCAAAGAACACGAAAATATGTCCAGTCTATCATGGACTTCGTTCACCATACGGATTGCACGGGTGAGGGGTGCTTTCGCCAGTAGGTTGGTTTTGGCCACAGGCACGTTTAGCAGTTGCGGGCGTCGCCGCCTCCACACGTACCGGTCCGGCACTTGAAGCTCTAGCTGACGTAGCACTCCTGGGTTATGTGCTACGCCACGCAATAACTTAGATAATATGACATTGATAGATACTATAACTGAACAAAGAATATGAAAACAAATTACCGTAGTATTTTGCAACGTATTAGTGCTATGCACCAGGCTCCATCTCCGATTGTACGCGCACCATTGGCAATATCATTTAGGGTCTGCATTGAAGATATTGATTAAACTAATACAAGACGAAGTAATGTTCACAATGAAAGCTCAATTACTGGTAATTCTTGTCCAAATTCTCGGGGGCCTTATAGGCACAATAAACCGTTATCACGAGTTGAAACTTCGCGGACCAGTGGAAACAACAAAAATAGTTGAATATTTCAAAAACAACACAAGTAAATTAAAACAAAAAAAAAAAGAAAATACAAAAAAGGCACAAAATAGAAATAAGCTACAGCCGTCCTAAAATTTGGAAGAAATAATGGCTAGCAACATAACAATATAAAATAGGTGGTTTTAAAGAACCAAAGCAGTCGTGTAATTTATAAACATTACTTAATTTACGTAAAAGTGAAACGAAAAAATAAACAAAATCGAGCAGAGACAAGAAATTGGCGTTTGTTGCAAGTGGTAATGTAAAGGACGAACACATGTCGATAATGTATTGAAACTTCGCGGACCAATGGAAACAACAAAAATAGTTGAATATTTTAAAAACAGCACAAGTTAATTAAAACAAATAAGAAAAGAAAATAGAAAAAAAAAACAGCAGGTTATAACACTCATACACTTAGAATACATTTTTTTAAAACATACAAATTTTTTAACAATATTTTTAATTTCACTGATCCGTCGACACTGAAAAATAATATTTAGAAGAAATAATGGCTAGCAACATAACAAAATAAAATAGGTGGTTTTTAAGAACCAAAGCAGTCGTGTAATTTATAAACATTATTTAATTTACGTAAAAGTGAAGCGAAAAAATAAACAAAATCGAGCAGAGAAAAGAAATAGGCGTTTGTTGCAAGTGGTAATGTAAAGGACGAACACATGTCGATAATGTATTGAAACTTCGCGGACCAGTGGAAACAACAAAAATAGTTGAATATTAACAATATTTTAACAATATTTTTAATTTCACTGATCCGTCGACACTGAAAAATAATATTTAGAAGAAATAATGGCTAGCAACATAACAAAATAAAATAGGTGGTTTTTAAGAACCAAAGCAGTCGTGTAATTTATAAACATTATTTAATTTACGTAAAAGTGAAACGAAAAAATAAACAAAATCGAGCAGAGAAAAGAAATAGGCGTTTGTTGCAAGTGGTAATGTAAAGGACGAACACATGTCGATAATGTATTGAAACTTCGCGGACCAGTGGAAACAACAAAAATAGTTGAATATTTTAAAAACAACACAAGTAAATTAAAATAAATAAAAAAAGAAAATAGAAAAAAAAAACAGCAGGTTATAACACTCATACACTTAGAATACATTTTTTTAAAACATACAAATTTTTAACAATAATTTTAATTTCACTGATCCGTCAACGCTGAAAAAGTAATATTTGGAAGAAATAATGGCTAGCAAAATAACAATATAAAATAGGTGTTTTCAAGAACCAAAGCAGTCGTGTAATTTATAAACATTATTTAATTTACGTAAAAGTGAAACGAAAAAATAAACAAAATCGAGCAGAGAAAAGAAATTGGCGTTTGTTGCAAGTGGTAATGTAAAGGACGAACAAGTGTCGATAATATATTGAAACTTCGCGGACCAGTGGAAGCAACAAAAATAGTTGAATATTTCAAAAACAACACAAGTAAATTAGAACAAATAAAAAAGAAAATAGAAAAAAGGCACAAAATAGAAATAAGCTACAGCCGTACGCGGTGACATAAAGAATTAACAGATAAAAATGATAAATACAACCATAATTATTTAAAGAGAATATCCGCATTTAACACTGGTAAAAAGTTTACTTACCAGAATTAGCATGCATGAAACAGCCGGTTTAATACCCGCACACGTAGTCACGCACTTTACAACAACTCACAAAAAATTCCAAGAATAAAAACAGTCATTAAACATATCGACTTGTCTGATTTAGCATGCTTCAAATAGCAGGTTTAATATCCACTCACTGATGAAACACAAAAATAGCAGTAGTTATAAAAAATATTCACTTACCAGATTTAGCATACAACAAACAGCAAGTTTAATACGCACTCACTGATGGGAAAGACAAATTACAGAAGTTGAAAATACTGACGTACAAGGTTTAATATTCAAAAAACAGCAGGGTATAACAGTCAAACACTTAGAACACATTTTTTTAAAACATACAATTTTTTTAACAATATTTTTAATTTCACTGATCCGTCGACACTGAAAAAGTAATACATGGAAGAACAGCTAATAGCTAGCAACATAACAATATAAAATAGGTGGGTTTTAAAAACCTAATCAGTCGTGTAATTTATAAACATTATTTCATTTACGTAAAAGTGAAACGAAAAAATAAACAAAATCGAACAGAGAAAAAAAATTGGCGTTTGTTGCAAGTTGTAACGTAAAGGACGAACACGATATGTCGATAATGTATTGAAACTTCGCGGACCAGCGGAAACAACAAAAATAGTTGAATATTTTAAAAACAACACAAGTAAATTAAAACATATAAAAAAATAGAAAAAAGGCACAAAATAGAAATAAGCTACAGCCGTACTAATATTTGGAAGAAATAATGGCTAGCAACATAACAATAGATAAAGTAGATGGTTTTTAAAAACCAAAGCAGTCGTGTAATTTATAAACATTATTAAATTTACGTAAAAGTGAAACGAAATAATAAACAAAATCGAGCAGAGAAAATAAATTACGAACACATGTCGATACTGTATTGAAAAAGGCACAAAATAGAAATAAGCTACAGCCGTACGCGGAGACATAAAGAATTAATAGATAAAAATGATAAATACAACCATAAACATTTAAAGAGAATATCCTCATTTAACACTGGTTAAAAGTTTATTTACCAGAATTGGCATGCATGAAACAGCCGGTATAATACCCGCACACGTAGTCACGCACTTTACAATAACACACAAAAAAATCCAAGAATAAGAACAGTCATTAAATATATCGACATTTCTGATTTAGCATGCATCAAATAGCAGGTTTGATATCCACTCACTGATGAAACACATAAATAGCAGTACTTATAAAAATATTCCCTTACCAGATTTAGCATACAACAAACAGCAAGTTTAATACGCACTCACTGATGGCAAAGACAAATTACAGAAGTTAAAAATACTGACTTACCAGGTTTAATATTCAAAAAACAGCAGGGTGTAACACTAATACACTTAGAACACATTTTTTTAAAACATAAAATATTTTTTAGAATATTTTTAATTTCACTGATCCGTCGACACTGAAAAAGTAATATTTGGAAGAAATAATGGCTAGCAATATAACAATATAAAATAGGTGGTTTTTAAGAACCAAAGCAGTCGTGTAATTTATAAACATTATTTAATTTACGTAAAAGTGAAACGAAAAAATAAACAAAATCGAGCAGAGACAAGAAATTGGCGTTTGTTGCAAGTGGTAATGTAAAGGACGAACACATGTCGATAATGTATTGAAACTTCGCGGACCAGTGGAAACAACAAAAATAGTTGAATATTTTAAAAACAACACAAGTAAATTAAAACATATAAAAAAAAATAGAAAAAAGGCACAAAATAGAAATAAGCTACAGCCGTACGCGGTGACATAAAGAATTAACAGATAAAAATGATAAATACAAACATAAATATTTAAAGAGAATTTCCGCATTTATCACTGGTAAAAAGTTTACTTACCAGAATTAGCATGCATGAAACAGCGGGTTTAATACCCGCACACGTAGTCACGCACTTTACAACAACTCACAAAAAATTCCAAGAATAAAAACAGTCATTGAACATATCGAATTGTCTGATTTAGCATGCTTCAAATAGCAGGTTTAATACCCACTCACTGATGAAACACAAAAATAGCTGTAGTTATAAAAAATATTCACTTACTAGATTTAGCATACAACAAACAGCAAGTTTAATACGCACTCACTGATGGGAAAGACAAATTACAGAAATTAAAAATACTGACTTACCAGGTTTAATATTCTATAAACAGCAGGGTATAACACTAATACACTTAGAACACATTTTTTAACACATACACAGTTTTAACAATACTTTTAATTTCACTGATGCGTCGTCGCTGAAAAAGTAATATTTGAAAGAAAAAATGGCTTGCAACGTAACAATATAAAATAGGGGGTTTTTAAAAACCAAAGCAGTCGTGTAATTTATAAACATTAATTTCATCTACGTATAAGTGAAACGAAATAATAAACAAAACGGAGCAGAGAAAAGAAATTGGCGTTTGTTGCAAGTGGTAATGTGAAGGACGAACACATGTCGATAATGTATTGAAACTTCGCGGACCAGTGGAATCAACCAAAATAGTTGAATATTTTAAAAACAACACAAGTAAATTAAAACATATAAAAAAAAAAATAGAAAAAAGGCACAAAATAGAAAAAAGCTACAGCCGTACTAATATTTGGAAGAAAAAATGGCTAGCAACATAACAATATAAAATAGGTGGTTTTTAAGAAACAAAGCATTCGTGTAATTTATAAACACTATGTAATTTAGGTAAAAGTGAAAAAATAAACAAAATCGAGTAGAGACAAGAAATTGGTGTTTGTTGCAAGTGGTATTATAAAGGACGAACACATGTCGATAATGTATTGAAACTTCGCGGACCAGTGGAAACAACAAAAATAGTTGAATATTTTAAAAACAACACAAGTAAATTAAAACAAATAAAAAAAGATAATAGAAAAAAACAGCAGGTTATAACACTCATACACTTAGAATACATTTTTTTAAAACATACAAAATTTTAACAATATTTTTAATTTCACTGATCCGTCAACGCTGAAAAAGTAATATTTGGAAGAAATAATGGCTAGCAAAATAACAATATAAAATAGGTGTTTTCAAGAACCAAAGCAGTCGTGTAATTTATAAACATTATTTAATTTACGTAAAAGTGAAACGAAAAAATAAACGAAATCGAGCAGAGACAAGAAATTGGCGTTTGTTGCAAGTGGTAATGTAAAGGACGAACACATGTCGATAATGTATTGAAACTTCGCGGACCAGTGGAAACAACAAAAATAGTTGAATATTTTAAAAACAACACAAGTAAATTAAAACAAATAAAAAAAGAAAATAGAAAAAAAAAAACAGCAGGTTATAACACTCATACACTTAGAATACATTTTTTTAAAACATACAAATTTTTAACAATAATTTTAATTTCACTGATCCGTCAACGCTGAAAAAGTAATATTTGGAAGAAATAATGGCTAGCAAAATAACAATATAAAATAGGTGTTTTCAAGAACCAAAGCAGTCGTGTAATTTATAAACATTATTTAATTTACGTAAAAGTGAAACGAAAAAATAAACAAAATCGAGCAGAGACAAGAAATTGGCGTTTGTTGCAAGTGGTAATGTGAAGGACGAACACATGTCCATAATGTATTGAAACTTCGCGGACCAGTGGAAACAACAAAAGTAGTTGAATATTTTGAAAACAACACAAGTAAATTAAAACATATAAAAACAAAAATAGAAAAAAGGCACAAGATAGAAATAAGCTACAGCTGTACTATTATTTGGAAGAAATAATGGCTAGCAACATAACAATATAAATAGTGGTTTTAAAACCAAAGTAGTCGTGTAATTTATAAACATTAATTTCATTTATGTATAAGTGAAACGAAAAAATAAACAAAATCGAGCAGAGGAAAGAAATTACGAACACATGTCGTTAATTTATTGAAAAAGGCACAAAATAGAAATAAGCTACAGCCGTACGCGGTGACATAAAGAATTAACAGATAAAAATGATAAATACAACCATAATTATTTAAAGAGAATATCCGCATTTAACACTGGTTAAAAGTTTACTTACCAGAATTAGCATGCATGAAACAGCCGGTTTAATACCCGCACACGTAGTCACGCACTTTACAACAACTCACAAAAAATTACAAGAATAAAAACAGTCATTAAACATATGGACTTGCCTAATTTAGCATGCATCAAATAGCAGGTTTAATATCCACTCACTGATGAAACACAAAAATAGCAGTGGTTATAAAAAATATTCACTTACCAGATTTAGCATACAACAAACAGCAAGTATAATACGCACTCACTGATGGGAAAGACAAATTACAGAAGTTGAAAATACTGACTTACCAGGTTTAAAATTCAAAAAATAGCAGGGTATAACACTCATACACTTAGAACACATTTTTTTAAAACATTCAAATTTTTAACACTGAATCCGTCGACATTGAAAAATAATATTTGGAAGAAATAATCGCTAGCAACATAATAATATAAAATAGGTGGTTTTAAGAACCAAAGCAGTCGTGTAATTTATAAACATTATTTAATTTAAAAAATAAACAAAATCGAACAGAGAAAAAAAATTGGCGTTTGTTGCAAGTTGTAACGTAAAGGACGAACACGATATGTCGATAATGTATTGAAACTTCGCGGACCAGCGGAAACAACAAAAATAGTTGAATATTTTAAAAACAACACAAGTAAATTAAAACATATAAAAAAATAGAAAAAAGGCACAAAATAGAAATAAGCTACAGCCGTACTAATATTTGGAAGAAATAATGGCTAGCAACATAACAATAGATAAAGTAGATGGTTTTTAAAAACCAAAGCAGTCGTGTAATTTATAAACATTATTAAATTTACGTAAAAGTGAAACGAAATAATAAACAAAATCGAGCAGAGAAAATAAATTACGAACACATGTCGATACTGTATTGAAAAAGGCACAAAATAGAAATAAGCTACAGCCGTACGCGGAGACATAAAGAATTAATAGATAAAAATGATAAATACAACCATAAACATTTAAAGAGAATATCCTCATTTAACACTGGTTAAAAGTTTATTTACCAGAATTGGCATGCATGAAACAGCCGGTATAATACCCGCACACGTAGTCACGCACTTTACAATAACACACAAAAAAATCCAAGAATAAGAACAGTCATTAAATATATCGACATTTCTGATTTAGCATGCATCAAATAGCAGGTTTGATATCCACTCACTGATGAAACACATAAATAGCAGTACTTATAAAAATATTCCCTTACCAGATTTAGCATACAACAAACAGCAAGTTTAATACGCACTCACTGATGGCAAAGACAAATTACAGAAGTTAAAAATACTGACTTACCAGGTTTAATATTCAAAAAACAGCAGGGTGTAACACTAATACACTTAGAACACATTTTTTTAAAACATAAAATATTTTTTAGAATATTTTTAATTTCACTGATCCGTCGACACTGAAAAAGTAATATTTGGAAGAAATAATGGCTAGCAATATAACAATATAAAATAGGTGGTTTTTAAGAACCAAAGCAGTCGTGTAATTTATAAACATTATTTAATTTACGTAAAAGTGAAACAAAAAATAAACAAAATCGAGCAGAGAAAAGAAATAGGCGTTTGTTGCAAGTGGTAATCTAAAGCACGAACACATGTCGATAATGTATTGAAACTTCGCGGACCAGTGGAAACAACAAAAATAGCTGGATATTTTAAAAACAACACAAGTAAATTAAAACATATAAAAAAAAAAAATAGAAAAAAGGCACAAAATAGAAATAAGCTACAGCCGTACTAATATTTAGAAGAAATAATGGCTAGCAACATAACAATATAAAATAGGTGGTTTTTAAGAGCCAAAGCAGTCGTGTAATTTATAAACATAATTTAATTTACGTAAAAGTGAAACGAAATAATAAACAAAATCGAGCAGAGAAAAGAAATTGGCGTTTGTTGCAAGTGGTAATGTAAAGGACGAACACATGTCGATAATGTATTGAAACTTCGCGGACCAGTAGAATCAACCAAAATAGTTGAATATTTTAAAAACAACACAAGTAAATTAAAACATATAAAAAAAAAAAAATAGAAAAAAGGCACAAAATAGAAATAAGCTACAGCCGTACTAATATTTGGAAGAAATAATCGCTAGCAACATAATAATATAAAATAGGTGGTTTTTAAGAACCAAAGCAGTCGTGTAATTTATAAACATTATTTAATTTAAAAAATAAACAAAGTCGAGCAGAGAAAAGAAATAGGCGTTTGTTGCAAGTGGTAATGTAAAGGACGAACACATGTCGATAATGTATTGAAACTTCGCGGACCAGTGGAAACAACAAAAATAGTTGAATATTTTAAAAACAACACAAGTAAATTAAAACATATAAAAAAATAAATAGAAAAAAGGCACAAAATAGAAATAAGCTACAGCCGTACTAATGTTTGGAAGAAATAATGGCTAGCAACATAACAATATAAAATAGGTGGTTTTTAAGAACCAAAGCAGTCGTGTAATTTATAAACATTATTTAATTCACGTAAAAGTGAAACGAAAAAATAAACAAAATCGAGCAGAGACAAGAAATAGGCGTTTGTTGCAAGTGGTAATGTAAAGGACGAACACATGTCGATCATGTCTTGAAACTTCGCGGACCAGTGGAAACAACAAAAATAGTTGAATATTTTTAAAACAACACATGTTAATTAAAACAAATAAGAATAGAAAATAGAAAAAAAACAGCAGTTTATAACACTCATACACTTAGAATACATTTTTTTTAAACATACAAATTTTTAACAATATTTTTAATTTCACTGATCCGTCAACGTTGAAAAAGTAATATTTGGAAGAAATAATGGCTAGCAAAATAATAATATGAAATAGGTGTTTTCAAGAACCAAAGCAGTCGTGTAATTTATAAACATTATTTAATTTACGTAAAAGTGAAACGAAAAAATAAACAAAATCGAGCAGAGAAAAGAAATTGGCGTTTGTTGCAAGTGGTAATGTAAAGGACGAACACATGTCGATAATGTATTGAAACTTCGCGTACCAGTGGAAACAACAAAAATAGCTGGATATTTTAAAAACAACACAAGTAAATTAAAACACATAAAAAAAAAAATAGAAAAAGGGCACAAAACAGAAATAAGCTACAGCCGTACTAATATTTGGAAGAAATAATCGCTAGCAACATAATAATATAAAATAGGTGGTTTTTAAGAACCAAAGCAGTCGTGTAATTTATAAACATTATTTAATTTATAAAATAAACAAAATCGAGCAGAGAAAAGAAATAGGCGTTTGTTGCAAGTGGTAATGTAAAGGACGAACACATGTCGATAATGTATTGAAACTTTGCGGACCAGTGGAAACAACAAAAATAGTTGAATATTTTAAAAACAACACAAGTAAATTAAAATATATAAAAAAAAAAATAGAAAAAAGGCACAAAATAGAAATAAGCTACAGCCGTACGCGGTGACATAAAGAATTAACAGATAAAAATGATAAATACAAACATAAATATTTAAAGAGAATTTCCGCATTTATCACTGGTAAAAAGTTTACTTACCAGAATTAGCATGCATGAAACAGCGGGTTTAATACCCGCACACGTAGTCACGCACTTTACAACAACTCACAAAAAATTCCAAGAATAAAAACAGTCATTGATCATATCGAATTGTCTGATTTAGCATGCTTCAAATAGCAGGTTTAATACCCACTCACTGATGAAACACAAAAATAGCTGTAGTTATAAAAAATATTCACTTACTAGATTTAGCATACAACAAACAGCAAGTTTAATACGCACTCACTGATGGGAAAGACAAATTACAGAAATTAAAAATACTGACTTACCAGGTTTAATATTCTATAAACAGCAGGGTATAACACTAATACACTTAGAACACATTTTTTAACACATACACAGTTTTAACAATACTTTTAATTTCACTGATGCGTCGTCGCTGAAAAAGTAATATTTGAAAGAAAAAATGGCTTGCAACGTAACAATATAAAATAGGGGGTTTTTAAAAACCAAAGCAGTCGTGTAATTTATAAACATTAATTTCATCTACGTATAAGTGAAACGAAATAATAAACAAAACGGAGCAGAGAAAAGAAATTGGCGTTTGTTGCAAGTGGTAATGTGAAGGACGAACACATGTCGATAATGTATTGAAACTTCGCGGACCAGTGGAATCAACCAAAATAGTTGAATATTTTAAAAACAACACAAGTAAATTAAAACATATAAAAAAAAAAATAGAAAAAATGCACAAAATAGAAAAAAGCTACAGCCGTACTAATATTTGGAAGAAAAAATGGCTAGCAACATAACAATATAAAATAGGTGGTTTTTAAGAAACAAAGCATTCGTGTAATTTATAAACACTATGTAATTTAGGTGAAAGTGAAACGAAAAAATAAACAAAATCGAGTAGAGACAAGAAATTGGTGTTTGTTGCAAGTGGTATTATAAAGGACGAACACATGACGATAATGTATTGAAACTTCGCGGACCAGTGGAAACAACAAAAATAGTTGAATATTTTAAAAACAACACAAGTAAATTAAAACAAATAAAAAAAGAAAATAGAAAAAAAGCAGCAGGTTATAACACTCATACACTTAGAATACATTTTTTTAAAACATACAAATTTTTAACAATAATTTTAATTTCACTGATCCGTCAACGCTGAAAAAGTAATATTTGGAAGAAATAATGGCTAGCAAAATAACAATATAAAATAGGTGTTTTCAGGAACCAAAGCAGTCGTGTAATTTATAAACATTATTTAATTTACGTAAAAGTGAAACGAAAAAATAAACAAAATCGAGCAGAGACAAGAAATTGGCGTTTGTTGCAAGTGGTAATGTAAAGGACGAACACATGTCGATAATGTATTGAAACTTCGCGGACCAGTGGAAACAACAAAAATAGTTGAATATTTTAAAAACAACACAAGTAAATTAAAACAAATAAAAAAAGAAAATAGAAAAAAAGCAGCAGGTTATAACACTCATACACTTAGAATACATTTTTTTAAAACATACAAATTTTTAACAATAATTTTAATTTCACTGATCCGTCAACGCTGAAAAAGTAGTATTTGGAAGAAATAATGGCTAGCAAAATAACAATATAAAATAGGTGTTTTCAAGAACCAAAGCAGTCGTGTAATTTATAAACATTACTAGCTTTCCGCCCGCGGCTTCGCCCGCGTGGAGTTCGGTTATATCGCGCTTTTTAGATTTCCCTCGGGAACATCATATTTTTCCGGGATAAAAGGTAGCCTATGTTCTTTCTCAGGGTTCAAAGATTGTCTGTGCCAAATTTCATCAAAATCGGTTGAGAGGTTTAAACGGGAAAGCGTAACAGACAGACAGACAGACAGACAGACAGACAGACCGACAGACAGACAGACAGAGTTACTTTCGCATTTATAATATTAGTATGGATTTAATTTACGTAGAAGTGAAACGAAAAAATAAACAAAATCGAGCAGAGACAAGAAATTGGCGTTTGTTGCAAGTGGTAATGTGAAGGACGAACACATGTCCATAATGTATTGAAACTTCGCGGACCAGTGGAAACAACAAAAGTAGTTGAATATTTTGAAAACAACACAAGTAAAATAAAACATATAAAAACAAAAATAGAAAAAAGGCACAAGATAGAAATAAGCTACAGCTGTACTATTATTTGGAAGAAATAATGGCTAGCAACATAACAATATAAAATAGGTGGTTTTTAAAAACCAAAGTAGTCGTGTAATTTATAAACATTAATTTCATTTATGTATAAGTGAAACGAAAAAATAAACAAAATCGAGCAGAGAAAAGAAATTACGAACACATGTCGTTAATTTATTGAAAAAGGCACAAAATAGAAATAAGCTATAGCCGTAAGCGGTGACATAAAGAATTAACAGATAAAAATGATAAATACAGCCATAATTATTTAAAGAGAATATCCGCATTTAACACTGATTAAAAGTTTACTTACCAGAATTAGCATGCATGAAACAGCCGGTTTAATGCCCGCACACGTGGTCACGCACTTTACAACAGCTCACAAAAATTACAAGAATAAAAACAGTCATTAAACATATGGACTTGCCTGATTTAGCATGCATCAAATAGCAGGTTTAATATCCACTCACTGATGAAACACAAAAATAGCAGTAGTTATAAAAAATATTCACTTACCAGATTTAGCATACAACAAACAGCAAGTATAATACGCACTCACTGATGGGAAAGACAAATTACAGAAGTTGAAAATACTGACTTACCAGGTTTAAAATTCAAAAAATAGCAGGGTATAACACTCATACACTTAGAACACATTTTTTTAAAACATTCAAATTTTTTAACAATATGTTTAATTGCACTGATCCGTCGACATTGAAAAATAATATTTGGAAGAAATAATCGCTAGCAACATAATAATATAAAATAGGTGGTTTTTAAGAACCAAAGCAGTCGTGTAATTTATAAACATTATTTAATTTAAAAAATAAACAAAATCGAGCAGAGAAAAGAAATAGGCGTTTGTTGCAAGTGGTAATGTAAAGGACGAACACATGTCGATAATGTATTGAAACTTCGCGGACCAGTGGAAACAACAAAAATAGTTGAATATTTTAAAAACAACACAAGTAAATTAAAACATATAAAAAAAAAAATAGAAAAAAGGCACAAAATAGAAATAAGCTACAGCCGTACTAATATTTGGAAGAAATAATCGCTAGCAACATAATAATAAAAAATGGGTGGTTTTTAAGAACCAAAGCAGTCGTGTAATTTATAAACATTATTTAATTTAAAAAATAAACAAAATCGAGCAGAGAAAAGAAATAGGCGTTTGTTGCAAGTGGTAATGTAAAGGACGAATACATGTCGATAATGTATTGAAACTTCGCGGACCAGTGGAAACAACAAAAATAGTTGAATATTTTAAAAACAACACAAGTAAATTAAAACATATAAAAAAAAAATAGAAAAAAGGCACAAAATAGAAATAAGCTACAGCCGTACTAATATTTGGAAGAAATAAGGGCTAGCAACATAACAATATAAAATAGGTGGTTTTTAAAAACCAAAGCAGTCGTGTAATTTATAAACATTAATTTCATTTATGTATAAGTGAAACGAAAAAATAAACAAAATCGAGTAAAGAAAAGAAATTACGAACACATGTCGATATTGTATTGAAAAAGGCACAAAATAGAAATAAGCTACAGCCGTAAGCGGTGACATAAAGAATTAACAGATAAAAATGATAAATACAGCCATAATTATTTAAAGAGAATATCCGCATTTAACACTGGTTAAAAGTTTACTTACCAGAATTAGCATGCATGAAACAGCCGGTTTAATGCTCGCACACGTAGTCACGCACTTTACAACAACTCACAAAAATTACAAGATTAAAAACAGTCATTAAACATATGGACTTGCCTAATTTAGCATGCATCAAATAGCAGGTTTAATATCCACTCACTGATGAAACACAAAAATAGCAGTGGTTATAAAAAATATTCACTTACCAGATTTAGCATACAACAAACAGCAAGTATAATACGCACTCACTGATGGGAAAGACAAATTACAGAAGTTGAAAATACTGACTTACCAGGTTTAATATTCAAAAAATAGCAGGGTATAACACTCATACACTTAGAACACATCTTTTAAAACATAAAAATTTTTTAACAATATTTTTAATTGCACTGATCCGTCGACACTGAAAAATAATATTTGGAAGAAATAATGGCTAGCAACATAACAATATAAAATAGGTGGTTTTTAGGAACCAAAGCAGTCGTGTAATTTATAGACATTATTTAATTTACGTAAAAGTGAAACAAAAAATAAACAAAATCGAGCAGAGAAAAGAAATAGGCGTTTGTTGCAAGTGGTAATCTAAAGCACGAACACATGTCGATAATATATTGAAACTTCGCGGACCAGTGGAAACAACAAAAATAGCTGGATATTTTAAAAACAACACAAGTAAATTAAAACATATAAAAAAATAAAAAATAGAAAAAAGGCACAAAATAGAAATAAGCTACAGCCGTACTAATATTTGGAAGAAATAATGGCTAGCAACATAACAATATAAAATAGGTGGTTTTTAAGAGCCAAAGCAGTCGTGTAATTTATAAACATAATTTAATTTACGTAAAAGTGAAACGAAAAAATAAACAAAATCGAGCAGAGAAAAGAAATTGGCGTTTGTTGCAAGTGGTAATGTAAAGGACGAACACATGTCGATAATGTATTGACACTTCGCGGAC
Source organism: Sesamia nonagrioides (assembly GCA_017933935.1). NCBI lineage: Eukaryota > Metazoa > Arthropoda > Insecta > Lepidoptera > Noctuidae > Sesamia > Sesamia nonagrioides. Next base: position 262,617 of record JADWQK010002185.1, read on the forward strand.
CAGTAGAATCAACCAAAATAGTTGAATATTTTAAAAACAACACAAGTAAATTAAAACATATAAAAAAAAAAAAATAGAAAAAAGGCACAAAATAGAAATAAGCTACAGCCGTACTAATATTTGGAAGAAATAATCGCTAGCAACATAATAATATAAAATAGGTGGTTTTTAAGAACCAAAGCAGTCGTGTAATTTATAAACATTATTTAATTTAAAAAATAAACAAAGTCGAGCAGAGAAAAGAAATAGGCGTTTGTTGCAAGTGGTAATGTAAAGGACGAACACATGTCGATAATGTATTGAAACTTCGCGGACCAGTGGAAACAACAAAAATAGTTGAATATTTTAAAAACAACACAAGTAAATTAAAACATATTTAAAAAAAAAATAGAAAAAAGGCACAAAATAGAAATAAGCTACAGCCGTACTAATATTTGGAAGAAATAAGGGTTAGAAACATAACAATATAAAAATAGGTGGTTTTAAAACCAAAGCAGTCGTGTAATTTATAAACATTAATTTCATTTATGTATAAGTGAAACGAAAAAATAAACAAAATCGAGTAAAGAAAGAAATTACGAACACATGTCGATATTGTATTGAAAAAGGCACAAAATAGAAATAAGCTACAGCCGTAAGCGGTGACATAAAGAATTAACAGATAAAAATGATAAATACAGCCATAATTATTTAAAGAGAATATCCGAATTTAACACTGGTTAAAAGTTTACTTACCAGAATTAGCATGCATGAAACAGCCGGTTTAATGCCCGCACACGTAGTCACGCACTTTACAACAACTCACAAAAATTACAAGATTAAAAACAGTCATTAAACATATGGACTTGCCTGATTTAGCATACATCAAATAGCAGGTTTAATATCCACTCACTGATGAAACACAAAAATAGCAGTAGTTATAAAAAATATTCACTTACCAGATTTAGCATACAACAAACAGCAAGTATAATACGCACTCACTGATGGGAAAGACAAATTACAGAAGTTGAAAATACTGACTTACCAGGTTTAATATTCAAAAAATAGCAGGGTATAACACTCATACACTTAGAAGACATTTTTTTAAAACATACAAATTTTTTAACAATATTTTTAATTGCACTGATCCGTCGACACTGAAAAATAATATTTGGAAGAAATAATGGCTAGCAACATAACAATATAAAATAGGTGGTTTTTAAGAACCAAAGCAGTCGTGTAATTTATAAACATTATTTAATTTACGTAAAAGTGAAACAAAAAATAAACAAAATCGAGCAGAGAAAAGAAATAGGCGTTTGTTGCAAGTGGTAATGTAAAGGACGAACACATGTCGATAATGTATTGAAACTTCGCGGACCAGTGGAAACAACAAAAATAGCTGGATATTTTAAAAACAACACAAGTTAATTAAAACAAATAAGAGTAGAAAATAGAAAAAAAACAGCAGGTTATAACACTCATACACTTAGAATACATTTTTTTAAACATACAAATTTTTAACAATATTTTTAATTTCACTGATCCGTCAACGTTGAAAAAGTAATATTTGGAAGAAATAATGGCTAGCAAAATAATAATATGAAATAGGTGTTTTCAAGAACCAAAGCAGTCGTGTAATTTATAAACATTATTTAATTTACGTAAAAGTGAAACGAAAAAATAAACAAAATCGAACAGAGAAAAGAAATTGGCGTTTGTTGCAAGTGGTAATGTAAAGGACGAACACATGTCGATAATGTATTGAAACTTCGCGTACCAGTGGAAACAACAAAAATAGCTGGATATTTTAAAAACAACACAAGTAAATTAAAACACATAAAAAAAAAAATAGAAAAAGGGCACAAAACAGAAATAAGCTACAGCCGTACTAATATTTGGAAGAAATAATCGCTAGCAACATAATAATATAAAATAGGTGGTTTTTAAGAACCAAAGCAGTCGTGTAATTTATAAACATTATTTAATTTAAAAAATAAACAAAGTCGAGCAGAGAAAAGAAATAGGCGTTTGTTGCAAGTGGTAATGTAAAGGACGAACACATGTCGATAATGTATTGAAACTTCGCGGACCAGTGGAAACAACAAAAATAGTTGAATATTTTAAAAACAACACAAGTAAATTAAAACATATAAAAAAAAATAGAAAAAAGGCACAAAATAGAAATAAGCTACAGCCGTACGCGGTGACATAAAGAATTAACAGATAAAAATGATAAATACAAACATAAATATTTAAAGAGAATTTCCGCATTTATCACTGGTAAAAAGTTTACTTACCAGAATTAGCATGCATGAAACAGCGGGTTTAATACCCGCACACGTAGTCACGCACTTTACAACAACTCACAAAAAATTCCAAGAATAAAAACAGTCATTGAACATATCGAATTGTCTGATTTAGCATGCTTCAAATAGCAGGTTTAATACCCACTCACTGATGAAACACAAAAATAGCTGTAGTTATAAAAAATATTCACTTACTAGATTTAGCATACAACAAACAGCAAGTTTAATACGCACTCACTGATGGGAAAGACAAATTACAGAAATTAAAAATACTGACTTACCAGGTTTAATATTCTATAAACAGCAGGGTATAACACTAATACACTTAGAACACATTTTTTAACACATACACAGTTTTAACAATACTTTTAATTTCACTGATGCGTCGTCGCTGAAAAAGTAATATTTGAAAGAAAAAATGGCTTGCAACGTAACAATATAAAATAGGGGGTTTTTAAAAACCAAAGCAGTCGTGTAATTTATAAACATTAATTTCATCTACGTATAAGTGAAACGAAATAATAAACAAAACGGAGCAGAGAAAAGAAATTGGCGTTTGTTGCAAGTGGTAATGTGAAGGACGAACACATGTCGATAATGTATTGAAACTTCGCGGACCAGTGGAATCAACCAAAATAGTTGAATATTTTAAAAACAACACAAGTAAATTAAAACATATAAAAAAAAAAATAGAAAAAATGCACAAAATAGAAAAAAGCTACAGCCGTACTAATATTTGGAAGAAAAAATGGCTAGCAACATAACAATATAAAATAGGTGGTTTTTAAGAAACAAAGCATTCGTGTAATTTATAAACACTATGTAATTTAGGTAAAAGTGAAAAAATAAACAAAATCGAGTAGAGACAAGAAATTGGTGTTTGTTGCAAGTGGTATTATAAAGGACGAACACATGTCGATAATGTATTGAAACTTCGCGGACCAGTGGAAACAACAAAAATAGTTGAATATTTTAAAAACAACACAAGTAAATTAAAACAAATAAAAAAAGATAATAGAAAAAAACAGCAGGTTATAACACTCATACACTTAGAATACATTTTTTTAAAACATACAAAATTTTAACAATATTTTTAATTTCACTGATCCGTCAACGCTGAAAAAGTAATATTTGGAAGAAATAATGGCTAGCAAAATAACAATATAAAATAGGTGTTTTCAAGAACCAAAGCAGTCGTGTAATTTATAAACATTATTTAATTTACGTAAAAGTGAAACGAAAAAATAAACGAAATCGAGCAGAGACAAGAAATTGGCGTTTGTTGCAAGTGGTAATGTAAAGGACGAACACATGTCGATAATGTATTGAAACTTCGCGGACCAGTGGAAACAACAAAAATAGTTGAATATTTTAAAAACAACACAAGTAAATTAAAACAAATAAAAAAAGAAAATAGAAAAAAAGCAGCAGGTTATAACACTCATACACTTAGAATACATTTTTTTAAAACATACAAATTTTTAACAATAATTTTAATTTCACTGATCCGTCAACGCTGAAAAAGTAGTATTTGGAAGAAATAATGGCTAGCAAAATAACAATATAAAATAGGTGTTTTCAAGAACCAAAGCAGTCGTGTAATTTATAAACATTATTTAGTTTACGTAGAAGTGAAACGAAAAAATAAACAAAATCGAGCAGAGACAAGAAATTGGCGTTTGTTGCAAGTGGTAATGTGAAGGACGAACACATGTCCATAATGTATTGAAACTTCGCGGACCAGTGGAAACAACAAAAGTAGTTGAATATTTTGAAAACAACACAAGTAAATTAAAACATATAAAAACAAAAATAGAAAAAAGGCACAAGATAGAAATAAGCTACAGCTGTACTATTATTTGGAAGAAATAATGGCTAGCAACATAACAATATAAAATAGGTGGTTTTTAAAAACCAAAGTAGTCGTGTAATTTATAAACATTAATTTCATTTATGTATAAGTGAAACGAAAAAATAAACAAAATCGAGCAGAGGAAAGAAATTACGAACACATGTCGTTAATTTATTGAAAAAGGCACAAAATAGAAATAAGCTATAGCCGTACGCGGTGACATAAAGAATTAACAGATAAAAATGATAAATACAACCATAATTATTTAAAGAGAATATCCGCATTTAACACTGGTAAAAAGTTTACTTACCAGAATTAGCATGCATGAAACAGCCGGTTTAATACCCGCACACGTAGTCACGCACTTTACAACAACTCACAAAAAATTCCAAGAATAAAAACAGTCATTAAACATATCGACTTGTCTGATTTAGCATGCTTCAAATAGCAGGTTTAATATCCACTCACTGATGAAACACAAAAATAGCAGTAGTTATAAAAAATATTCACTTACCAGATTTAGCATACAACAAACAGCAAGTTTAATACGCACTCACTGATGGGAAAGACAAATTACAGAAGTTGAAAATACTGACGTACAAGGTTTAATATTCAAAAAACAGCAGGGTATAACAGTCAAACACTTAGAACACATTTTTTTAAAACATACAATTTTTTTAACAATATTTTTAATTTCACTGATCCGTCGACACTGAAAAAGTAATACATGGAAGAACAGCTAATAGCTAGCAACATAACAATATAAAATAGGTGGGTTTTAAAAACCTAATCAGTCGTGTAATTTATAAACATTATTTCATTTACGTAAAAGTGAAACGAAAAAATAAACAAAATCGAACAGAGAAAAAAAATTGGCGTTTGTTGCAAGTTGTAACGTAAAGGACGAACACGATATGTCGATAATGTATTGAAACTTCGCGGACCAGCGGAAACAACAAAAATAGTTGAATATTTTAAAAACAACACAAGTAAATTAAAACATATAAAAAAATAGAAAAAAGGCACAAAATAGAAATAAGCTACAGCCGTACTAATATTTGGAAGAAATAATGGCTAGCAACATAACAATAGATAAAGTAGATGGTTTTTAAAAACCAAAGCAGTCGTGTAATTTATAAACATTATTAAATTTACGTAAAAGTGAAACGAAATAATAAACAAAATCGAGCAGAGAAAATAAATTACGAACACATGTCGATACTGTATTGAAAAAGGCACAAAATAGAAATAAGCTACAGCCGTACGCGGAGACATAAAGAATTAATAGATAAAAATGATAAATACAACCATAAACATTTAAAGAGAATATCCTCATTTAACACTGGTTAAAAGTTTATTTACCAGAATTGGCATGCATGAAACAGCCGGTATAATACCCGCACACGTAGTCACGCACTTTACAATAACACACAAAAAAATCCAAGAATAAGAACAGTCATTAAATATATCGACATTTCTGATTTAGCATGCATCAAATAGCAGGTTTGATATCCACTCACTGATGAAACACATAAATAGCAGTACTTATAAAAATATTCCCTTACCAGATTTAGCATACAACAAACAGCAAGTTTAATACGCACTCACTGATGGCAAAGACAAATTACAGAAGTTAAAAATACTGACTTACCAGGTTTAATATTCAAAAAACAGCAGGGTGTAACACTAATACACTTAGAACACATTTTTTTAAAACATAAAATATTTTTTAGAATATTTTTAATTTCACTGATCCGTCGACACTGAAAAAGTAATATTTGGAAGAAATAATGGCTAGCAATATAACAATATAAAATAGGTGGTTTTTAAGAACCAAAGCAGTCGTGTAATTTATAAACATTATTTAATTTACGTAAAAGTGAAACAAAAAATAAACAAAATCGAGCAGAGAAAAGAAATAGGCGTTTGTTGCAAGTGGTAATCTAAAGCACGAACACATGTCGATAATGTATTGAAACTTCGCGGACCAGTGGAAACAACAAAAATAGCTGGATATTTTAAAAACAACACAAGTAAATTAAAACATATAAAAAAAAAAAATAGAAAAAAGGCACAAAATAGAAATAAGCTACAGCCGTACTAATATTTAGAAGAAATAATGGCTAGCAACATAACAATATAAAATAGGTGGTTTTTAAGAGCCAAAGCAGTCGTGTAATTTATAAACATAATTTAATTTACGTAAAAGTGAAACGAAATAATAAACAAAATCGAGCAGAGAAAAGAAATTGGCGTTTGTTGCAAGTGGTAATGTAAAGGACGAACACATGTCGATAATGTATTGAAACTTCGCGGACCAGTAGAATCAACCAAAATAGTTGAATATTTTAAAAACAACACAAGTAAATTAAAACATATAAAAAAAAAAAAATAGAAAAAAGGCACAAAATAGAAATAAGCTACAGCCGTACTAATATTTGGAAGAAATAATCGCTAGCAACATAATAATATAAAATAGGTGGTTTTTAAGAACCAAAGCAGTCGTGTAATTTATAAACATTATTTAATTTAAAAAATAAACAAAGTCGAGCAGAGAAAAGAAATAGGCGTTTGTTGCAAGTGGTAATGTAAAGGACGAACACATGTCGATAATGTATTGAAACTTCGCGGACCAGTGGAAACAACAAAAATAGTTGAATATTTTAAAAACAACACAAGTAAATTAAAACATATAAAAAAATAAATAGAAAAAAGGCACAAAATAGAAATAAGCTACAGCCGTACTAATGTTTGGAAGAAATAATGGCTAGCAACATAACAATATAAAATAGGTGGTTTTTAAGAACCAAAGCAGTCGTGTAATTTATAAACATTATTTAATTCACGTAAAAGTGAAACGAAAAAATAAACAAAATCGAGCAGAGACAAGAAATAGGCGTTTGTTGCAAGTGGTAATGTAAAGGACGAACACATGTCGATCATGTCTTGAAACTTCGCGGACCAGTGGAAACAACAAAAATAGTTGAATATTTTTAAAACAACACATGTTAATTAAAACAAATAAGAATAGAAAATAGAAAAAAAACAGCAGTTTATAACACTCATACACTTAGAATACATTTTTTTTAAACATACAAATTTTTAACAATATTTTTAATTTCACTGATCCGTCAACGTTGAAAAAGTAATATTTGGAAGAAATAATGGCTAGCAAAATAATAATATGAAATAGGTGTTTTCAAGAACCAAAGCAGTCGTGTAATTTATAAACATTATTTAATTTACGTAAAAGTGAAACGAAAAAATAAACAAAATCGAGCAGAGAAAAGAAATTGGCGTTTGTTGCAAGTGGTAATGTAAAGGACGAACACATGTCGATAATGTATTGAAACTTCGCGTACCAGTGGAAACAACAAAAATAGCTGGATATTTTAAAAACAACACAAGTAAATTAAAACACATAAAAAAAAAAATAGAAAAAGGGCACAAAACAGAAATAAGCTACAGCCGTACTAATATTTGGAAGAAATAATCGCTAGCAACATAATAATATAAAATAGGTGGTTTTTAAGAACCAAAGCAGTCGTGTAATTTATAAACATTATTTAATTTATAAAATAAACAAAATCGAGCAGAGAAAAGAAATAGGCGTTTGTTGCAAGTGGTAATGTAAAGGACGAACACATGTCGATAATGTATTGAAACTTTGCGGACCAGTGGAAACAACAAAAATAGTTGAATATTTTAAAAACAACACAAGTAAATTAAAATATATAAAAAAAAAAATAGAAAAAAGGCACAAAATAGAAATAAGCTACAGCCGTACGCGGTGACATAAAGAATTAACAGATAAAAATGATAAATACAAACATAAATATTTAAAGAGAATTTCCGCATTTATCACTGGTAAAAAGTTTACTTACCAGAATTAGCATGCATGAAACAGCGGGTTTAATACCCGCACACGTAGTCACGCACTTTACAACAACTCACAAAAAATTCCAAGAATAAAAACAGTCATTGATCATATCGAATTGTCTGATTTAGCATGCTTCAAATAGCAGGTTTAATACCCACTCACTGATGAAACACAAAAATAGCTGTAGTTATAAAAAATATTCACTTACTAGATTTAGCATACAACAAACAGCAAGTTTAATACGCACTCACTGATGGGAAAGACAAATTACAGAAATTAAAAATACTGACTTACCAGGTTTAATATTCTATAAACAGCAGGGTATAACACTAATACACTTAGAACACATTTTTTAACACATACACAGTTTTAACAATACTTTTAATTTCACTGATGCGTCGTCGCTGAAAAAGTAATATTTGAAAGAAAAAATGGCTTGCAACGTAACAATATAAAATAGGGGGTTTTTAAAAACCAAAGCAGTCGTGTAATTTATAAACATTAATTTCATCTACGTATAAGTGAAACGAAATAATAAACAAAACGGAGCAGAGAAAAGAAATTGGCGTTTGTTGCAAGTGGTAATGTGAAGGACGAACACATGTCGATAATGTATTGAAACTTCGCGGACCAGTGGAATCAACCAAAATAGTTGAATATTTTAAAAACAACACAAGTAAATTAAAACATATAAAAAAAAAAATAGAAAAAATGCACAAAATAGAAAAAAGCTACAGCCGTACTAATATTTGGAAGAAAAAATGGCTAGCAACATAACAATATAAAATAGGTGGTTTTTAAGAAACAAAGCATTCGTGTAATTTATAAACACTATGTAATTTAGGTGAAAGTGAAACGAAAAAATAAACAAAATCGAGTAGAGACAAGAAATTGGTGTTTGTTGCAAGTGGTATTATAAAGGACGAACACATGACGATAATGTATTGAAACTTCGCGGACCAGTGGAAACAACAAAAATAGTTGAATATTTTAAAAACAACACAAGTAAATTAAAACAAATAAAAAAAGAAAATAGAAAAAAAGCAGCAGGTTATAACACTCATACACTTAGAATACATTTTTTTAAAACATACAAATTTTTAACAATAATTTTAATTTCACTGATCCGTCAACGCTGAAAAAGTAATATTTGGAAGAAATAATGGCTAGCAAAATAACAATATAAAATAGGTGTTTTCAGGAACCAAAGCAGTCGTGTAATTTATAAACATTATTTAATTTACGTAAAAGTGAAACGAAAAAATAAACAAAATCGAGCAGAGACAAGAAATTGGCGTTTGTTGCAAGTGGTAATGTAAAGGACGAACACATGTCGATAATGTATTGAAACTTCGCGGACCAGTGGAAACAACAAAAATAGTTGAATATTTTAAAAACAACACAAGTAAATTAAAACAAATAAAAAAAGAAAATAGAAAAAAAGCAGCAGGTTATAACACTCATACACTTAGAATACATTTTTTTAAAACATACAAATTTTTAACAATAATTTTAATTTCACTGATCCGTCAACGCTGAAAAAGTAGTATTTGGAAGAAATAATGGCTAGCAAAATAACAATATAAAATAGGTGTTTTCAAGAACCAAAGCAGTCGTGTAATTTATAAACATTACTAGCTTTCCGCCCGCGGCTTCGCCCGCGTGGAGTTCGGTTATATCGCGCTTTTTAGATTTCCCTCGGGAACATCATATTTTTCCGGGATAAAAGGTAGCCTATGTTCTTTCTCAGGGTTCAAAGATTGTCTGTGCCAAATTTCATCAAAATCGGTTGAGAGGTTTAAACGGGAAAGCGTAACAGACAGACAGACAGACAGACAGACAGACAGACCGACAGACAGACAGACAGAGTTACTTTCGCATTTATAATATTAGTATGGATTTAATTTACGTAGAAGTGAAACGAAAAAATAAACAAAATCGAGCAGAGACAAGAAATTGGCGTTTGTTGCAAGTGGTAATGTGAAGGACGAACACATGTCCATAATGTATTGAAACTTCGCGGACCAGTGGAAACAACAAAAGTAGTTGAATATTTTGAAAACAACACAAGTAAAATAAAACATATAAAAACAAAAATAGAAAAAAGGCACAAGATAGAAATAAGCTACAGCTGTACTATTATTTGGAAGAAATAATGGCTAGCAACATAACAATATAAAATAGGTGGTTTTTAAAAACCAAAGTAGTCGTGTAATTTATAAACATTAATTTCATTTATGTATAAGTGAAACGAAAAAATAAACAAAATCGAGCAGAGAAAAGAAATTACGAACACATGTCGTTAATTTATTGAAAAAGGCACAAAATAGAAATAAGCTATAGCCGTAAGCGGTGACATAAAGAATTAACAGATAAAAATGATAAATACAGCCATAATTATTTAAAGAGAATATCCGCATTTAACACTGATTAAAAGTTTACTTACCAGAATTAGCATGCATGAAACAGCCGGTTTAATGCCCGCACACGTGGTCACGCACTTTACAACAGCTCACAAAAATTACAAGAATAAAAACAGTCATTAAACATATGGACTTGCCTGATTTAGCATGCATCAAATAGCAGGTTTAATATCCACTCACTGATGAAACACAAAAATAGCAGTAGTTATAAAAAATATTCACTTACCAGATTTAGCATACAACAAACAGCAAGTATAATACGCACTCACTGATGGGAAAGACAAATTACAGAAGTTGAAAATACTGACTTACCAGGTTTAAAATTCAAAAAATAGCAGGGTATAACACTCATACACTTAGAACACATTTTTTTAAAACATTCAAATTTTTTAACAATATGTTTAATTGCACTGATCCGTCGACATTGAAAAATAATATTTGGAAGAAATAATCGCTAGCAACATAATAATATAAAATAGGTGGTTTTTAAGAACCAAAGCAGTCGTGTAATTTATAAACATTATTTAATTTAAAAAATAAACAAAATCGAGCAGAGAAAAGAAATAGGCGTTTGTTGCAAGTGGTAATGTAAAGGACGAACACATGTCGATAATGTATTGAAACTTCGCGGACCAGTGGAAACAACAAAAATAGTTGAATATTTTAAAAACAACACAAGTAAATTAAAACATATAAAAAAAAAAATAGAAAAAAGGCACAAAATAGAAATAAGCTACAGCCGTACTAATATTTGGAAGAAATAATCGCTAGCAACATAATAATAAAAAATGGGTGGTTTTTAAGAACCAAAGCAGTCGTGTAATTTATAAACATTATTTAATTTAAAAAATAAACAAAATCGAGCAGAGAAAAGAAATAGGCGTTTGTTGCAAGTGGTAATGTAAAGGACGAATACATGTCGATAATGTATTGAAACTTCGCGGACCAGTGGAAACAACAAAAATAGTTGAATATTTTAAAAACAACACAAGTAAATTAAAACATATAAAAAAAAAATAGAAAAAAGGCACAAAATAGAAATAAGCTACAGCCGTACTAATATTTGGAAGAAATAAGGGCTAGCAACATAACAATATAAAATAGGTGGTTTTTAAAAACCAAAGCAGTCGTGTAATTTATAAACATTAATTTCATTTATGTATAAGTGAAACGAAAAAATAAACAAAATCGAGTAAAGAAAAGAAATTACGAACACATGTCGATATTGTATTGAAAAAGGCACAAAATAGAAATAAGCTACAGCCGTAAGCGGTGACATAAAGAATTAACAGATAAAAATGATAAATACAGCCATAATTATTTAAAGAGAATATCCGCATTTAACACTGGTTAAAAGTTTACTTACCAGAATTAGCATGCATGAAACAGCCGGTTTAATGCTCGCACACGTAGTCACGCACTTTACAACAACTCACAAAAATTACAAGATTAAAAACAGTCATTAAACATATGGACTTGCCTAATTTAGCATGCATCAAATAGCAGGTTTAATATCCACTCACTGATGAAACACAAAAATAGCAGTGGTTATAAAAAATATTCACTTACCAGATTTAGCATACAACAAACAGCAAGTATAATACGCACTCACTGATGGGAAAGACAAATTACAGAAGTTGAAAATACTGACTTACCAGGTTTAATATTCAAAAAATAGCAGGGTATAACACTCATACACTTAGAACACATCTTTTAAAACATAAAAATTTTTTAACAATATTTTTAATTGCACTGATCCGTCGACACTGAAAAATAATATTTGGAAGAAATAATGGCTAGCAACATAACAATATAAAATAGGTGGTTTTTAGGAACCAAAGCAGTCGTGTAATTTATAGACATTATTTAATTTACGTAAAAGTGAAACAAAAAATAAACAAAATCGAGCAGAGAAAAGAAATAGGCGTTTGTTGCAAGTGGTAATCTAAAGCACGAACACATGTCGATAATATATTGAAACTTCGCGGACCAGTGGAAACAACAAAAATAGCTGGATATTTTAAAAACAACACAAGTAAATTAAAACATATAAAAAAATAAAAAATAGAAAAAAGGCACAAAATAGAAATAAGCTACAGCCGTACTAATATTTGGAAGAAATAATGGCTAGCAACATAACAATATAAAATAGGTGGTTTTTAAGAGCCAAAGCAGTCGTGTAATTTATAAACATAATTTAATTTACGTAAAAGTGAAACGAAAAAATAAACAAAATCGAGCAGAGAAAAGAAATTGGCGTTTGTTGCAAGTGGTAATGTAAAGGACGAACACATGTCGATAATGTATTGACACTTCGCGGACCAGTAGAATCAACCAAAATAGTTGAATATTTTAAAAACAACACAAGTAAATTAAAACATATAAAAAAAAAAAAATAGAAAAAAGGCACAAAATAGAAATAAGCTACAGCCGTACTAATATTTGGAAGAAATAATCGCTAGCAACATAATAATATAAAATAGGTGGTTTTTAAGAACCAAAGCAGTCGTGTAATTTATAAACATTATTTAATTTAAAAAATAAACAAAGTCGAGCAGAGAAAAGAAATAGGCGTTTGTTGCAAGTGGTAATGTAAAGGACGAACACATGTCGATAATGTATTGAAACTTCGCGGACCAGTGGAAACAACAAAAATAGTTGAATATTTTAAAAACAACACAAGTAAATTAAAACATATTTAAAAAAAAAATAGAAAAAAGGCACAAAATAGAAATAAGCTACAGCCGTACTAATATTTGGAAGAAATAAGGGTTAGAAACATAACAATATAAAATAGGTGGTTTTAAAAACCAAAGCAGTCGTGTAATTTATAAACATTAATTTCATTTATGTATAAGTGAAACGAAAAAATAAACAAAATCGAGTAAAGAAAAGAAATTACGAACACATGTCGATATTGTATTGAAAAAGGCACAAAATAGAAATAAGCTACAGCCGTAAGCGGTGACATAAAGAATTAACAGATAAAAATGATAAATACAGCCATAATTATTTAAAGAGAATATCCGAATTTAACACTGGTTAAAAGTTTACTTACCAGAATTAGCATGCATGAAACAGCCGGTTTAATGCCCGCACACGTAGTCACGCACTTTACAACAACTCACAAAAATTACAAGATTAAAAACAGTCATTAAACATATGGACTTGCCTGATTTAGCATACATCAAATAGCAGGTTTAATATCCACTCACTGATGAAACACAAAAATAGCAGTAGTTATAAAAAATATTCACTTACCAGATTTAGCATACAACAAACAGCAAGTATAATACGCACTCACTGATGGGAAAGACAAATTACAGAAGTTGAAAATACTGACTTACCAGGTTTAATATTCAAAAAATAGCAGGGTATAACACTCATACACTTAGAAGACATTTTTTTAAAACATACAAATTTTTTAACAATATTTTTAATTGCACTGATCCGTCGACACTGAAAAATAATATTTGGAAGAAATAATGGCTAGCAACATAACAATATAAAATAGGTGGTTTTTAAGAACCAAAGCAGTCGTGTAATTTATAAACATTATTTAATTTACGTAAAAGTGAAACAAAAAATAAACAAAATCGAGCAGAGAAAAGAAATAGGCGTTTGTTGCAAGTGGTAATCTAAAGCACGAACACATGTCGATAATGTATTGAAACTTCGCGGACCACTGGAAACAACAAAAATAGTTGAATATTTTAAAAACAACACAAGTAAATTAAAACACATAAAAAAAACTAGAAAAAGGGCACAAAACAGAAATAAGCTACAGCCGTCCTAATATTTGGAAGAAATAATCGCTAGCAACATAATAATATAAAATAGGTGGTTTTTAAGGACCAAAGCAGTCGTGTAATTTATAAACATTATTTAATTTAAAAAATAAACAAAATCGAGCAGAGAAAAGAAATAGGCGTTTGTTGCAAGTGGTAATGTAAAGGACGAACACATGTCGATAATGTATTGAAACTTCGCGGACCAGTGGAAACAACCAAAATAGTTGAATATTTTAAAAACAACACAAGTAAATTAAAACATATAAAAAAAAAAAAATAGAAAAAAGGCACAAAATAGAAATAAGCTACAGCCGTACTAATATTTGGAAGAAATAATGGCTGGCAACATAACAATATAAAATAGGTGGTTTTTAAGAGCCAAAGCAGTCGTGTAATTTATAAACATAATTTAATTTACGTAAAAGTGAAACGAAAAAATAAACAAAATCGAGCAGAGAAATGAAATTGGCGTTTGTTGCAAGTGGTAATGTAAAGGACGAACACATGTCGATAATGTATTGAAGCTTCGCGGACCAGTAGAATCAACCAAAATAGTTGAATATTTTAAAAACAACACAAGTAAATTAAAACATATAAAAAAAAAAAAATAGAAAAAAGGCACAAAATAGAAATAAGCTACAGCCGTACTAATATTTGGAAGAAATAATCGCTAGCAACATAATAATATAAAATAGGTGGTTTTTAAGAACCAAAGCAGTCGTGTAATTTATAAACATTATTTAATTTAAAAAATAAACAAAATCGAGCAGAGAAAAGAAATAGGCGATTGTTGCAAGTGGTAATGTAAAGGACGAACACATGTCGATAATGTATTGAAACTCCGCGGACCAGTGGAAATAACAAAAATAGTTGAATATTTTAAAAACAACACAAGTAAATTAAAACATATATAAAAAAAAAAAATAGAATAAAGGCACAAAATAGAAATAAGCTACAGCCGTACTAATATTTGGAAGAAATAAGGGCTAGCAACATAACAATATAAAATAGGTGGTTTTTAAAAACCAAAGCAGTCGTGTAATTTATAAACATTATTTAATTTACGTAAAAGTGAAACGAAAAAATAAACAAAATCGAGCAAAGAAAAGAAATAGGCGTTTGTTGCAAGTGGTAATGTAAAGGACGAACACATGTCGATAATGTATTGAAACTTCGCGGACCAGTGGAAACAACAAAAATAGTTGAATATTAACAATATTTTAACAATATTTTTAATTTCACTGATCCGTCGACATTGAAAAATAATATTTGGAAGAAATAATGGCTAGCAACATAACAATATAAAATGGGTGGTTTTTAAGAACGAAAGCAGTCGTGTAATTTATAAACATAATTTAATTTACGTAAAAGTGAAACAAAAAATAAACAAAATCGAGCAGAGAAAAGAAATAGGCGTTTGTTGCAAGTGGTAATCTAAAGCACGAACACATGTCGATAATGTATTGAAACTTCGCGGACCACTGGAAACAACAAAAATAGTTGAATATTTTAAAAACAACACAAGTAAATTAAAACACATAAAAAAAACTAGAAAAAGGGCACAAAACAGAAATAAGCTACAGCCGTCCTAATATTTGGAAGAAATAATCGCTAGCAACATAATAATATAAAATAGGTGGTTTTTAAGGACCAAAGCAGTCGTGTAATTTATAAACATTATTTAATTTAAAAAATAAACAAAATCGAGCAGAGAAAAGAAATAGGCGTTTGTTGCAAGTGGTAATGTAAAGGACGAACACATGTCGATAATGTATTGAAACTTCGCGGACCAGTGGAAACAACCAAAATAGTTGAATATTTTAAAAACAACACAAGTAAATTAAAACATATAAAAAAAAAATAGAAAAAAGGCACAAAATAGAAATAAGCTACAGCCGTACTAATATTTGGAAGAAATAATGGCTAGCACCATAACAATATAAAATAGGTGGTTTTTAAGGCGATTAGTAACGACGATGACCTTGCGCATCTGGGCGGGGCTAGGCAGAAACCCCCGCGCACCCCGCATCATATTTACGTGCACGTTCCCTACTCGCTTGCTTCGAGCACGGACGTCTCGCAACAAACGTAGAATGTCATACCATGTCTATAAAGTATACTATTCTGTCTAAAAAGTACCTAATATAGAATTACGTGGTATCAAAACTCATGCCCTAAAGTGAAACATATTAGGTAATTACTTTTATTATGTTGTTTTCGATACTTCGTTGCAGGTATTTTTTTATTTAAAAAAGGGAAAGCAAATATTAATTTATAAAAATGATTAATGCAAAATGGGAACCGGTTTATTCTTGTTTATTTATATTTATTATTTAGTATTTAGCGTTTTTGGTATAATTCCCATTGATACTTACCAGGACTTAAAAAAAAATCCCGGAAACTCCATCATCTAAATAAAACTCACAGGTCAGACTAAAATAGGTGCATATTATTTAGAATACATATTGTTTAAAAATTTAGCTGACCAAATTTTAGGTAATGAACACCTGAGACTAATGAACTTAAAGAATGAAAAAAAAGAAATTGTTTTGATTTACCTACTAGAAAAAAAATTGGGGAAATTTAATCAAGTTTCATATGGATTAAATTACAAGTATCAATTATATATTTTTTTAGGGAAGGAAAATATTATTGTTTTGGACTTGACGATTTTTTTTTTTTGAGATGTTCTTAATTTTTATTGGAGGAATGAACAGGGCGTGGCCTTAGAAATAGGGCATGCAAATAGCGTAATTTTTGTTTTACCGGTACAAAAACGGTAATTGAAATATTTTTACCGGTAAACCGGTAAAAACGGTAAATTTATATTTTTTTTTCCAAAATATTAATTATGTGATTGGGTAGTCTTAAAGCAGAAAATAAATAAGTACACAAGGTACAATGGTAGTGAACATGTTACATATTGCTTAAAATGAGCATATAAACACAATTTTTAAAACCATGACCTTTCCTTTGGCGCAGTCAAGCGTAAATGTAGCACCTTTAGATTAATTTAGACAATTTTCAAAACGCAGCCAGCCAATGAATGCTGGTAAATCTACATCAAGCCCGTGGAGAACCCGGAAATAACCTCAATGTAGCTTGCTAAACCTCCATGCGATCTTCAGTGTCAAGTAGGTATACTGGCTTGCACCAGTTCTTTTTAGCCAAGGCAAGGAGAGCGGAGTGATTCCCTTGTCAACCGCGACCACATCTCGATGCATTCCCACGTGGGTTTTTAGGAAATATTCCCTGAGACTGTATATCTCGTGATTGTGGAGGGTCTTAACATTTAAAAAGCTTCAACTTTCTCTTTTTCGCGGGGTATACACTAATACAGCCTCATAACCGATGTCAGTGGGTGATGCAATTGAATTGTAGTCAGCACCGTACGGACCCTCCTATCCAGGGTATCGACTTCGGTCCGAGTCCATTTTAGTATGCTGAAAGAGTACATAAAATCGGGATGATCCAACCGTTGAAGGCTCGTACCTAATTTCCGCTTAATAGAAGACTATTTATTACTTTTTTCATCGACGCGAAGATGAATATGAGATGCAAAACGTTTCTTCAGCGATTGCTTCATACCAGTAACATTGATACGTTGGGTATCAATGTTACTGGTATAAAGCGCTCGACATTCCCAATATTTATAGGTTTCAGATGCAGAGAGCGCTCTAAGGTTTACGGAACGTGAGTTGGGTTCCCATGGATGCCGCAATCTCTCCTCGCTTTACATGCATGACCACATTTTATCCACACAAAATTCCATCCTGATAACGCTACTGAAAGTTTCAGTAATTTTCATTAGCTCCTTCAGTTGAAATTTGTGGGGAGCAATGAATTTTAAGTCACTCATGTAAAGGAGGTGCGATATAACCTGACCACCTCTCCTCAGCCGATAGTCTAGACGTGTATTCTCCAGCAGTGTACTTAGAGGATTCAAGGCTAAGCAAAATCAAAGTTGACTCAAAGTATCGCCCTGGAATAGACCTGGCTCGGATCGCTATTTCTATGAATATCTCGATATCCAGGATAGCGAAGGACCGTCCTCCATTAGCCATACACGTCATCAAGATGGTGTGCAGAGTTGCATCAATTTTATAGAACTCCATCACCCGCATGAGCCTTGTATGTGGCACCAAGTCATAATAGGCCTTATTATATAATAATAATTATTATTATTCATTTATTTCTCCTCACAATGTTTTGTTTATAGCTAAAACCGTACAATTACTCAGTCTAGTATTTGTTACATATGTGAGGAGCTGGTGTCCGTGAAAGGCAATATCAAAAAAAAATCTATTCAACATGTCGATAGATCCTTTTGGGAACGACGAACTTGTTGGATAATGGCCATGTTATTAAGGATTAGCTCCTTAGTACCACGGGGTACCGCTCCTACATCCATTTTGAGAGGCAGACATGATGAGTTGCTGTCAATATGTTTGTTAATTTTAACTTTAAAATTGGATGTAAGAACTTTAAAGATGGTCGGTAAACAAGTGATCGGCCAATAATTTTTGGGTTACTCTAGTTGTTAGGAACTGAGGTAGCGAACCAGACTCAAGCAAGCGTGCAACCTTGAAAACCATTTGATCCAAAAAAGCGACAGGCACCAAACAGATACTGCGCCAGAATGAACACATGGCATCGTCATCCAGTAGGTAAGTGTCAGCTACCTTGGTCTGGTCGATAAACCCACCATTCATTGTTTTAGAAAGTACGATTCTGGGTGTACCGTACATTTTCTGCTTCAGGAAGTCGATGTGCTCCCTGACAGGTTAGGTTGGTTAGGTAGGTTGGTATTTGTACCTGAAAATACCCGCCTTACAAAGCGTATCACTGTAGGACGAGTATCACATTCCCTGAAGCAGATTAGTGTACCGATAAGTGTTCTGGCCCCACCAATACGGTATTCGATCCTGCACTGCGAAGCTAGTAAGACTGGTTACGTTCGTCTAGCTCTGGAGTCATTGGAAAATTTGACATGAGTTCGATAGTCGTTGTACAGTACAGTTATACAAACTAATGAATGACACGAATCGTCACAAACGCTTACGTCAAAGCTACTTTTAAGTGTCAAACATTACATATAATGGAAAGTTTGAAGTATGCGTGAATAAATGAACAACTTTGCCCAAAACATAAAACCGGTAAATTACCGGTTTTATATTTTTTACCGGTAATTTTATAGTTACGAAAAAAGGCGAAAGGAGAAAAGGCGGTAAAAATGTAAACCGGTAAACCGGTATTGCATGCCCTACTTAGAAATAACTTTAACCCGAAGGAATCTAGAAGCGCGATATAACCGAATCATACTAATATTATAAATGGGAAATTGTCATACTAATATTATAAATGGGAAAGTGAGTTTGTTTGTTCTGCTTTCACACTGTAACTACTGAACCGATTGCTTTGAAATTTTGTAGACGTAAAGTTAGAAATCCGGCGAAGCCGCGGGCGGAAAGCTAGTATCAAAATAAAGCATCATATAAAATCACGTAAAGCGTCCCAGCGCGGCAATAAATGCAAACATTCAATAATTATACACAAAATCACTAAAAATACTTCGTTGCACTCGAAGTACTTAGTGTTACAGCTTGCGCTTCCCGCCCATCTATGAAGCTATACTTAGTTTCATAATTATTTTATATTGATCGTAGTTGTGTAATTATTTATGTTAATTTAAATTTATTATGATTACTTTAAATTACTTGGGAGGATTTTAAAACCTTAGTTTATTCTAAAATCACACTTGGAAGTACACTCCCGGTCTTTCGGCCATTATTTTATTAATTTTAGAATTATTGATGCAACTTCCGATTACCGCCAACTTTTATTATAAATTCCTCTCGAGCATTAGTCTTCCCGCCCATCGGATATTTATTTATTGAATCAAGCATTGTTCAAATAAATAAATATAAACAACTTTGGATATTTTAGGTTAATCCAAATATCTGTACACAATTATTGACAATTACTAGCGTTACTATTAACTTTTTCTTAATTTTATTCAATACCTGATAATTTCCGTTTCCGTTGTCTATTAGTTTTGTGACTATTCGTTAGTGTTTTGACTCAATGGTGTATAAAAGCTACTGATGTCTGTACTGTTGATCATTAATTAAACAGACTTGTACTGGATCATACTACGTCGTTATTATTTTCCACGCTTCTGAAGCGTGTCTTTACATTAGTATCCAAGGGTGCGCGGAGCAAAAAGTGACACAGCCTCCTCTCACGAGCGCTGGCGCGAGACTGCCGGCCGACCCGCGCCCGCGTCCCGCATAGAGCCCCTCTGAACCTCGTAAGGCGGAAACTCGTACGGACACTCATTTTTATTACTTTTCTTATTAAATATTTCATCAATTTTAAAATAGAACTATGATTCTATAGTTCTTACAGATACACGTTACTGCGAGTAAGAATATTTAAAAAAGTCTAAGCGCTTTAAGAGGAATATCGATTTAAAAGTTAAAAAACGCCGTGTAGAAATATTTTTCTTTTGACGTAAATATAGGCCGTATAGAAAATAATAAACAATAAATATGTTGTGCTTGAATCTATGATTATAATATTTTTTTTTTCATAATTTTTGATCAAGGCATTCTGGAGGAATAAACTTTGAAAGATGAGCGTTTTTGGTCGCTCGAGGGTATCTATCCCCTTAAGAGCCAAAGCAGTCGTGTAATTTATAAACATAATTTAATTTACGTATTTATTAATTTATAAAGAAATAGGCGTTTGTTGCAAGTGGTAATGTAAAGGACGAACACATGTCGATAATGTATTGAAACTTCGCGGACCAGTGGAAATAACAAAAATAGTTGAATATTTTAAAAACAACACAAGTAAATTAAAACATATATAAAAAAAAAATAGAAAAAAGGCACAAAATAGAAATAAGCTACAGCCGTACTAATATTTGGAAGAAATAAGGGCTAGCAACATAACAATATAAAATAGGTGGTTTTTAAAAACCAAAGCAGTCGTGTAATTTATAAACATTATTTAATTTACGTAAAAGTGAAACGAAAAAATAAACAAAATCGAGCAAAGAAAAGAAATAGGCGTTTGTTGCAAGTGGTAATGTAAAGGACGAACACATGTCGATAATGTATTGAAACTTCGCGGACCAGTAGAATCAACCAAAATAGTTGAATATTTTAAAAACAACACAAGTAAATTAAAACATATAAAAAAAAAAAAATAGAAAAAAGGCACAAAATAGAAATAAGCTACAGCCGTACTAATATTTGGAAGAAATAAGGGCTAACAACATAACAATATAAAATGGGTGGTTTTTAAGAACCAAAGCAGTCGTGTAATTTATAAACATAATTTAATTTACGTAAAAGTGAAACGAAAAAATAAACAAAATCGAGCAGAGAAAAGAAATAGGCGTTTGTTGCAAGTGGTAATGTAAAGGACGAAGACATGTCGATAATGTATTGAAACTTCGCGGACCAGTAGAAACAACAAAAATAGTTGAATATTTTAAAAACAACACAAGCAAATTAAAACATATAAAAAAAAAAAAATAGAAAAAAGGCACAAAATAATAATAAGCTACAGCCGTACTAATATTTGGAAGAAATAATCGCTAGCAACATAATAATAAAAAATAGGTGGTTTTTAAGAACCAAAGCAGTCGTGTAATTTATAAACATTATTTAATTCACGTAAAAGTAAAACGAAAAAATAAACAAAATCGAGCAGAGACAAGAAATAGGCGTTTGTTGCAAGTGGTAATGTAAAGGACGAACACATGTCGATCATGTCTTGAAACTTCGCGGACCAGTGGAAACAACAAAAATAGTTGAATATTTTAAAAACAACACAAGTTAATTAAAACAAATAGGAATAGAAAATAGAAAAAAAAACAGCAGGTTATAACACTCATACACTTAGAATACATTTTTTTTAAACATACAAATTTTTAACAATATTTTTAATTTCACTGATCCGTCAACGTTGAAAAAGTAATATTTGGAAGAAATTATGGCTAGCAAAATAATAATATGAAATAGGTGTTTTCAAGAACCAAAGCAGTCGTGTAATTTATAAACATTATTTAATTTACGTACAAGTGAAACGAAAAAATAAACAAAATCGAGCAGAGACAAGAAATTGGTGTTTGTTGCAAGTGGTAATGTAAAGGACGAACACATGTCGATAATGTATTGAAACTTCGCGGACCAGTAGAATCAACCAAAATAGTTGAATATTTTAAAAACAACACAAGTAAATTAAAACATATAAAAAAAAAAAAATAGAAAAAAGGCACAAAATAGAAATAAGCTACAGCCGTACTAATATTTGGAAGAAATAATCGCTAGCAACATAATAATATAAAATAGGTGGTTTTTAAGAACCAAAGCAGTCGTGTAATTTATAAACATTATTTAATTTAAAAAATAAACAAAATCGAGCAGAGAAAAGAAATAGGCGTTTGTTGCAAGTGGTAATGTAAAGGACGAACACATGTCGATAATGTATTGAAACTTCGCGGACCAGTGGAAACAACAAAAATAGTTGAATATTTTAAAAACAACACAAGTAAATTAAAACATATAAAAAAAAAATAGAAAAAAGGCACAAAATAGAAATAAGCTACAGCCGTACTAATATTTGGAAGAAATAATGGCTAGCAACATAACAATATAAAATAGGTGGTTTTTAAAAACCAAAGCAGTCGTGTAATTTATAAACATTATTTAATTTACGTAAAAGTGAAACGAAAAAATAAACAAAATCGAGCAAAGAAAAGAAATAGGCGTTTGTTGCAAGTGGTAATGTAAAGGACGAACACATGTCGATAATGTATTGAAACTTCGCGGACCAGTGGAAACAACAAAAATAGTTGAATATTAACAATATTTTAACAATATTTTTAATTTCACTGATCCGTCGACATTGAAAAATAATATTTGGAAGAAATAATGGCTAGCAACATAACAATATAAAATAGGTGGTTTTTAAGAACCAAAGCAGTCGTGTAATTTATAAACATTATTTAATTTACGTACAAGTGAAACGAAAAAATAAACAAAATCGAGCAGAGAAAAGAAATAGGCGTTTGTTGCAAGTGGTAATGTAAAGGACGAACACATGTCGATAATGTATTGAAACTTCGCGGACCAGTGGAAACAACAAAAATAGTTGAATATTTTAAAAACAACACAAGTTAATTAAAACAAATAAGAAAAGAAAATAGAAAAAAAACAGCAGGTTATAACACTCATACACTTAGAATACATTTTTTTAAAACATACAAATTTTTAACAATATTTTTAATTTCACTGATCCGTCAACTGAAAAAGTAATATTTGGAAGAAATAATGGCTAGCAACATAACAATATAAAATAGGTGGTTTTCAAGAACCAAAGCAGTCGTGTAATTTATAAACATTATTTAATTTACGTAAAAGTGAAACGAAAAAATAAACAAAATCGAGCAGAGAAAAGAAATTGGCGTTTGTTGCAAGTGGTAATGTAAAGGACGAACACATGTCGATAATGTATTGAAACTTCGCGTACCAGTGGAAACAACAAAAATAGCTGGATATTTTAAAAACAACACAAGTAAATTAAAACACATAAAAAAAAAAATAGAAAAAGGGCACAAAACAGAAATAAGCTACAGCCGTACTAATATTTGGAAGAAATAATCGCTAGCAACATAATAATATAAAATAGGTGGTTTTTAAGAACCAAAGCAGTCGTGTAATTTATAAACATTATTTAATTTATAAAATAAACAAAATCGAGCAGAGAAAAGAAATGAGCGTTTATTGCAAGTGGTAATGTAAAGGACGAACACATGTCGATAATATATTGAAACCTAGCGGACCAGTGGAAACAACAAAAATAGTTGAATATTTTAAAAACAACACAAGTAAATTAAAACATATAAAAAAAAAATAGAAAAAAGGCACAAAATAGAAATAAGCTACAGCCGTACTAATATTTGGAAGAAATAATGGCTAGCAACATAAAAATATAAAATAAGTGGTTTTTAAGAACCAAAGCAGTCGTGTAATTTATAAACATTATTTAATTTACATAAAAGTGAAACGAAAAAATAAACAAAATCGAGCAGAGACAAGAAATTGGTGTTTGTTGCAAGTGGCAATGTAAAGGACGAACACATGTCGATAATGTATTGAAACTTCGCGGACCAGTGGAAACAACAAAAATAGTTGAATATTTTAAAAACAACACAAGTAAATTAAAACAAATAAAAAAAGAAAATAGAAAAAAATAGCAGGTTATAACACTCATACACTTAAAATACATTTTTTAAAACATACAAAATTTTAACAATATTTTTAATTTCACTGATCCGTCAACGCTGAAAAAGTAATATTTAGAAGAAATAATGGCTAGCAAAATAATAATATGAAATAGGTGTTTTCAAGAACCAAAGCAGTCGTGTAATTTATAAACATTATTTAATTTACGTAACAGTGAAACGAAAACATAAACAAAATCGAGCAGAGAAAAGAAATGGGCATTTGTTGCAAGTGGTAATATAAAGGACGAACAAGTTTCGATAATGTATTGAAACTTCGCGGACCAGTGGAAACAACAAAAATAGTTGAATATTTCAAAAACAATACAAGTAAATTAAAACAAATAAAAAAGAAAATAGAAAAAAGGCACAAAATAGAAATAAGTTACAGCCGTACGCGGTGACATAAAGAATTAACAGATAAAAATGATAAATACAAACATAAATATTTAGAGAGAATTTCCGCATTTATCACTGGTAAAAAGTTTACTTACCAGAATTAGCATGCATGAAACAGCGGGTTTAATACCCGCACACGTAGTCACGCACTTTACAACAACTCACAAAAAATTCCAAGAATAAAAACAGTCATTGAACATATCGAATTGTCTGATTTAGCATGCTTCAAATAGCAGGTTTAATACCCACTCACTGATGAAACACAAAAATAGCTGTAGTTATAAAAAATATTCACTTACTAGATTTAGCATACAACAAACAGCAAGTTTAATACGCACTCACTGATGGGAAAGACAAATTACAGAAATTATAAATACTGACTTACCAGGTTTAATATTCAATAAACAGCAGGGTATAACACTAATACACTTAGAACACATTTTGTAACACTTACAAATTTTTAATTTTGCTTCTAATTTCACTAATGCGTCGTCGCTGAAAAAGTAATATTTGAAAGAAAAAATGGCTTGCAACATAACAATATAAAATAGGGGGTTTTTAAAAACCAAAGCAGTCGTGTAATTTATAAACATTAATTTCATCTACGTATAAGTGAAACGAAATAATAAACAAAACGGAGCAGAGAAAAGAAATTGGCGTTTGTTGCAAGTGGTAATGTGAAGGACGAACACATGTCTATAATGTATTGAAACTTCGCGGACCAGTGGAATCAACCAAAATAGTTGAATATTTTAAAAACAACACAAGTAAATTAAAACATATAAAAAAAAAAAATAGAAAAAATGCACAAAATAGAAAAAAGCTACAGCCGTACTAATATTTGGAAGAAAAAATGGCTAGCAACATAACAATATAAAATAGGTAGTTTTTAAGAAACAAAGCATTCGTGTAATTTATAAACACTATGTAATTTAGGTAAAAGTGAAAAAATAAACAAAATCGAGTAGAGACAACAAATTGGTGTTTGTTGCAAGTGGTATTATAAAGGACGAACACATGTCGATAATGTATTGAAACTTCGCGGACCAGTGGAAACAACAAAAATAGTTGAATATTTTAAAAACAACACAAGTAAATTAAAACAAATAAAAAAAGATAATAGAAAAAAACAGCAGGTTATAACACTCATACACTTAGAATACATTTTTTTAAAACATACAAAATTTTAACAATATTTTTAATTTCACTGATCCGTCAACGCTGAAAAAGTAATATTTGGAAGAAATAATGGCTAGCAAAATAACAATATAAAATAGGTGTTTTCAAGAACCAAAGCAGTCGTGTAATTTATAAACATTATTTAATTTACGTAAAAGTGAAACGAAAAAATAAACGAAATCGAGCAGAGACAAGAAATTGGCGTTTGTTGCAAGTGGTAATGTAAAGGACGAACACATGTCGATAATGTATTGAAACTTCGCGGACCAGTGGAAACAACAAAAATAGTTGAATATTTTAAAAACAACACAAGTAAATTAAAACAAATAAAAAAAGAAAATAGAAAAAAAAACAGCAGGTTATAACACTCATACACTTAGAATACATTTTTTTAAAACATACAAATTTTTAACAATAATTTTAATTTCACTGATCCGTCAACGCTGAAAAAGTAATATTTGGAAGAAATAATGGCTAGCAAAATAACAATATAAAATAGGTGTTTTCAAGAACCAAAGCAGTCGTGTAATTTATAAACATTATTTAATTTACGTAAAAGTGAAACGAAAAAATAAACAAAATCGAGCAGAGAATAGAAATTGGCGTTTGTTGCAAGTGGTAATGTAAAGGACGAACAAGTGTCGATAATATATTGAAACTTCGCGGACCAGTGGAAGCAACAAAAATAGTTGAATATTTCAAAAACAACACAAGTAAATTAGAACAAATAAAAAAGAAAATAGAAAAAAGGCACAAAATAGAAATAAGCTACAGCAGTACGCGGTGACATAAAGAATTAACAGATAAAAATGATAAATACAACCATAATTATTTAAAGAGAATATCCGCATTTAACACTGGTAAAAATTGGTTTTACCAGAATTAGCATGGACGACACAGCAGGTTTAATACCCACACACTAAGTCACGCACTTTACAACAACTCACAAAAAATCCCAAGAATAAAACCGTCATTAAACGTATCGACTTGTCTGATTTAGCATGCATCAAACAGCAGGTTTAATATCCACTCACTGATGAAACACAAAATAGCAGTAGTTATAAGTGTGTTGCAAGTGGTAATGTAAAGGACGAACACATGTCGATAATGTATTGAAACTTCGCGGACCAGTGGAAACAACAAAAATAGTTGAATAATTCAAAAACAATACAAGTAAATTAAAACAAATAAAAAAGAAAATAGAAAAAAGGCACAAAATAGAAATAAGTTACAGCCGTACGCGGTGACATAAAGAATTAACAGATAAAAATGATAAATACAAACATAAATATTTAGAGAGAATTTCCGCATTTATCACTGGTAAAAAGTTTACTTACCAGAATTAGCATGCATGAAACAGCCGGTTTAATACCCGCACACGTAGTCACGCACTTTACAACAACTCACAAAAAATTCCAAGAATAAAAACAGTCATTAAACATATCGACTTGTCTGATTTAGCATGCTTCAAATAGCAGGTTTAATATCCACTCACTGATGAAACACAAAAATAGCAGTAGTTATAAAAAATATTCACTTACCAGATTTAGCATACAACAAACAGCAAGTTTAATAAGCACTCACTGATGGGAAAGACAAAATACAGAAGTTGAAAATACTGACTTACCAGGTTTAATATTCAAAAAGCAGCAGGGTATAACACTAATACACTTAGAACACATTTTTTTAAAACATACAAATTTTTTAACAATATTTTTAGTTTCACTGATCCGTGGACACTGAAAAAGTAATATTTGGAAGAAATAATGGCTAGCAACATAACAATATAAAATAGGTGGTTTTCAAGAACCAAAGCAATCGTGTGATTTATAAACATTAATTTAATTTACGTATAAGTGAAACGAAAAAATAAACAAAATCGAGCAGAGAAAAGAAATTGGCGTTTGTTGCAAGTGGTAATGTAAAGGACGAACAAGTGTCGATAATATATTGAAACTTCGCGGACCAGTGGAAGCAACAAAAATAGTTGAATATTTCAAAAACAACACAAGTAAATTAGAACAAATAAAAAAGTAAATCGAAAAAAGGCACAAAATAGAAATAAGCTACAGCCGTACCCGGTGACATAAAGAATTAACAGATAAAAATGATAAATACAACCATAAATATTTAAAGAGAATATCCGCTTTTAACACTGGTAAAAATTGGTTTTACCAGAATTAGCATGGACGACACAGCAGGTTTAATACCCACACACTTAGTCACGCACTTTACAACAACTCACAAAAAATCCCAAGAATAAAACCGTCATTAAACGTATCGACTTGTCTGATTTAGCATGCATCAAACAGCAGGTTCCACTCACTACTGAATCTATCCACTCACTGATGAAACACAAAATAGCAGTAGTTATAAAAAATATTCACTTACCAGATTTAGCATACAACAAACAGCAAGTTTAATACGCACTCACTGATGGGAAAGACAAATTACAGAAGTTGAAAATACTGACTTACCAGGTTTAATATCCAAAAAACAGCAGCGTATAACACTAATACACTTAGAACACATTTTTTTTAAAACATACAAATTTTTAACAATAATTTTCATATCACTGATCCGTCGACACTGAAAAATAATATTTGGAAGAAATAATGGCTAGCAACATAACAATATAAAATAGGTGGTTTTTAAGAACCAAAGCAGTCGTGTAATTTATAAACATTATTAAATTTACGTAAAAGTGAAACGAAAAAATAAAAAAAATCGAGCAGAGAAAGAAATTAGCGTTTGTTGCAAGTGGTAATGTAAAGGACGAACACATGTCGATAATGTATTGAAACTTCGCGGACCAGTGGAAACAACAAAAATAGTTGAATATTTTAAAAACAATACAAGTAAATTAAAACAAATAAAAAAGAAAATAGAAGAAAACAGGAGGTTATAAACACTCATACACTTAGCATACAGTTTTTTTAAAACATACAATATTTTGAATTTCACTGATCCGTCGTCGCTGAAAAAGTAATATATGTAAGA
The DNA here is from genome assembly GCA_017933935.1 of Sesamia nonagrioides. Classification (NCBI taxonomy): domain Eukaryota; kingdom Metazoa; phylum Arthropoda; class Insecta; order Lepidoptera; family Noctuidae; genus Sesamia; species Sesamia nonagrioides. Next base: position 291,726 of record JADWQK010002185.1, read on the forward strand.
AAAAATGGCTTGCAACATAACAATATAAAATAGGTGGTTTTCAGGAACCAAAGCAGTCGTGTAATGTATAAACATTAATTTAATTTACGTATAAGTGAAACGAAAAACTAAACAAAATCGAGCAGAGAAAAGAAATTGGCGTTTGTTGCAAGTGGTAATGTAAAGGACGAACAAGTGTCGATAATATATTGAAACTTCGCGGACCAGTGGAAGCAACAAAAATAGTTGAATATTTCAAAAACAACACAAGTAAATTAGAACAAATAAAAAAGAAAATAGAAAAAAGGCACAAAATAGAAATAAGCTACAGCCGTACGCGGTGACATAAAGAATTAACAGATAAAAATGATAAATACAACCATAATTATTTAAAGAGAATATCCGCATTTATCACTTGTAAAAAGTTTACTTACCAGAATTAGCATGCATGAAACAGCGGGTTTAATACCCGCACACGTAGTCACGCACTTTACAACAACTCACAAAAAATTCCAAGAATAAAAACAGTCATTGAACATATCGAATTGTCTGATTTAGCATGCTTCAAATAGCAGGTTTAATACCCACTCACTGATGAAACACAAAAATAGCTGTAGTTATAAAAAATATTCACTTACTAGATTTAGCATACAACAAACAGCAAGTTTAATACGCACTCACTGATGGGAAAGACAAATTACAGAAATTATAAATACTGACTTACCAGGTTTAATATTCAATAAACAGCAGGGTATAACACTAATACACTTAGAACACATTTTGTAACACTTACAAATTTTTAATTTTGCTTTTAATTTCACTAATGCGTCGTCGCTGAAAAAGTAATATTTGAAAGAAAAAATGGCTTGCAACATAACAATATAAAATAGGGGGTTTTTAAAAACCAAAGCAGTCGTGTAATTTATAAACATTAACTTCATCTACGTATAAGTGAAACGAAATAATAAACAAAACGGAGCAGAGAAAAGAAATTGGCGTTTGTTGCAAGTGGTAATGTGAAGGACGAACACATGTCGATAATGTATTGAAACTTCGCGGACCAGTGGAATCAACCAAAATAGTTGAATATTTTAAAAACAACACAAGTAAATTAAAACATATAAAAAAAAAAATAGAAAAAATGCACAAAATAGAAAAAAGCTACAGCCGTACTAATATTTGGAAGAAAAAATGGCTAGCAACATAACAATATAAAATAGGTGGTTTTTAAGAAACAAAGCATTCGTGTAATTTATAAACACTATGTAATTTAGGTAAAAGTGAAAAAATAAACAAAATCGAGTAGAGACAAGAAATTGGTGTTTGTTGCAAGTGGTATTATAAAGGACGAACACATGTCGATAATGTATTGAAACTTCGCGGACCAGTGGAAACAACAAAAATAGTTGAATATTTTAAAAACAACACAAGTAAATTAAAACAAATAAAAAAAGATAATAGAAAAAAACAGCAGGTTATAACACTCATACACTTAGAATACATTTTTTTAAAACATACAAAATTTTAACAATATTTTTAATTTCACTGATCCGTCAACGCTGAAAAAGTAATATTTGGAAGAAATAATGGCTAGCAAAATAACAATATAAAATATGTGTTTTCAAGAACCAAAGCAGTCGTGTAATTTATAAACATTATTTAATTTACGTAAAAGGGAAACGAAAAAATAAACGAAATCGAGCAGAGACAAGAAATTGGCGTTTGTTGCAAGTGGTAATGTAAAGGACGAACACATGTCGATAATGTATTGAAACTTCGCGGACCAGTGGAAACAACAAAAATAGTTGAATATTTTAAAAACAACACAAGTAAATTAAAATAAATAAAAAAAGAAAATAGAAAAAAAAAAACAGCAGGTTATAACACTCATACACTTAGAATACATTTTTTTAAAACATACAAATTTTTAACAATAATTTTAATTTCACTGATCCGTCAACGCTGAAAAAGTAATATTTGGAAGAAATAATGGCTAGCAAAATAACAATATAAAATAGGTGTTTTCAAGAACCAAAGCAGTCGTGTAATTTATAAACATTATTTGATTTACGTAAAAGTGAAACGAAAAAATAAACAAAATCGAGCAGAGAAAAGAAATTGGCGTTTGTTGCAAGTGGTAATGTAAAGGACGAACAAGTGTCGATAATATATTGAAACTTCGCGGACCAGTGGAAGCAACAAAAATAGTTGAATATTTCAAAAACAACACAAGTAAATTAGAACAAATAAAAAAGAAAATAGAAAAAAGGCACAAAATAGAAATAAGCTACAGCCGTACGCGGTGACATAAAGAATTAACAGATAAAAATGATAAATACAACCATAATTATTTAAAGAGAATATCCGCATTTAACACTGGTAAAAAGTTTACTTACCAGAATTAGCATGCATGAAACAGCCGGTTTAATACCCGCACACGTAGTCACGCACTTTACAACAACTCACAAAAAATTCCAAGAATAAAAACAGTCATTAAACATATCGACTTGTCTGATTTAGCATGCTTCAAATAGCAGGTTTAATATCCACTCACTGATGAAACACAAAAATAGCAGTAGTTATAAAAAGTATTCACTTACCAGATTTAGCATACAACAAATAGGTGGCGCTAGTGCCACGTAACACATCGGCTCCACAAATTTTATTAATTTAAAATACTACATAACAAAGAAACATCAATGAAAATAGTGATATCTGTCTAAAATAGACTAACAAACAAGTGCAAGTGTTATCCAATAATTATATTTATCAACAGTGTCTAAATAGAGCATTAAACTTTGAAACAGTATGTTTACCTACTCAAAGTCACAAATAAACTAATATTTAACTAAATTATATATAAAAAAAACTTTTCAAGTGCGAGAAATGTGCAAATACGTATGAAGCAATTGTTATTTATTGTGTTTAAAAACATAGTAAGTGAATAAACTCTTGTTTTAAAATAATTATGATAGTTGTGGTGTAAAAATTTGAACACTTGAATTTGAAATAAGCGCGTCGTAACGAACTTTATTTTGTACTTTATAATTCTAAGCATCTTATAGAAGACCTATTTCGAAGTGTTTATTAATTGCAAGCTTAGCTCATTGCGTCAATGATTAACTTGTAAAGCCTGTAGGTCTGAGTTCGCGCCCTGCAATGTACATGCTCTTTTTGTAAATTTATAAATTGTTATAAATATTATTTGAGCTATCTGTACTCCAACAACAAATAAATAAAAATGGATTCAGAAAACAATATTACGTTTCGCAAAAATAAACGAACGATTTCATTGAACGAAACTGTCACTGAATCACTAGACACAACAATGTTCAGCTTAGCCAATACGTCACTAGGTGGCGCTAACACCTGCTGCGAAGAACTACAAGGCCAGATAAGAGCATTGAACTCTAAATTACTGTCGGCCCATACTGACATTGATGACATGCGTGTTGAAATTAAACAATTAAAAGATGAATTGAGAAAATGTAGTGAATTCATAACAAATCTTAAATCTTCTACCATAACCGAAAAAATCACAAAGACCACATCAACGGGAAAAAAATCTCGAAATAATAACAAAAACCAAAAGTTTCCAACCGACATGCCTAGTAATAATTCTACTTCTTGCGACGATGAAGAAGCTCAACTGATCCATCAACACTTGAAAAAATCCCAAAAAATCCACACGATATATCCAACTAGTTCAGAGGGAAACGGTAATGAGCTTGGATCACAAAAAGAACAGCTGATTACAGATAAATATGGCAAGATCGGATCCTTAAATGAAACAAAAAGTATCAAAACTACGCCGTCACTTTCTCCAATCAAGAATAAAATATGCCTACTGAGTACCGACAGCAAAAACAACGTTCTATCGGTAGCAGACGAAGTTTTAAAGAACAAGTATGATATTTGCCACTACCTCAAAACTAACGGGAACATACAACATCTGCTACATGGTTTGGAAACAAAGTTAAGTGACTTTACTCTAAAAGACTTTTGTATCATTTTAATAGGGGAAGAAGATTTTAAAATAAGGAAAGATTACTTTGAGATAATTTTTTACATACGAAACATACTACAAAACATAAAACATACAAATATAATTATATGCTTTCCTACCTACAAACTTGGTTATCAATTTAATATGTATAATTTCAGAATTGAAACATTTAATAACCTAATATACCTTGATGTAATTAACCATGAATATGCGTACCATTTCGATTCGAACCTAAACTTAGCGACAGACTATAGTATGTTCCATAGGCACTCAGGGACAATAAATAACACAGGACTGAAAGTTATTTTCGAAAATTTAATTTCATTGTTTGATAGTATTGATTATTATATAAATATAAATGCATGTAATACCAGTGTACAAGACAAAAAGGATCAATCATTAGATTGCTCCACTAGTTCACAAGTAATTTGTAACAATGGGATATCGCTTAATGTTCCTAAAAATTGTGGCCATAAGGAGTTTTTTCGTCTATAAACACATATTCATACTGCACCAAAACATTAACGGTCTAATAGGAAAATCTGACCAACTAAGTATCCATTTAGATGAACTTCTACAGCAAGAAAAAGTAGTAGATATTATCTGTATCACTGAACATAATATGAAAGAAGACGATATCACAGAACTATATTTAGCCAATTTTAAACTTGCCACCTACTCATCAAGAAACACAAGGAACGGAGGTTCTTGTATACTAATAAACCCTAGCCATCAATACAAAATTATAAACGTCAAAGAATTCTGTGTTTCTGGTGTCATTGAATGTTGTGCCGTTGAACTAATGGTACATCAAGTGATTGTTATTTGTATATATCGACCTCCAAAATACACTAAAAATGCTATAGCCGTTTTCCTTGAACAACTAGATTGTATACTTAACTTATGTAGCCGAAATATTAGGAAAAATGTTTTATTATGCGGTGATTTCAATATTGATATACTTCAAAATACTAGAATATCTATAGAATTCCAACACCTACTCTTAAATCACAATGTAAGACCTAGTATAAATAAACCTACACGTATTTCTAGTGGTAAATGTATTGACAATATCATACATAATATCAGAGGTGGTCAAGGATATATTTTAGACTTAGCTCTATCCGATCATACAGCTCAACTTTTTAAATGTCCAGTTAAAAGGACTTGCACTATTGATCACTGGTATATATTAAATCGTGACTACAGCTATGAAAACAAAGAAAAATTTTTAGATTGCATGAACAAGCTAAGCTTTAATGAGGTGTTCAATAGTGCTGATCCTGAAACAGCTTTCAATTCATTCTATGACTTATTTACACTTTTTTACGATCTGTGTTTCCCTATTATAAAGAAAAAAATCTCAATTCGGAATACTCCCAAATGGATTTCTAAAGGTATTAGAGCCTGCAGTAAACGGAAAAGAGAAATACTCTGGCAATATAGAAGATCGCCTACAAATGACAATAAACGATTATTAAAACAATATTCAAAACGACTCAAAAAAGTTATCTTCTTAACCCAAAGGTCACAAAATAATTACCTAATAAATAATGCTAAAAATAAAAGTAAGGCTACGTGGAAAGTTATAAAGAAATGTAAATCAAACCTTCCTTCGGAACCCTTGAATAAGATCCTAATTGATAATAAAGAAATAAATGACCCTATAGGAATAGCTACAGCATTTAATGATTATTATGTAGATTTAGCAGAAAAAACTAGTAGCAATAATAACAATAATAGTTTCTCAAATATAAATCATTATCCAAAATCCTTATTTATGGCACCTACTGATTCTTTTGAAATACTGAAAATAATTAATTCACTAAAAAACACAAATAGCGTAGGCTACGATGACATTGCAACAAAAATTCTTAAATTTGTAGCGACTAGTATTGCTCCCATACTAAGCCATATCATTAATTTATGCACAGAAAATGGATATTTTCCAAGTAGGCTAAAAATTACATTAATTAAACCAATACATAAGAAAGGTGAAAAAACAACTACATCAAATTACCGCCCTATTGCTTTAATACCAATAATGTCTAAAGTCTTTGAAAAAGTAATATATAATTCCTTATACTCTTTTCTAGAATCAAATAATATACTTGCACAAGAACAATATGGATTTAGAAAAAATAGAACTATAAATAAAGCAGTATTTGAATTATTCTCCAAAATTACACTAAACGTTGACAAAAAAATACCAATTACAGCTATATTAATGGATATGTCAAAAGCATTTGATCATGTAGACCACGATATATTATTAAGCAAATTAGAACGTTACGGTATTAGAGGAAACGTTTTAAAATTGATCAAAACATATCTGACTGACAGAAAACAAGTCACGGTAATAAATCGAATTTGTCGAAAGACCAATGCAGAAATTAGGTACATGTCATCAACTAGAACAACAATGAATGGGGTGCCTCAAGGAAGTGTCCTTGGACCCTTGCTGTTCATAATTTACATAAATGATTTACCAAAATGTACAGAACACCAAACTATTCTGTTTGCCGATGATAGCACAGTAATCGTCCCATGTAAAAATATAGATACATATGAAAATGATATAAATAGGTCCCTGAAAAATATTATTAATTGGTTAAAAATAAATAAATTGAAAATTAACTTACAAAAAACAAAAACAATGTCATTTTATCAACGGATGAATCAGTTACCATTAAATATATCTTATGAAAATGTAAATATAGCTAAGACCGATAACGCCAAGTTCTTAGGACTACATTTAGATAATCATTTATCTTGGAAATCACATGTTGAAATCATCTGCAAAAAATTGAACCAGTTTTCCTATGCTCTGTATAACTTGAGAAAAATTGTAAATAAGTCTGTCGTCCTAGTAGCGTACAATGCCTACGTATCATCTACATTACGCTATGGAATTATATACTGGGGAAATTCCGCAGATAAGCTTACCGTATTCAAGGCGCAAAAGAAATGTTTAAGATCTGTCCTCGAGTTAAAATCAACTGACAGTTGCCTACCATTTTTTAAAAAACTGAAGCTGTTAACCCTACCATGTATGTATATTTTTGAGACAGCGGTATTCGTAAAGTCTAACTTACATCTATTTAGAACTTTGAAGTCGAAACGTCATAATTCTGAGATTTGCGCCAATACACACAACACGGCATTCTATTCAAAAAGTTTTTTAGGTATGACACCCAGAATTTACAACAAAATACCAAAGCCAATAAGAGAAAAACGCGAACTAAAAGATTTTAAAAAGCATTTTTATGATTTCCTAGTTCAAAAGGCATATTATTCTATTAATGAATACCTAGAAGACAACGAAAGATATTTAGATAAATAAATATGTGGATTAAATGTGTGTGCTAATATTAAATTTTAGTTGTGCTTAATTTTTATAAATATACCTACATATTTTTATACTCATAAGATAAGCTTATACTCATAGTTTTGCAAAATTGTTATGTTTATTTTAGAATATTATAAGTTACTTAAGTATTATTAGTTATAAGTTATCTTTATTTAAATTTTAGTTAATTTTAATTGTAACATGTACCTATTTACCTATTATTTAATTATTTCTTACTAATATTTGTACGCCGTTAACGGCAAAACATAGAGATCACCATAATTATTATAACACCTATTTTGTACTCACCTATGTTTTACAAATAAAAAACTTTGACTTTGACTTTGACTTTAACAAACAGCAAGTTTAATAAGCACTAACTGATGGGAAAGACAAATTACAGAAGTTGAAAATACTGACTTACCAGGTTTAATATTCAAAAAACAGCAGGGTATAACACTAATACACTTAGAACACATTTTTTTAAAACATACAAATTTTTTAACAATATTTTTAGTTTCACTGATCCGTGGACACTGAAAAAGTAATGTTTGGAAGAAATAATGGCTAGCAACATAACAATATAAAATAGGTGGTTTTTAAGAACCAAAGCAGTCGTGTAATTTATAAACATTATTTAATTTACGTAAAAGTGAAACGAAAAAATAAACAAAATCGAGCAGAGAAAGAAATTAGCGTTTGTTGCAAGTGGTAATGTAAAGGACGAACACATGTCGTTAATGTATTGAAACTTCGCGGACCAGTGGAAACAACAAAAATAGTTGAATATTTTAAAAACAATACAAGTAAATTAAAACAAATAAAAAAGAAAATAGAAGAAAACAGGAGGTTATAAACACTCATACACTTAGCATACAGTTTTTTTAAAACATACAATATTTTGAATTTCACTGATCCGTCGTCGCTGAAAAAGTAATATATGTAAGAAAAAATGGCTTGCAACATAACAATATAAAATAGGTGGTTTTCAGGAACCAAAGCAGTCGTGTAATGTATAAACATTAATTTAATTTACGTATAAGTGAAACGAAAAACTAAACAAAATCGAGCAGAGAAAAGAAATTGGCGTTTGTTGCAAGTGGTAATGTAAAGGACGAACAAGTGTCGATAATATATTGAAACTTCGCGGACCAGTGGAAGCAACAAAAATAGTTGAATATTTCAAAAACAACACAAGTAAATTAGAACAAATAAAAAAGAAAATAGAAAAAAGGCACAAAATAGAAATAAGCTACAGCCGTACGCGGTGACATAAAGAATTAACAGATAAAAATGATAAATACAACCATAATTATTTAAAGAGAATATCCGCATTTATCACTTGTAAAAAGTTTACTTACCAGAATTAGCATGCATGAAACAGCGGGTTTATTACCCGCACACGTAGTCACGCACTTTACAACAACTCACAAAAAATTCCAAGAATAAAAACAGTCATTGAACATATCGAATTGTCTGATTTAGCATGCTTCAAATAGCAGGTTTAATACCCACTCACTGATGAAACACAAAAATAGCTGTAGTTATAAAAAATATTCACTTACTAGATTTAGCATACAACAAACAGCAAGTTTAATACGCACTCACTGATGGGAAAGACAAATTACAGAAATTATAAATACTGACTTACCAGGTTTAATATTCAATAAACAGCAGGGTATAACACTAATACACTTAGAACACATTTTGTAACACTTACAAATTTTTAATTTTGCTTTTAATTTCACTAATGCGTCGTCGCTGAAAAAGTAATATTTGAAAGAAAAAATGGCTTGCAACATAACAATATAAAATAGGGGGTTTTTAAAAACCAAAGCAGTCGTGTAATTTATAAACATTAATTTCATCTACGTATAAGTGAAACGAAATAATAAACAAAACGGAGCAGAGAAAAGAAATTGGCGTTTGTTGCAAGTGGTAATGTGAAGGACGAACACATGTCGATAATGTATTGAAACTTCGCGGACCAGTGGAATCAACCAAAATAGTTGAATATTTTAAAAACAACACAAGTAAATTAAAACATATAAAAAAAAAAATAGAAAAAATGCACAAAATAGAAAAAAGCTACAGCCGTACTAATATTTGGAAGAAAAAATGGCTAGCAACATAACAATATAAAATAGGTGGTTTTTAAGAAACAAAGCATTCGTGTAATTTATAAACACTATGTAATTTAGGTAAAAGTGAAAAAATAAACAAAATCGAGTAGAGACAAGAAATTGGTGTTTGTTGCAAGTGGTATTATAAAGGACGAACACATGTCGATAATGTATTGAAACTTCGCGGACCAGTGGAAACAACAAAAATAGTTGAATATTTTAAAAACAACACAAGTAAATTAAAACAAATAAAAAAAGATAATAGAAAAAAACAGCAGGTTATAACACTCATACACTTAGAATACATTTTTTTAAAACATACAAAATTTTAACAATATTTTTAATTTCACTGATCCGTCAACGCTGAAAAAGTAATATTTGGAAGAAATAATGGCTAGCAAAATAACAATATAAAATAGGTGTTTTCAAGAACCAAAGCAGTCGTGTAATTTATAAACATTATTTAATTTACGTAAAAGGGAAACGAAAAAATAAACGAAATCGAGCAGAGACAAGAAATTGGCGTTTGTTGCAAGTGGTAATGTAAAGGACGAACACATGTCGATAATGTATTGAAACTTCGCGGACCAGTGGAAACAACAAAAATAGTTGAATATTTTAAAAACAACACAAGTAAATTAAAATAAATAAAAAAAGAAAATAGAAAAAAAAAAACAGCAGGTTATAACACTCATACACTTAGAATACATTTTTTTAAAACATACAAATTTTTAACAATAATTTTAATTTCACTGATCCGTCAACGCTGAAAAAGTAATATTTGGAAGAAATAATGGCTAGCAAAATAACAATATAAAATAGGTGTTTTCAAGAACCAAAGCAGTCGTGTAATTTATAAACATTATTTGATTTACGTAAAAGTGAAACGAAAAAATAAACAAAATCGAGCAGAGAAAAGAAATTGGCGTTTGTTGCAAGTGGTAATGTAAAGGACGAACAAGTGTCGATAATATATTGAAACTTCGCGGACCAGTGGAAGCAACAAAAATAGTTGAATATTTCAAAAACAACACAAGTAAATTAGAACAAATAAAAAAGAAAATAGAAAAAAGGCACAAAATAGAAATAAGCTACAGCCGTACGCGGTGACATAAAGAATTAACAGATAAAAATGATAAATACAACCATAATTATTTAAAGAGAATATCCGCATTTAACACTGGTAAAAAGTTTACTTACCAGAATTAGCATGCATGAAACAGCCGGTTTAATACCCGCACACGTAGTCACGCACTTTACAACAACTCACAAAAAATTCCAAGAATAAAAACAGTCATTAAACATATCGACTTGTCTGATTTAGCATGCTTCAAATAGCAGGTTTAATATCCACTCACTGATGAAACACAAAAATAGCAGTAGTTATAAAAAGTATTCACTTACCAGATTTAGCATACAACAAACAGCAAGTTTAATAAGCACTAACTGATGGGAAAGACAAATTACAGAAGTTGAAAATACTGACTTACCAGGTTTAATATTCAAAAAACAGCAGGGAATAACACTAATACACTTAGAACACATTTTTTTAAAACATACAAATTTTTTAACAATATTTTTAGTTTCACTGATCCGTGGACACTGAAAAAGTAATGTTTGGAAGAAATAATGGCTAGCAACATAACAATATAAAATAGGTGGTTTTTAAGAACCAAAGCAGTCGTGTAATTTATAAACATTATTTAATTTACGTAAAAGTGAAACGAAAAAATAAACAAAATCGAGCAGAGAAAGAAATTAGCGTTTGTTGCAAGTGGTAATGTAAAGGACGAACACATGTCGTTAATGTATTGAAACTTCGCGGACCAGTGGAAACAACAAAAATAGTTGAATATTTTAAAAACAATACAAGTAAATTAAAACAAATAAAAAAGAAAATAGAAGAAAACAGGAGGTTATAAACACTCATACACTTAGCATACAGTTTTTTTAAAACATACAATATTTTGAATTTCACTGATCCGTCGTCGCTGAAAAAGTAATATATGTAAGAAAAAATGGCTTGCAACATAACAATATAAAATAGGTGGTTTTCAGGAACCAAAGCAGTCGTGTAATGTATAAACATTAATTTAATTTACGTATAAGTGAAACGAAAAACTAAACAAAATCGAGCAGAGAAAAGAAATTGGCGTTTGTTGCAAGTGGTAATGTAAAGGACGAACAAGTGTCGATAATATATTGAAACTTCGCGGACCAGTGGAAGCAACAAAAATAGTTGAATATTTCAAAAACAACACAAGTAAATTAGAACAAATAAAAAAGAAAATAGAAAAAAGGCACAAAATAGAAATAAGCTACAGCCGTACGCGGTGACATAAAGAATTAACAGATAAAAATGATAAATACAACCATAATTATTTAAAGAGAATATCCGCATTTATCACTTGTAAAAAGTTTACTTACCAGAATTAGCATGCATGAAACAGCGGGTTTATTACCCGCACACGTAGTCACGCACTTTACAACAACTCACAAAAAATTCCAAGAATAAAAACAGTCATTGAACATATCGAATTGTCTGATTTAGCATGCTTCAAATAGCAGGTTTAATACCCACTCACTGATGAAACACAAAAATAGCTGTAGTTATAAAAAATATTCACTTACTAGATTTAGCATACAACAAACAGCAAGTTTAATACGCACTCACTGATGGGAAAGACAAATTACAGAAATTATAAATACTGACTTACCAGGTTTAATATTCAATAAACAGCAGGGTATAACACTAATACACTTAGAACACATTTTGTAACACTTACAAATTTTTAATTTTGCTTCTAATTTCACTAATGCGTCGTCGCTGAAAAAGTAATATTTGAAAGAAAAAATGGCTTGCAACATAACAATATAAAATAGGGGGTTTTTAAAAACCAAAGCAGTCGTGTAATTTATAAACATTAATTTCATCTACGTATAAGTGAAACGAAATAATAAACAAAACGGAGCAGAGAAAAGAAATTGGCGTTTGTTGCAAGTGGTAATGTGAAGGACGAACACATGTCGATAATGTATTGAAACTTCGCGGACCAGTGGAATCAACCAAAATAGTTGAATATTTTAAAAACAACACAAGTAAATTAAAACAAATAAAAAAAGATAATAGAAAAAAACAGCAGGTTATAACACTCATACAGTTAGAATACATTTTTTTAAAACATACAAAATTTTAACAATATTTTTAATTTCACTGATCCGTCAACGCTGAAAAAGTAATATTTGGAAGAAATAATGGCTAGCAAAATAACAATATAAAATAGGTGTTTTCAAGAACCAAAGCAGTCGTGTAATTTATAAACATTATTTAATTTACGTAAAAGTGAAACGAAAAAATAAACAAAATCGAGCAGAGAATAGAAATTGGCGTTTGTTGCAAGTGGTAATGTAAAGGACGAACAAGTGTCGATAATATATTGAAACTTCGCGGACCAGTGGAAGCAACAAAAATAGTTGAATATTTCAAAAACAACACAAGTAAATTAGAACAAATAAAAAAGAAAATAGAAAAAAGGCACAAAATAGAAATAAGCTACAGCAGTACGCGGTGACATAAAGAATTAACAGATAAAAATGATAAATACAACCATAATTATTTAAAGAGAATATCCGCATTTAACACTGGTAAAAATTGGTTTTACCAGAATTAGCATGGACGACACAGCAGGTTTAATACCCACACACTAAGTCACGCACTTTACAACAACTCACAAAAAATCCCAAGAATAAAACCGTCATTAAACGTATCGACTTGTCTGATTTAGCATGCATCAAACAGCAGGTTTAATATCCACTCACTGATGAAACACAAAATAGCAGTAGTTATAAGTGTGTTGCAAGTGGTAATGTAAAGGACGAACACATGTCGATAATGTATTGAAACTTCGCGGACCAGTGGAAACAACAAAAATAGTTGAATAATTCAAAAACAATACAAGTAAATTAAAACAAATAAAAAAGAAAATAGAAAAAAGGCACAAAATAGAAATAAGTTACAGCCGTACGCGGTGACATAAAGAATTAACAGATAAAAATGATAAATACAAACATAAATATTTAGAGAGAATTTCCGCATTTATCACTGGTAAAAAGTTTACTTACCAGAATTAGCATGCATGAAACAGCCGGTTTAATACCCGCACACGTAGTCACGCACTTTACAACAACTCACAAAAAATTCCAAGAATAAAAACAGTCATTAAACATATCGACTTGTCTGATTTAGCATGCTTCAAATAGCAGGTTTAATATCCACTCACTGATGAAACACAAAAATAGCAGTAGTTATAAAAAATATTCACTTACCAGATTTAGCATACAACAAACAGCAAGTTTAATAAGCACTCACTGATGGGAAAGACAAAATACAGAAGTTGAAAATACTGACTTACCAGGTTTAATATTCAAAAAGCAGCAGGGTATAACACTAATACACTTAGAACACATTTTTTTAAAACATACAAATTTTTTAACAATATTTTTAGTTTCACTGATCCGTGGACACTGAAAAAGTAATATTTGGAAGAAATAATGGCTAGCAACATAACAATATAAAATAGGTGGTTTTCAAGAACCAAAGCAATCGTGTGATTTATAAACATTAATTTAATTTACGTATAAGTGAAACGAAAAAATAAACAAAATCGAGCAGAGAAAAGAAATTGGCGTTTGTTGCAAGTGGTAATGTAAAGGACGAACAAGTGTCGATAATATATTGAAACTTCGCGGACCAGTGGAAGCAACAAAAATAGTTGAATATTTCAAAAACAACACAAGTAAATTAGAACAAATAAAAAAGTAAATCGAAAAAAGGCACAAAATAGAAATAAGCTACAGCCGTACCCGGTGACATAAAGAATTAACAGATAAAAATGATAAATACAACCATAAATATTTAAAGAGAATATCCGCTTTTAACACTGGTAAAAATTGGTTTTACCAGAATTAGCATGGACGACACAGCAGGTTTAATACCCACACACTTAGTCACGCACTTTACAACAACTCACAAAAAATCCCAAGAATAAAACCGTCATTAAACGTATCGACTTGTCTGATTTAGCATGCATCAAACAGCAGGTTCCACTCACTACTGAATCTATCCACTCACTGATGAAACACAAAATAGCAGTAGTTATAAAAAATATTCACTTACCAGATTTAGCATACAACAAACAGCAAGTTTAATACGCACTCACTGATGGGAAAGACAAATTACAGAAGTTGAAAATACTGACTTACCAGGTTTAATATCCAAAAAACAGCAGCGTATAACACTAATACACTTAGAACACATTTTTTTTAAAACATACAAATTTTTAACAATAATTTTCATATCACTGATCCGTCGACACTGAAAAATAATATTTGGAAGAAATAATGGCTAGCAACATAACAATATAAAATAGGTGGTTTTTAAGAACCAAAGCAGTCGTGTAATTTATAAACATTATTAAATTTACGTAAAAGTGAAACGAAAAAATAAAAAAAATCGAGCAGAGAAAGAAATTAGCGTTTGTTGCAAGTGGTAATGTAAAGGACGAACACATGTCGATAATGTATTGAAACTTCGCGGACCAGTGGAAACAACAAAAATAGTTGAATATTTTAAAAACAATACAAGTAAATTAAAACAAATAAAAAAGAAAATAGAAGAAAACAGGAGGTTATAAACACTCATACACTTAGCATACAGTTTTTTTAAAACATACAATATTTTGAATTTCACTGATCCGTCGTCGCTGAAAAAGTAATATATGTAAGAAAAAATGGCTTGCAACATAACAATATAAAATAGGTGGTTTTCAGGAACCAAAGCAGTCGTGTAATGTATAAACATTAATTTAATTTACGTATAAGTGAAACGAAAAACTAAACAAAATCGAGCAGAGAAAAGAAATTGGCGTTTGTTGCAAGTGGTAATGTAAAGGACGAACAAGTGTCGATAATATATTGAAACTTCGCGGACCAGTGGAAGCAACAAAAATAGTTGAATATTTCAAAAACAACACAAGTAAATTAGAACAAATAAAAAAGAAAATAGAAAAAAGGCACAAAATAGAAATAAGCTACAGCCGTACGCGGTGACATAAAGAATTAACAGATAAAAATGATAAATACAACCATAATTATTTAAAGAGAATATCCGCATTTATCACTTGTAAAAAGTTTACTTACCAGAATTAGCATGCATGAAACAGCGGGTTTAATACCCGCACACGTAGTCACGCACTTTACAACAACTCACAAAAAATTCCAAGAATAAAAACAGTCATTGAACATATCGAATTGTCTGATTTAGCATGCTTCAAATAGCAGGTTTAATACCCACTCACTGATGAAACACAAAAATAGCTGTAGTTATAAAAAATATTCACTTACTAGATTTAGCATACAACAAACAGCAAGTTTAATACGCACTCACTGATGGGAAAGACAAATTACAGAAATTATAAATACTGACTTACCAGGTTTAATATTCAATAAACAGCAGGGTATAACACTAATACACTTAGAACACATTTTGTAACACTTACAAATTTTTAATTTTGCTTTTAATTTCACTAATGCGTCGTCGCTGAAAAAGTAATATTTGAAAGAAAAAATGGCTTGCAACATAACAATATAAAATAGGGGGTTTTTAAAAACCAAAGCAGTCGTGTAATTTATAAACATTAACTTCATCTACGTATAAGTGAAACGAAATAATAAACAAAACGGAGCAGAGAAAAGAAATTGGCGTTTGTTGCAAGTGGTAATGTGAAGGACGAACACATGTCGATAATGTATTGAAACTTCGCGGACCAGTGGAATCAACCAAAATAGTTGAATATTTTAAAAACAACACAAGTAAATTAAAACATATAAAAAAAAAAATAGAAAAAATGCACAAAATAGAAAAAAGCTACAGCCGTACTAATATTTGGAAGAAAAAATGGCTAGCAACATAACAATATAAAATAGGTGGTTTTTAAGAAACAAAGCATTCGTGTAATTTATAAACACTATGTAATTTAGGTAAAAGTGAAAAAATAAACAAAATCGAGTAGAGACAAGAAATTGGTGTTTGTTGCAAGTGGTATTATAAAGGACGAACACATGTCGATAATGTATTGAAACTTCGCGGACCAGTGTAAACAACAAAAATAGTTGAATATTTTAAAAACAACACAAGTAAATTAAAACAAATAAAAAAAGATAATAGAAAAAAACAGCAGGTTATAACACTCATACACTTAGAATACATTTTTTTAAAACATACAAAATTTTAACAATATTTTTAATTTCACTGATCCGTCAACGCTGAAAAAGTAATATTTGGAAGAAATAATGGCTAGCAAAATAACAATATAAAATAGGTGTTTTCAAGAACCAAAGCAGTCGTGTAATTTATAAACATTATTTAATTTACGTAAAAGGGAAACGAAAAAATAAACGAAATCGAGCAGAGACAAGAAATTGGCGTTTGTTGCAAGTGGTAATGTAAAGGACGAACACATGTCGATAATGTATTGAAACTTCGCGGACCAGTGGAAACAACAAAAATAGTTGAATATTTTAAAAACAACACAAGTAAATTAAAATAAATAAAAAAAGAAAATAGAAAAAAAAAACAGCAGGTTATAACACTCATACACTTAGAATACATTTTTTTAAAACATACAAATTTTTAACAATAATTTTAATTTCACTGACCGTCAACGCTAGAAAAGTAATATTTGGAAGAAATAATGGCTAGCAAAAAATGGGCCAATATAAAATAGGTAAGCCAAGAACCAAAGCAGTCGTAATTGAAAACATTATTTGGTTCTACGTAAAAGTGAAATGAAAAAAATAAACAAAAATCGAGTGCAGAAAGAAATTACGTTTGTTGCAAGTGGTAATGTGAAGGACGAACACATGTCGATAATGTATTGAAACTTCGCGACCAGTGGAAGCAACTAAAGAAGTTGAATATTTTAAACAACAAGCAAATTAAACATATAAAAAAAAAAAAAAATAGAAAAATGCACAAAATAGAAAAAGCTACAGCCGTACTAATATATGGAAGAACTACTGGCTAGCAAAATAACAACATAAAATAGGTGGTTTTTAAGGACCAAAGCAGTCGTGTAATTTATAAACATTATTTCATTTACGTAAAAGTGAAACGAAAAAATAAACAAAATCGAGCAAAGAAAACAAATTGGCGTTTGTTGCAAGTGATAACGTAAAGGACGAACACATGTCGATAATGTATTGAAACTTCGCGGACCAGTGGAAACAACAAAAATAGTTGAATATTTTAAAAACAACACAAGTAAATTAAAACATATAAAAAAAAAATAGAAAAAAGGCACAAAATAGAAATAAGCTACAGCCGTACTAATATTTGGAAGAAATAATGGCTAGCAACATAAAAATATAAAATAAGTGGTTTTTAAGAACCAAAGCAGTCGTGTAATTTATAAACATTATTTAATTTACATAAAAGTGAAACGAAAAAATAAACAAAATCGAGCAGAGACAAGAAATTGGTGTTTGTTGCAAGTGGCAATGTAAAGGACGAACACATGTCGATAATGTATTGAAACTTCGCGGACCAGTGGAAACAACAAAAATAGTTGAATATTTTAAAAACAACACAAGTAAATTAAAACAAATAAAAAAAGAAAATAGAAAAAAATAGCAGGTTATAACACTCATACACTTAAAATACATTTTTTAAAACATACAAAATTTTAACAATATTTTTAATTTCACTGATCCGTCAACGCTGAAAAAGTAATATTTAGAAGAAATAATGGCTAGCAAAATAATAATATGAAATAGGTGTTTTCAAGAACCAAAGCAGTCGTGTAATTTATAAACATTATTTAATTTACGTAACAGTGAAACGAAAACATAAACAAAATCGAGCAGAGAAAAGAAATGGGCATTTGTTGCAAGTGGTAATATAAAGGACGAACAAGTTTCGATAATGTATTGAAACTTCGCGGACCAGTGGAAACAACAAAAATAGTTGAATATTTCAAAAACAATACAAGTAAATTAAAACAAATAAAAAAGAAAATAGAAAAAAGGCACAAAATAGAAATAAGTTACAGCCGTACGCGGTGACATAAAGAATTAACAGATAAAAATGATAAATACAAACATAAATATTTAGAGAGAATTTCCGCATTTATCACTGGTAAAAAGTTTACTTACCAGAATTAGCATGCATGAAACAGCCGGTTTAATACCCGCACACGTAGTCACGCACTTTACAACAACTCACAAAAAATTCCAAGAATAAAAACAGTCATTAAACATATCGACTTGTCTGATTTAGCATGCTTCAAATAGCAGGTTTAATATCCACTCACTGATGAAACACAAAAATAGCAGTAGTTATAAAAAGTATTCACTTACCAGATTTAGCATACAACAAACAGCAAGTTTAATAAGCACTAACTGATGGGAAAGACAAATTACAGAAGTTGAAAATACTGACTTACCAGGTTTAATATTCAAAAAACAGCAGGGTATAACACTAATACACTTAGAACACATTTTTTTAAAACATACAAATTTTTTAACAATATTTTTAGTTTCACTGATCCGTGGACACTGAAAAAGTAATGTTTGGAAGAAATAATGGCTAGCAACATAACAATATAAAATAGGTGGTTTTTAAGAACCAAAGCAGTCGTGTAATTTATAAACATTATTTAATTTACGTAAAAGTGAAACGAAAAAATAAACAAAATCGAGCAGAGAAAGAAATTAGCGTTTGTTGCAAGTGGTAATGTAAAGGACGAACACATGTCGTTAATGTATTGAAACTTCGCGGACCAGTGGAAACAACAAAAATAGTTGAATATTTTAAAAACAATACAAGTAAATTAAAACAAATAAAAAAGAAAATAGAAGAAAACAGGAGGTTATAAACACTCATACACTTAGCATACAGTTTTTTTAAAACATACAATATTTTGAATTTCACTGATCCGTCGTCGCTGAAAAAGTAATATATGTAAGAAAAAATGGCTTGCAACATAACAATATAAAATAGGTGGTTTTCAGGAACCAAAGCAGTCGTGTAATGTATAAACATTAATTTAATTTACGTATAAATTGACGAAAAACTAAACAAAATCGAGCAGAGAAAAGTAGCGTTGTTGCAAGTGGTAATGTAAAGGACGAACAAGTGTCGATAATATGTTAAAACTACTGGAACCGGAAGAATAACAAAATAGTTGAATATTTCAAAAACAACACAAGTAGAAACAGAACAAATAAAAAAATAGAAAAAAGGCACAAAATAGAAATAAGTAACAGCCGTACGCAGTGACATAAAGAATTAACAGATAAAAATTATAAATACAATCATAAATATTTAAAGAAAATATCAGCATTTAACACTGGTTAAAAGTTTACTTACCATAATTGGCATGCATGAAACAGCCGGTTTAATACCCGCACACGTAGTCACGCACTTTACAACAACTCACAAAAAATTCCAGGAATAAAAACAGTCATTAAACATATCGACTTGTCTGATTTAGCATGCATCAAGTAGCAGGTTTAATATCCACTCACTGATGAAACACAAAAATAGCAGTAGTTATAAAAATATTCACTTACCAGATTTAGCATACAACAAACAGCAAGTTTAATACGCACTCACTGATGGCAAAGACAAATCACAGAAGTTAAAAATACTGACTTACCAGGTTTAATATTCAAAAAACAGCAGGGTGTAACACTAATACACTTAAAACACATTTTTTTAAAACATAAAATATTTTTTAGAATATTTTCAATTTCACTAATCCGTCGACACTAAAAAAGTAATATTTGGAAGAAATAATGGCTAGCAATATAACAATATAAAATAGGTGGTTTTTAAGAACCAAAGCAGTCGTGTAATTTATAAACATTATTTCATTTACGTAAAAGTGAAACGAAAAAATAAACAAAATCGAGCAGGGAAAAGAAATTGGCGTTTGTTGCAAGTGATAACGTAAAGGACGAACACATGTCGATAATGTATTGAAACTTCGGGGACCAGTGGAAACAACAAAAATAGTTGAATTTTTAAAAACAACACAAGTAAATTAAAACATATAAAAAAAAAATTGAAAAAAGGCACAAAATAGAAATAAGCTACAGCCGTACTAATATTTGGAAGAAATAATGGCTAGCAAAATAACAATATAAAATAGGTGTTTTCAAGAACCAAAGCAGTCGTGTAATTTATAAACATTATTTAATTTACGTAAAAGTGAAACGAAAAAATAAACGAAATCGAGCAGAGAAAAGAAATTGGCGTTTGTTGCAAGTGGTAATGTGAAGGACGAACACATGTCGATAATGTATTGAAACTTCGCGGACCAGTGGAATCAACCAAAATAGTTGAATATTTTAAAAACAACACAAGTAAATTAAAACAAATAAAAAAAGATAATAGAAAAAAACAGCAGGTTATAACACTCATACAGTTAGAATACATTTTTTTAAAACATACAAAATTTTAACAATATTTTTAATTTCACTGATCCGTCAACGCTGAAAAAGTAATATTTGGAAGAAATAATGGCTAGCAAAATAACAATATAAAATAGGTGTTTTCAAGAACCAAAGCAGTCGTGTAATTTATAAACATTATTTAATTTACGTAAAAGTGAAACGAAAAAATAAACAAAATCGAGCAGAGAAAAGAAATTGGCGTTTGTTGCAAGTGGTAATGTAAAGGACGAACAAGTGTCGATAATATATTGAAACTTCGCGGACCAGTGGAAGCAACAAAAATAGTTGAATATTTCAAAAACAACACAAGTAAATTAGAACAAATAAAAAAGAAAATAGAAAAAAGGCACAAAATAGAAATAAGCTACAGCCGTACGCGGTGACATAAAGAATTAACAGATAAAAATGATAAATACAACCATAATTATTTAAAGAGAATATCCGCATTTAACACTGGTAAAAAGTTTACTTACCAGAATTAGCATGCATGAAACAGCCGGTTTAATACCCGCACACGTAGTCACGCACTTTACAACAACTCACAAAAAATTCCAAGAATAAAAACAGTCATTAAACATATCGACTTGTCTGATTTAGCATGCTTCAAATAGCAGGTTTAATATCCACTCACTGATGAAACACAAAAATAGCAGTAGTTATAAAAAGTATTCACTTACCAGATTTAGCATACAACAAACAGCAAGTTTAATAAGCACTAACTGATGGGAAAGACAAATTACAGAAGTTGAAAATACTGACTTACCAGGTTTAATATTCAAAAAACAGCAGGGTATAACACTAATACACTTAGAACACATTTTTTTAAAACATACAAATTTTTTAACAATATTTTTAGTTTCACTGATCCGTGGACACTGAAAAAGTAATGTTTGGAAGAAATAATGGCTAGCAACATAACAATATAAAATAGGTGGTTTTTAAGAACCAAAGCAGTCGTGTAATTTATAAACATTATTTAATTTACGTAAAAGTGAAACGAAAAAATAAACAAAATCGAGCAGAGAAAGAAATTAGCGTTTGTTGCAAGTGGTAATGTAAAGGACGAACACATGTCGTTAATGTATTGAAACTTCGCGGACCAGTGGAAACAACAAAAATAGTTGAATATTTTAAAAACAATACAAGTAAATTAAAACAAATAAAAAAGAAAATAGAAGAAAACAGGAGGTTATAAACACTCATACACTTAGCATACAGTTTTTTTAAAACATACAATATTTTGAATTTCACTGATCCGTCGTCGCTGAAAAAGTAATATATGTAAGAAAAAATGGCTTGCAACATAACAATATAAAATAGGTGGTTTTCAGGAACCAAAGCAGTCGTGTAATGTATAAACATTAATTTAATTTACGTATAAGTGAAACGAAAAACTAAACAAAATCGAGCAGAGAAAAGAAATTGGCGTTTGTTGCAAGTGGTAATGTAAAGGACGAACAAGTGTCGATAATATATTGAAACTTCGCGGACCAGTGGAAGCAACAAAAATAGTTGAATATTTCAAAAACAACACAAGTAAATTAGAACAAATAAAAAAGAAAATAGAAAAAAGGCACAAAATAGAAATAAGCTACAGCCGTACGCGGTGACATAAAGAATTAACAGATAAAAATGATAAATACAACCATAATTATTTAAAGAGAATATCCGCATTTATCACTTGTAAAAAGTTTACTTACCAGAATTAGCATGCATGAAACAGCGGGTTTATTACCCGCACACGTAGTCACGCACTTTACAACAACTCACAAAAAATTCCAAGAATAAAAACAGTCATTGAACATATCGAATTGTCTGATTTAGCATGCTTCAAATAGCAGGTTTAATACCCACTCACTGATGAAACACAAAAATAGCTGTAGTTATAAAAAATATTCACTTACTAGATTTAGCATACAACAAACAGCAAGTTTAATACGCACTCACTGATGGGAAAGACAAATTACAGAAATTAAAAATACTGACTTACCAGGTTTAATATTCTATAAACAGCAGGGTATAACACTAATACACTTAGAACACATTTTTTAACACATACACAGTTTTAACAATACTTTTAATTTCACTGATGCGTCGTCGCTGAAAAAGTAATATTTGAAAGAAAAAATGGCTTGCAACGTAACAATATAAAATAGGGGGTTTTTAAAAACCAAAGCAGTCGTGTAATTTATAAACATTAATTTCATCTACGTATAAGTGAAACGAAATAATAAACAAAACGGAGCAGAGAAAAGAAATTGGCGTTTGTTGCAAGTGGTAATGTGAAGGACGAACACATGTCGATAATGTATTGAAACTTCGCGGACCAGTGGAATCAACCAAAATAGTTGAATATTTTAAAAACAACACAAGTAAATTAAAACATATAAAAAAAAAAAATAGAAAAAATGCACAAAATAGAAAAAAGCTACAGCCGTACTAATATTTGGAAGAAAAAATGGCTAGCAACATAACAATATAAAATAGGTGGTTTTTAAGAAACAAAGCATTCGTGTAATTTATAAACACTATGTAATTTAGGTGAAAGTGAAACGAAAAAATAAACAAAATCGAGTAGAGACAAGAAATTGGTGTTTGTTGCAAGTGGTATTATAAAGGACGAACACATGACGATAATGTATTGAAACTTCGCGGACCAGTGGAAACAACAAAAATAGTTGAATATTTTAAAAACAACACAAGTAAATTAAAACAAATAAAAAAAGAAAATAGAAAAAAAGCAGCAGGTTATAACACTCATACACTTAGAATACATTTTTTTAAAACATACAAATTTTTAACAATAATTTTAATTTCACTGATCCGTCAACGCTGAAAAAGTAATATTTGGAAGAAATAATGGCTAGCAAAATAACAATATAAAATAGGTGTTTTCAAGAACCAAAGCAGTCGTGTAATTTATAAACATTATTTAATTTACGTAAAAGTGAAACGAAAAAATAAACGAAATCGAGCAGAGACAAGAAATTGGCGTTTGTTGCAAGTGGTAATGTAAAGGACGAACACATGTCGATAATGTATTGAAACTTCGCGGACCAGTGGAAACAACAAAAATAGTTGAATATTTTAAAAACAACACAAGTAAATTAAAATAAATAAAAAAAGAAAATAGAAAAAAAAAAACAGCAGGTTATAACACTCATACACTTAGAATACATTTTTTTAAAACATACAAATTTTTAACAATAATTTTAATTTCACTGATCCGTCAACGCTGAAAAAGTAATATTTGGAAGAAATAATGGCTAGCAAAATAACAATATAAAATAGGTGTTTTCAAGAACCAAAGCAGTCGTGTAATTTATAAACATTATTTAATTTACGTAAAAGTGAAACGAAAAAATAAACAAAATCGAGCAGAGAAAAGAAATTGGCGTTTGTTGCAAGTGGTAATGTGAAGGACGAACACATGTCGATAATGTATTGAAACTTCGCGGACCAGTGGAAGCAACCAAAATAGTTGAATATTTTAAAAACAACACAAGTAAATTAAAACATATAAAAAAAAAAAAAATAGAAAAAAGGCACAAAATAGAAATAAGCTACAGCCGTACTAATATTTGGAAGAAATAATCGCTAGCAACATAATAATAAAAAATAGGTGGTTTTTAAGAACCAAAGCAGTCGTGTAATTTATAAACATTATTTAATTTAAAAAATAAACAAAATCGAGCAGAGAAAAGAAATAGGCGTTTGTTGCAAGTGGTAATGTAAAGGACGAACACATGTCGATAATGTATTGAAACTTCGCGGACCAGTGGAAACAACAAAAATAGTTGAATATTTTAAAAACAACACAAGTAAATTAAAACATATAAAAAAAAAATAGAAAAAAGGCACAAAATAGAAATAAGCTACAGCCGTACTAATATTTGGAAGAAATAAGGGCTAGCAACATAACAATATAAAATAGGTGGTTTTTAAAAACCAAAGCAGTCGTGTAATTTATAAACATTATTTAATTTACGTAAAAGTGAAACGAAAAAATAAACAAAATCGAGCAAAGAAAAGAAATAGGCGTTTGTTGCAAGTGGTAATGTAAAGGACGAACACATGTCGATAATGTATTGAAACTTCGCGGACCAGTGGAAACAACAAAAATAGTTGAATATTAACAATATTTTAACAATATTTTTAATTTCACTGATCCGTCGACATTGAAAAATAATATTTGGAAGAAATAATGGCTAGCAACATAACAATATAAAATAGGTGGTTTTTAAGAACCAAAGCAGTCGTGTAATTTATAAACATTATTTAATTTACGTACAAGTGAAACGAAAAAATAAACAAAATCGAGCAGAGAAAAGAAATAGGCGTTTGTTGCAAGTGGTAATGTAAAGGACGAACACATGTCGATAATGTATTGAAACTTCGCGGACCAGTGGAAACAACAAAAATAGCTGGATATTTTAAAAACAACACAAGTTAATTAAAACAAATAAGAGTAGAAAATAGAAAAAAAACAGCAGGTTATAACACTCATACACTTAGAATACATTTTTTTAAACATACAAATTTTTAACAATATTTTTAATTTCACTGATCCGTCAACGTTGAAAAAGTAATATTTGGAAGAAATAATGGCTAGCAAAATAATAATATGAAATAGGTGTTTTCAAGAACCAAAGCAGTCGTGTAATTTATAAACATTATTTAATTTACGTAAAAGTGAAACGAAAAAATAAACAAAATCGAACAGAGAAAAGAAATTGGCGTTTGTTGCAAGTGGTAATGTAAAGGACGAACACATGTCGATAATGTATTGAAACTTCGCGTACCAGTGGAAACAACAAAAATAGCTGGATATTTTAAAAACAACACAAGTAAATTAAAACACATAAAAAAAAAAATAGAAAAAGGGCACAAAACAGAAATAAGCTACAGCCGTACTAATATTTGGAAGAAATAATCGCTAGCAACATAATAATATAAAATAGGTGGTTTTTAAGAACCAAAGCAGTCGTGTAATTTATAAACATTATTTAATTTAAAAAATAAACAAAGTCGAGCAGAGAAAAGAAATAGGCGTTTGTTGCAAGTGGTAATGTAAAGGACGAACACATGTCGATAATGTATTGAAACTTCGCGGACCAGTGGAAACAACAAAAATAGTTGAATATTTTAAAAACAACACAAGTAAATTAAAACATATAAAAAAAAATAGAAAAAAGGCACAAAATAGAAATAAGCTACAGCCGTACGCGGTGACATAAAGAATTAACAGATAAAAATGATAAATACAAACATAAATATTTAAAGAGAATTTCCGCATTTATCACTGGTAAAAAGTTTACTTACCAGAATTAGCATGCATGAAACAGCCGGTTTAATACCCGCACACGTAGTCACGCACTTTACAACAACTCACAAAAAATTCCAAGAATAAAAACAGTCATTAAACATATCGACTTGTCTGATTTAGCATGCTTCAAATAGCAGGTTTAATATCCACTCACTGATGAAACACAAAAATAGCAGTAGTTATAAAAAGTATTCACTTACCAGATTTAGCATACAACAAATAGGTGGCGCTAGTGCCACGTAACACATCGGCTCCACAAATTTTATTAATTTAAAATACTACATAACAAAGAAACATCAATGAAAATAGTGATATCTGTCTAAAATAGACTAACAAACAAGTGCAAGTGTTATCCAATAATTATATTTATCAACAGTGTCTAAATAGAGCATTAAACTTTGAAACAGTATGTTTACCTACTCAAAGTCACAAATAAACTAATATTTAACTAAATTATATATAAAAAAAACTTTTCAAGTGCGAGAAATGTGCAAATACGTATGAAGCAATTGTTATTTATTGTGTTTAAAAACATAGTAAGTGAATAAACTCTTGTTTTAAAATAATTATGATAGTTGTGGTGTAAAAATTTGAACACTTGAATTTGAAATAAGCGCGTCGTAACGAACTTTATTTTGTACTTTATAATTCTAAGCATCTTATAGAAGACCTATTTCGAAGTGTTTATTAATTGCAAGCTTAGCTCATTGCGTCAATGATTAACTTGTAAAGCCTGTAGGTCTGAGTTCGCGCCCTGCAATGTACATGCTCTTTTTGTAAATTTATAAATTGTTATAAATATTATTTGAGCTATCTGTACTCCAACAACAAATAAATAAAAATGGATTCAGAAAACAATATTACGTTTCGCAAAAATAAACGAACGATTTCATTGAACGAAACTGTCACTGAATCACTAGACACAACAATGTTCAGCTTAGCCAATACGTCACTAGGTGGCGCTAACACCTGCTGCGAAGAACTACAAGGCCAGATAAGAGCATTGAACTCTAAATTACTGTCGGCCCATACTGACATTGATGACATGCGTGTTGAAATTAAACAATTAAAAGATGAATTGAGAAAATGTAGTGAATTCATAACAAATCTTAAATCTTCTACCATAACCGAAAAAATCACAAAGACCACATCAACGGGAAAAAAATCTCGAAATAATAACAAAAACCAAAAGTTTCCAACCGACATGCCTAGTAATAATTCTACTTCTTGCGACGATGAAGAAGCTCAACTGATCCATCAACACTTGAAAAAATCCCAAAAAATCCACACGATATATCCAACTAGTTCAGAGGGAAACGGTAATGAGCTTGGATCACAAAAAGAACAGCTGATTACAGATAAATATGGCAAGATCGGATCCTTAAATGAAACAAAAAGTATCAAAACTACGCCGTCACTTTCTCCAATCAAGAATAAAATATGCCTACTGAGTACCGACAGCAAAAACAACGTTCTATCGGTAGCAGACGAAGTTTTAAAGAACAAGTATGATATTTGCCACTACCTCAAAACTAACGGGAACATACAACATCTGCTACATGGTTTGGAAACAAAGTTAAGTGACTTTACTCTAAAAGACTTTTGTATCATTTTAATAGGGGAAGAAGATTTTAAAATAAGGAAAGATTACTTTGAGATAATTTTTTACATACGAAACATACTACAAAACATAAAACATACAAATATAATTATATGCTTTCCTACCTACAAACTTGGTTATCAATTTAATATGTATAATTTCAGAATTGAAACATTTAATAACCTAATATACCTTGATGTAATTAACCATGAATATGCGTACCATTTCGATTCGAACCTAAACTTAGCGACAGACTATAGTATGTTCCATAGGCACTCAGGGACAATAAATAACACAGGACTGAAAGTTATTTTCGAAAATTTAATTTCATTGTTTGATAGTATTGATTATTATATAAATATAAATGCATGTAATACCAGTGTACAAGACAAAAAGGATCAATCATTAGATTGCTCCACTAGTTCACAAGTAATTTGTAACAATGGGATATCGCTTAATGTTCCTAAAAATTGTGGCCATAAGGAGTTTTTTCGTCTATAAACACATATTCATACTGCACCAAAACATTAACGGTCTAATAGGAAAATCTGACCAACTAAGTATCCATTTAGATGAACTTCTACAGCAAGAAAAAGTAGTAGATATTATCTGTATCACTGAACATAATATGAAAGAAGACGATATCACAGAACTATATTTAGCCAATTTTAAACTTGCCACCTACTCATCAAGAAACACAAGGAACGGAGGTTCTTGTATACTAATAAACCCTAGCCATCAATACAAAATTATAAACGTCAAAGAATTCTGTGTTTCTGGTGTCATTGAATGTTGTGCCGTTGAACTAATGGTACATCAAGTGATTGTTATTTGTATATATCGACCTCCAAAATACACTAAAAATGCTATAGCCGTTTTCCTTGAACAACTAGATTGTATACTTAACTTATGTAGCCGAAATATTAGGAAAAATGTTTTATTATGCGGTGATTTCAATATTGATATACTTCAAAATACTAGAATATCTATAGAATTCCAACACCTACTCTTAAATCAAAATGTAAGACCTAGTATAAATAAACCTACACGTATTTCTAGTGGTAAATGTATTGACAATATCATACATAATATCAGAGGTGGTCAAGGATATATTTTAGACTTAGCTCTATCCGATCATACAGCTCAACTTTTTAAATGTCCAGTTAAAAGGACTTGCACTATTGATCACTGGTATATATTAAATCGTGACTACAGCTATGAAAACAAAGAAAAATTTTTAGATTGCATGAACAAGCTAAGCTTTAATGAGGTGTTCAATAGTACTGATCCTGAAACAGCTTTCAATTCATTCTATGACTTATTTACACTTTTTTACGATCTGTGTTTCCCTATTATAAAGAAAAAAATCTCAATTCGGAATACTCCCAAATGGATTTCTAAAGGTATTAGAGCCTGCAGTAAACGGAAAAGAGAAATACTCTGGCAATATAGAAGATCGCCTACAAATGACAATAAACGATTATTAAAACAATATTCAAAAAAAAAAAAAAAAGTTATCTTCTTAACCCAAAGGTCACAAAATAATTACCTAATAAATAATGCTAAAAATAAAAGTAAGGCTACGTGGAAAGTTATAAAGAAATGTAAATCAAACCTTCCTTCGGAACCCTTGAATAAGATCCTAATTGATAATAAAGAAATAAATGACCCTATAGGAATAGCTACAGCATTTAATGATTATTATGTAGATTTAGCAGAAAAAACTAGTAGCAATAATAACAATAATAGTTTCTCAAATATAAATCATTATCCAAAATCCTTATTTATGGCACCTACTGATTCTTTTGAAATACTGAAAATAATTAATTCACTAAAAAACACAAATAGCGTAGGCTACGATGACATTGCAACAAAAATTCTTAAATTTGTAGCGACTAGTATTGCTCCCATACTAAGCCATATCATTAATTTATGCACAGAAAATGGATATTTTCCAAGTAGGCTAAAAATTACATTAATTAAACCAATACATAAGAAAGGTGAAAAAACAACTACATCAAATTACCGCCCTATTGCTTTAATACCAATAATGTCTAAAGTCTTTGAAAAAGTAATATATAATTCCTTATACTCTTTTCTAGAATCAAATAATATACTTGCACAAGAACAATATGGATTTAGAAAAAATAGAACTATAAATAAAGCAGTATTTGAATTATTCTCCAAAATTACACTAAACGTTGACAAAAAAATACCAATTACAGCTATATTAATGGATATGTCAAAAGCATTTGATCATGTAGACCACGATATATTATTAAGCAAATTAGAACGTTACGGTATTAGAGGAAACGTTTTAAAATTGATCAAAACATATCTGACTGACAGAAAACAAGTCACGGTAATAAATCGAATTTGTCGAAAGACCAATGCAGAAATTAGGTACATGTCATCAACTAGAACAACAATGAATGTGGTGCCTCAAGGAAGTGTCCTTGGACCCTTGCTGTTCATAATTTACATAAATGATTTACCAAAATGTACAGAACACCAAACTATTCTGTTTGCCGATGATAGCACAGTAATCGTCCCATGTAAAAATATAGATACATATGAAAATGATATAAATAGGTCCCTGAAAAATATTATTAATTGGTTAAAAATAAATAAATTGAAAATTAACTTACAAAAAACAAAAACAATGTAATTTTATCAACGGATGAATCAGTTACCATTAAATATATCTTATGAAAATGTAAATATAGCTAAGACCGATAACGCCAAGTTCTTAGGACTACATTTAGATAATCATTTATCTTGGAAATCACATGTTGAAATCATCTGCAAAAAATTGAACCAGTTTTCCTATGCTCTGTATAACTTGAGAAAAATTGTAAATAAGTCTGTCGTCCTAGTAGCGTACAATGCCTACGTATCATCTACATTACGCTATGGAATTATATACTGGGGAAATTCCGCAGATAAGCTTACCGTATTCAAGGCGCAAAAGAAATGTTTAAGATCTGTCCTCGAGTTAAAATCAACTGACAGTTGCCTACCATTTTTAAAAAAACTGAAGCTGTTAACCCTACCATGTATGTATATTTTTGAGACAGCGGTATTCGTAAAGTCTAACTTACATCTATTTAGAACTTTGAAGTCGAAACGTCATAATTCTGAGATTTGCGCCAATACACACAACACGGCATTCTATTCAAAAAGTTTTTTAGGTATGACACCCAGAATTTACAACAAAATACCAAAGCCAATAAGAGAAAAACGCGAACTAAAAGATTTTAAAAAGCATTTTTATGATTTCCTAGTTCAAAAGGCATATTATTCTATTAATGAATACCTAGAAGACAACGAAAGATATTTAGATAAATAAATATGTGGATTAAATGTGTGTGCTAATATTAAATTTTAGTTGTGCTTAATTTTTATAAATATACCTACATATTTTTATACTCATAAGATAAGCTTATACTCATAGTTTTGCAAAATTGTTATGTTTATTTTAGAATATTATAAGTTACTTAAGTATTATTAGTTATAAGTTATCTTTATTTAAATTTTAGTTAATTTTAATTGTAACATGTACCTATTTACCTATTATTTAATTATTTCTTACTAATATTTGTACGCCGTTAACGGCAAAACATAGAGATCACCATAATTATTATAACACCTATTTTGTACTCAATTGATTCTGATCTGATCAATAATCTAGAATACATTTTTTTAAAACATTCAAATTTTTAACAATATTTTTAATTTCACTGATCCGTCGACACTGAAAAATAATATTTGGAAGAAATAATGGCTAGCAACATAACAATATAAAATAGGTGGTTTTTAAGAACCAAAGCAGTCGTGTAATTTATAAACATTATTTAATTTACGTAAAAGTGAAACGAAAAAATAAAAAAAATCGAGCAGAGAAAGAAATTAGCGTTTGTTGCAAGTGGTAATGTAAAGGACGAACACATGTCGATAATGTATTGAAACTTCGCGGTCCAGTGGAAACAACAAAAATAGTTGAATATTTTAAAAACAATACAAGTAAATTAAAACAAATAAAAAAGAAAATAGAAGAAAACAGAAGGTTATAACACTATACTACAATACTATATATATAATTAGCATACAGTTTTTTTAAAACATACAATATTTTAACAATATTTTGAATTTCACTGATCCGTCGTCGCTGAAAAAGTAATATATGTAAGAAAAAATGGCTTGCAACATAACAATATAAAATAGGTGGTTTTCAGGAACCAAAGCAGTCGTGTAATGTATAAACATTAATTTAATTTACGTATAAGTGAAACGAAAAACTAAACAAAATCGAGCAGAGAAAAGAAATTGGCGTTTGTTGCAAGTGGTAATGTAAAGGACGAACAAGTGTCGATAATATATTGAAACTTCGCGGACCAGTGGAAGCAACAAAAATAGTTGAATATTTCAAATTCAACACAAGTAAATTAGAACAAATAAAAAAGAAAATAGAAAAAAGGCACAAAATAGAAATAAGCTACAGCCGTACGCGGTGACATAAAGAATTAACAGATAAAAATGATAAATACAACCATAATTATTTAAAGAGAATATCCGCATTTATCACTTGTAAAAAGTTTACTTACCAGAATTAGCATGCATGAAACAGCGGGTTTATTACCCGCACACGTAGTCACGCACTTTACAACAACTCACAAAAAATTCCAAGAATAAAAACAGTCATTGAACATATCGAATTGTCTGATTTAGCATGCTTCAAATAGCAGGTTTAATACCCACTCACTGATGAAACACAAAAATAGCTGTAGTTATAAAAAATATTCACTTACTAGATTTAGCATACAACAAACAGCAAGTTTAATACGCACTCACTGATGGGAAAGACAAATTACAGAAATTATAAATACTGACTTACCAGGTTTAATATTCAATAAACAGCAGGGTATAACACTAATACACTTAGAACACATTTTGTAACACTTACAAATTTTTAATTTTGCTTTTAATTTCACTAATGCGTCGTCGCTGAAAAAGTAATATTTGAAAGAAAAAATGGCTTGCAACATAACAATATAAAATAGGGGGTTTTTAAAAACCAAAGCAGTCGTGTAATTTATAAACATTAACTTCATCTACGTATAAGTGAAACGAAATAATAAACAAAACGGAGCAGAGAAAAGAAATTGGCGTTTGTTGCAAGTGGTAATGTGAAGGACGAACACATGTCGATAATGTATTGAAACTTCGCGGACCAGTGGAATCAACCAAAATAGTTGAATATTTTAAAAACAACACAAGTAAATTAAAACATATAAAAAAAAAAATAGAAAAAATGCACACAATAGAAAAAAGCTACAGCCGTACTAATATTTGGAAGAAAAAATGGCTAGCAACATAACAATATAAAATAGGTGGTTTTTAAGAAACAAAGCATTCGTGTAATTTATAAACATTATTTAATTTACGTAAAAGGGAAACGAAAAAATAAACGAAATCGAGCAGAGACAAGAAATTGGCGTTTGTTGCAAGTGGTAATGTAAAGGACGAACACATGTCGATAATGTATTGAAACTTCGCGGACCAGTGGAAACAACAAAAATAGTTGAATATTTTAAAAACAACACAAGTAAATTAAAATAAATAAAAAAAGAAAATAGAAAAAAAAAAACAGCAGGTTATAACACTCATACACTTAGAATACATTTTTTTAAAACATACAAATTTTTAACAATAATTTTAATTTCACTGATCCGTCAACGCTGAAAAGTAATATTTGGAAGAAATAATGGTTGGGCAAAATAACAATAAAAATAGTGCTTAAGAACCAAAGCAATGTAATTTATAAACATTATTTAATTCATGCAAAAGTGAAACGAAAAAAAATAAACAAAAATCGAGCAGAGAAAAAGAAATTGGCGTTTGTTGCGGTGGTAATGTAAAGGACGAACAAGTGTCGATAATATTGAAACTTCGCGGGACCAGTGGAAGCAACAAAATAGTTGAATATTTCAAAACAACAATAAATTAGAACAAATAAAAAGCAAAAATAGAAAAAAGGCACAAATAGAAATAAGCTAAGCAGCCGTACGCGGTGACATAAAAAATTAACCGATAAAAATGATAAATACAACTATAAATATTTAAAGAGAATATCCGCATTTAACACTGGTAAAAAGTTTACTTACCAGAATTAGCATGCATGAAACAGCCGGTTTAATACCCGCACACGTAGTCACGCACTTTACAACAACACACAAAAAATTCCAAGAATAAAAACAGTCATTAAACATATCGACTTGTTCATTTAGCATGCTTCAAATAGCAGGTTTCATTATCCACTCACTGATGAAACACAAAAAACAGTGTAGTTATAAAAGTATTCACTTACCAGATTTTAGCATACAACAAACAGCAAGTTTAATAAGCACTAACTGATGGGAAAGACAAATTACAGAAGTTGAAAATACTGACTTACCAGGTTTAATATTCAAAAAACAGCAGGGTATAACACTAATACACTTAGAACACATTTTTTTAAAACATACAAATTTTTTAACAATATTTTTAGTTTCACTGATCCGTGGACACTGAAAAAGTAATGTTTGGAAGAAATAATGGCTAGCAACATAACAATATAAAATAGGTGGTTTTTAAGAACCAAAGCAGTCGTGTAATTTATAAACATTATTTAATTTACGTAAAAGTGAAACGAAAAAATAAACAAAATCGAGCAGAGAAAGAAATTAGCGTTTGTTGCAAGTGGTAATGTAAAGGACGAACACATGTCGTTAATGTATTGAAACTTCGCGGACCAGTGGAAACAACAAAAATAGTTGAATATTTTAAAAACAATACAAGTAAATTAAAACAAATAAAAAAGAAAATAGAAGAAAACAGGAGGTTATAAACACTCATACACTTAGCATACAGTTTTTTTAAAACATACAATATTTTGAATTTCACTGATCCGTCGTCGCTGAAAAAGTAATATATGTAAGAAAAAATGGCTTGCAACATAACAATATAAAATAGGTGGTTTTCAGGAACCAAAGCAGTCGTGTAATGTATAAACATTAATTTAATTTACGTATAAGTGAAACGAAAAACTAAACAAAATCGAGCAGAGAAAAGAAATTGGCGTTTGTTGCAAGTGGTAATGTAAAGGACGAACAAGTGTCGATAATATATTGAAACTTCGCGGACCAGTGGAAGCAACAAAAATAGTTGAATATTTCAAAAACAACACAAGTAAATTAGAACAAATAAAAAAGAAAATAGAAAAAAGGCACAAAATAGAAATAAGCTACAGCCGTACGCGGTGACATAAAGAATTAACAGATAAAAATGATAAATACAACCATAATTATTTAAAGAGAATATCCGCATTTATCACTTGTAAAAAGTTTACTTACCAGAATTAGCATGCATGAAACAGCGGGTTTATTACCCGCACACGTAGTCACGCACTTTACAACAACTCACAAAAAATTCCAAGAATAAAAACAGTCATTGAACATATCGAATTGTCTGATTTAGCATGCTTCAAATAGCAGGTTTAATACCCACTCACTGATGAAACACAAAAATAGCTGTAGTTATAAAAAATATTCACTTACTAGATTTAGCATACAACAAACAGCAAGTTTAATACGCACTCACTGATGGGAAAGACAAATTACAGAAATTATAAATACTGACTTACCAGGTTTAATATTCAATAAACAGCAGGGTATAACACTAATACACTTAGAACACATTTTGTAACACTTACAAATTTTTAATTTTGCTTTTAATTTCACTAATGCGTCGTCGCTGAAAAAGTAATATTTGAAAGAAAAAATGGCTTGCAACATAACAATATAAAATAGGGGGTTTTTAAAAACCAAAGCAGTCGTGTAATTTATAAACATTAACTTCATCTACGTATAAGTGAAACGAAATAATAAACAAAACGGAGCAGAGAAAAGAAATTGGCGTTTGTTGCAAGTGGTAATGTGAAGGACGAACACATGTCGATAATGTATTGAAACTTCGCGGACCAGTGGAATCAACCAAAATAGTTGAATATTTTAAAAACAACACAAGTAAATTAAAACATATAAAAAAAAAAATAGAAAAAATGCACAAAATAGAAAAAAGCTACAGCCGTACTAATATTTGGAAGAAAAAATGGCTAGCAACATAACAATATAAAATAGGTGGTTTTTAAGAAACAAAGCATTCGTGTAATTTATAAACACTATGTAATTTAGGTAAAAGTGAAAAAATAAACAAAATCGAGTAGAGACAAGAAATTGGTGTTTGTTGCAAGTGGTATTATAAAGGACGAACACATGTCGATAATGTATTGAAACTTCGTGGACCAGTGGAAACAACAAAAATAGTTGAATATTTTAAAAACAACACAAGTAAATTAAAACAAATAAAAAAAGATAATAGAAAAAATGCACAAAATAGAAAAAAGCTACAGCCGTACTAATATTTGGAAGAAAAAATGGCTAGCAACATAACAATATAAAATAGGGGGTTTTTAAAAACCAAAGCAGTCGTGTAATTTATAAACATTAACTTCATCTACGTATAAGTGAAACGAAATAATAAACAAAACGGAGCAGAGAAAAGAAATTGGCGTTTGTTGCAAGTGGTAATGTGAAGGACGAACACATGTCGATAATGTATTGAAACTTCGCGGACCAGTGGAATCAACCAAAATAGTTGAATATTTTAAAAACAACACAAGTAAATTAAAACATATAAAAAAAAAAATAGAAAAAATGCACAAAATAGAAAAAAGCTACAGCCGTACTAATATTTGGAAGAAAAAATGGCTAGCAACATAACAATATAAAATAGGTGGTTTTTAAGAAACAAAGCATTCGTGTAATTTATAAACACTATGTAATTTAGGTAAAAGTGAAAAAATAAACAAAATCGAGTAGAGACAAGAAATTGGTGTTTGTTGCAAGTGGTATTATAAAGGACGAACACATGTCGATAATGTATTGAAACTTCGCGGACCAGTGGAAACAACAAAAATAGTTGAATATTTTAAAAACAACACAAGTAAATTAAAACAAATAAAAAAAGATAATAGAAAAAAACAGCAGGTTATAACACTCATACACTTAGAATACATTTTTTTAAAACATACAAAATTTTAACAATATTTTTAATTTCACTGATCCGTCAACGCTGAAAAAGTAATATTTGGAAGAAATAATGGCTAGCAAAATAACAATATAAAATAGGTGTTTTCAAGAACCAAAGCAGTCGTGTAATTTATAAACATTATTTAATTTACGTAAAAGGGAAACGAAAAAATAAACGAAATCGAGCAGAGACAAGAAATTGGCGTTTGTTGCAAGTGGTAATGTAAAGGACGAA
Source organism: Sesamia nonagrioides (assembly GCA_017933935.1). NCBI lineage: Eukaryota > Metazoa > Arthropoda > Insecta > Lepidoptera > Noctuidae > Sesamia > Sesamia nonagrioides. The sequence goes on from JADWQK010002185.1 coordinate 328,986, forward strand.
CACATGTCGATAATGTATTGAAACTTCGCGGACCAGTGGAAACAACAAAAATAGTTGAATATTTTAAAAACAACACAAGTAAATTAAAACAAATAAAAAAAGAAAATAGAAAAAAAGCAGCAGGTTATAACACTCATACACTTAGAATACATTTTTTTAAAACATACAAATTTTTAACAATAATTTTAATTTCACTGATCCGTCAACGCTGAAAAAGTAATATTTGGAAGAAATAATGGCTAGCAAAATAACAATATAAAATAGGTGTTTTCAAGAACCAAAGCAGTCGTGTAATTTATAAACATTATTTGATTTACGTAAAAGTGAAACGAAAAAATAAACAAAATCGAGCAGAGAAAAGAAATTGGCGTTTGTTGCAAGTGGTAATGTAAAGGACGAACAAGTGTCGATAATATATTGAAACTTCGCGGACCAGTGGAAGCAACAAAAATAGTTGAATATTTCAAAAACAACACAAGTAAATTAGAACAAATAAAAAAGAAAATAGAAAAAAGGCACAAAATAGAAATAAGCTACAGCCGTACGCGGTGACATAAAGAATTAACAGATAAAAATGATAAATACAACCATAATTATTTAAAGAGAATATCCGCATTTAACACTGGTAAAAAGTTTACTTACCAGAATTAGCATGCATGAAACAGCCGGTTTAATACCCGCACACGTAGTCACGCACTTTACAACAACTCACAAAAAATTCCAAGAATAAAAACAGTCATTAAACATATCGACTTGTCTGATTTAGCATGCTTCAAATAGCAGGTTTAATATCCACTCACTGATGAAACACAAAAATAGCAGTAGTTATAAAAAGTATTCACTTACCAGATTTAGCATACAACAAATAGGTGGCGCTAGTGCCACGTAACACATCGGCTCCACAAATTTTATTAATTTAAAATACTACATAACAAAGAAACATCAATGAAAATAGTGATATCTGTCTAAAATAGACTAACAAACAAGTGCAAGTGTTATCCAATAATTATATTTATCAACAGTGTCTAAATAGAGCATTAAACTTTGAAACAGTATGTTTACCTACTCAAAGTCACAATTAAACTAATATTTAACTAAATTATATATAAAAAAAAAACTTTTCAAGTGCGAGAAATGTGCAAATACGTATGAAGCAATTGTTATTTATTGTGTTTAAAAACATAGTAAGTGAATAAACTCTTGTTTTAAAATAATTATGATAGTTGTGGTGTAAAAATTTGAACACTTGAATTTGAAATAAGCGCGTCGTAACGAACTTTATTTTGTACTTTATAATTCTAAGCATCTTATAGAAGACCTATTTCGAAGTGTTTATTAATTGCAGGCTTAGCTCATTGCGTCAATGATTAACTTGTAAAGCCTGTAGGTCTGAGTTCGCGCCCTGCAATGTACATGCTCTTTTTGTAAATTTATAAATTGTTATAAATATTATTTGAGCTATCTGTACTCCAACAACAAATAAATAAAAATGGATTCAGAAAACAATATTACGTTTCGCAAAAATAAACGAACGATTTCATTGAACGAAACTGTCACTGAATCACTAGACACAACAATGTTCAGCTTAGCCAATACGTCACTAGGTGGCGCTAACACCTGCTGCGAAGAACTACAAGGCCAGATAAGAGCATTGAACTCTAAATTACTGTCGGCCCATACTGACATTGATGACATGCGTGTTGAAATTAAACAATTAAAAGATGAATTGAGAAAATGTAGTGAATTCATAACAAATCTTAAATCTTCTACCATAACCGAAAAAATCACAAAGACCACATCAACGGGAAAAAAATCTCGAAATAATAACAAAAACCAAAAGTTTCCAACCGACATGCCTAGTAATAATTCTACTTCTTGCGACGATGAAGAAGCTCAACTGATCCATCAACACTTGAAAAAATCCCAAAAAATCCACACGATATATCCAACTAGTTCAGAGGGAAACGGTAATGAGCTTGGATCACAAAAAGAACAGCTGATTACAGATAAATATGGCAAGATCGGATCCTTAAATGAAACAAAAAGTATCAAAACTACGCCGTCACTTTCTCCAATCAAGAATAAAATATGCCTACTGAGTACCGACAGCAAAAACAACGTTCTATCGGTAGCAGACGAAGTTTTAAAGAACAAGTATGATATTTGCCACTACCTCAAAACTAACGGGAACATACAACATCTGCTACATGGTTTGGAAACAAAGTTAAGTGACTTTACTCTAAAAGACTTTTGTATCATTTTAATAGGGGAAGAAGATTTTAAAATAAGGAAAGATTACTTTGAGATAATTTTTTACATACGAAACATACTACAAAACATAAAACATACAAATATAATTATATGCTTTCCTACCTACAAACTTGGTTATCAATTTAATATGTATAATTTCAGAATTGAAACATTTAATAACCTAATATACCTTGATGTAATTAACCATGAATATGCGTACCATTTCGATTCGAACCTAAACTTAGCGACAGACTATAGTATGTTCCATAGGCACTCAGGGACAATAAATAACACAGGACTGAAAGTTATTTTCGAAAATTTAATTTCATTGTTTGATAGTATTGATTATTATATAAATATAAATGCATGTAATACCAGTGTACAAGACAAAAAGGATCAATCATTAGATTGCTCCACTAGTTCACAAGTAATTTGTAACAATGGGATATCGCTTAATGTTCCTAAAAATTGTGGCCATAAGGAGTTTTTTCGTCTATAAACACATATTCATACTGCACCAAAACATTAACGGTCTAATAGGAAAATCTGACCAACTAAGTATCCATTTAGATGAACTTCTACAGCAAGAAAAAGTAGTAGATATTATCTGTATCACTGAACATAATATGAAAGAAGACGATATCACAGAACTATATTTAGCCAATTTTAAACTTGCCACCTACTCATCAAGAAACACAAGGAACGGAGGTTCTTGTATACTAATAAACCCTAGCCATCAATACAAAATTATAAACGTCAAAGAATTCTGTGTTTCTGGTGTCATTGAATGTTGTGCCGTTGAACTAATGGTACATCAAGTGATTGTTATTTGTATATATCGACCTCCAAAATACACTAAAAATGCTATAGCCGTTTTCCTTGAACAACTAGATTGTATACTTAACTTATGTAGCCGAAATATTAGGAAAAATGTTTTATTATGCGGTGATTTCAATATTGATATACTTCAAAATACTAGAATATCTATAGAATTCCAACACCTACTCTTAAATCACAATGTAAGACCTAGTATAAATAAACCTACACGTATTTTTAGTGGTAAATGTATTGACAATATCATACATAATATCAGAGGTGGTCAAGGATATATTTTAGACTTAGCTCTATCCGATCATACAGCTCAACTTTTTAAATGTCCAGTTAAAAGGACTTGCACTATTGATCACTGGTATATATTAAATCGTGACTACAGCTATGAAAACAAAGAAAAATTTTTAGATTGCATGAACAAGCTAAGCTTTAATGAGGTGTTCAATAGTGCTGATCCTGACACAGCTTTCAATTCATTCTATGACTTATTTACACTTTTTTACGATCTGTGTTTCCCTATTATAAAGAAAAAAATCTCAATTCGGAATACTCCCAAATGGATTTCTAAAGGTATTAGAGCCTGCAGTAAACGGAAAAGAGAAATACTCTGGCAATATAGAAGATCGCCTACAAATGACAATAAACGATTATTAAAACAATATTCAAAACGACTCAAAAAAGTTATCTTCTTAACCCAAAGGTCACAAAATAATTACCTAATAAATAATGCTAAAAATAAAAGTAAGGCTACGTGGAAAGTTATAAAGAAATGTAAATCAAACCTTCCTTCGGAACCCTTGAATAAGATCCTAATTGATAATAAAGAAATAAATGACCCTATAGGAATAGCTACAGCATTTAATGATTATTATGTAGATTTAGCAGAAAAAACTAGTAGCAATAATAACAATAATAGTTTCTCAAATATAAATCATTATCCAAAATCCTTATTTATGGCACCTACTGATTCTTTTGAAATACTGAAAATAATTAATTCACTAAAAAACACAAATAGCGTAGGCTACGATGACATTGCAACAAAAATTCTTAAATTTGTAGCGACTAGTATTGCTCCCATACTAAGCCATATCATTAATTTATGCACAGAAAATGGATATTTTCCAAGTAGGCTAAAAATTACATTAATTAAACCAATACATAAGAAAGGTGAAAAAACAACTACATCAAATTACCGCCCTATTGCTTTAATACCAATACTGTCTAAAGTCTTTGAAAAAGTAATATATAATTCCTTATACTCTTTTCTAGAATCAAATAATATACTTGCACAAGAACAATATGGATTTAGAAAAAATAGAACTATAAATAAAGCAGTATTTGAATTATTCTCCAAAATTACACTAAACGTTGACAAAAAAATACCAATTACAGCTATATTAATGGATATGTCAAAAGCATTTGATCATGTAGACCACGATATATTATTAAGCAAATTAGAACGTTACGGTATTAGAGGAAACGTTTTAAAATTGATCAAAACATATCTGACTGACAGAAAACAAGTCACGGTAATAAATCGAATTTGTCGAAAGACCAATGCAGAAATTAGGTACATGTCATCAACTAGAACAACAATGAATGGGGTGCCTCAAGGAAGTGTCCTTGGACCCTTGCTGTTCATAATTTACATAAATGATTTACCAAAATGTACAGAACACCAAACTATTCTGTTTGCCGATGATAGCACAGTAATCGTCCCATGCAAAAATATAGATACATATGAAAATGATATAAATAGGTCCCTGAAAAATATTATTAATTGGTTAAAAATAAATAAATTGAAAATTAACTTACAAAAAACAAAAACAATGTCATTTTATCAACGGATGAATCAGTTACCATTAAATATATCTTATGAAAATGTAAATATAGCTAAGACCGATAACGCCAAGTTCTTAGGACTACATTTAGATAATCATTTATCTTGGAAATCACATGTTGAAATCATCTGCAAAAAATTGAACCAGTTTTCCTATGCTCTGTATAACTTGAGAAAAATTGTAAATAAGTCTGTCGTCCTAGTAGCGTACAATGCCTACGTATCATCTACATTACGCTATGGAATTATATACTGGGGAAATTCCGCAGATAAGCTTACCGTATTCAAGGCGCAAAAGAAATGTTTAAGATCTGTCCTCGAGTTAAAATCAACTGACAGTTGCCTACCATTTTTTAAAAAACTGAAGCTGTTAACCCTACCATGTATGTATATTTTTGAGACAGCGGTATTCGTAAAGTCTAACTTACATCTATTTAGAACTTTGAAGTCGAAACGTCATAATTCTGAGATTTGCGCCAATACACACAACACGGCATTCTATTCAAAAAGTTTTTTAGGTATGACACCCAGAATTTACAACAAAATACCAAAGCCAATAAGAGAAAAACGCGAACTAAAAGATTTTAAAAAGCATTTTTATGATTTCCTAGTTCAAAAGGCATATTATTCTATTAATGAATACCTAGAAGACAACGAAAGATATTTAGATAAATAAATATGTGGATTAAATGTGTGTGCTAATATTAAATTTTAGTTGTGCTTAATTTTTATAAATATACCTACATATTTTTATACTCATAAGATAAGCTTATACTCATAGTTTTGCAAAATTGTTATGTTTATTTTAGAATATTATAAGTTACTTAAGTATTATTAGTTATAAGTTATCTTTATTTAAATTTTAGTTAATTTTAATTGTAACATGTACCTATTTACCTATTATTTAATTATTTCTTACTAATATTTGTACGCCGTTAACGGCAAAACATAGAGATCACCATAATTATTATAACACCTATTTTGTACTCACCTATGTTTTACAAATAAAAAACTTTGACTTTGACTTTGACTTTAACAAACAGCAAGTTTAATAAGCACTAACTGATGGGAAAGACAAATTACAGAAGTTGAAAATACTGACTTACCAGGTTTAATATTCAAAAAACAGCAGGGTATAACACTAATACACTTAGAACACATTTTTTTAAAACATACAAATTTTTTAACAATATTTTTAGTTTCACTGATCCGTGGACACTGAAAAAGTAATGTTTGGAAGAAATAATGGCTAGCAACATAACAATATAAAATAGGTGGTTTTTAAGAACCAAAGCAGTCGTGTAATTTATAAACATTATTTAATTTACGTAAAAGTGAAACGAAAAAATAAACAAAATCGAGCAGAGAAAGAAATTAGCGTTTGTTGCAAGTGGTAATGTAAAGGACGAACACATGTCGTTAATGTATTGAAACTTCGCGGACCAGTGGAAACAACAAAAATAGTTGAATATTTTAAAAACAATACAAGTAAATTAAAACAAATAAAAAAGAAAATAGAAGAAAACAGGAGGTTATAAACACTCATACACTTAGCATACAGTTTTTTTAAAACATACAATATTTTGAATTTCACTGATCCGTCGTCGCTGAAAAAGTAATATATGTAAGAAAAAATGGCTTGCAACATAACAATATAAAATAGGTGGTTTTCAGGAACCAAAGCAGTCGTGTAATGTATAAACATTAATTTAATTTACGTATAAGTGAAACGAAAAACTAAACAAAATCGAGCAGAGAAAAGAAATTGGCGTTTGTTGCAAGTGGTAATGTAAAGGACGAACAAGTGTCGATAATATATTGAAACTTCGCGGACCAGTGGAAGCAACAAAAATAGTTGAATATTTCAAAAACAACACAAGTAAATTAGAACAAATAAAAAAGAAAATAGAAAAAAGGCACAAAATAGAAATAAGCTACAGCAGTACGCGGTGACATAAAGAATTAACAGATAAAAATGATAAATACAACCATAATTATTTAAAGAGAATATCCGCATTTAACACTGGTAAAAATTGGTTTTACCAGAATTAGCATGGACGACACAGCAGGTTTAATACCCACACACTAAGTCACGCACTTTACAACAACTCACAAAAAATCCCAAGAATAAAACCGTCATTAAACGTATCGACTTGTCTGATTTAGCATGCATCAAACAGCAGGTTTAATACCCACTCACTGATGAAACACAAAAATAGCTGTAGTTATAAAAAATATTCACTTACTAGATTTAGCATACAACAAACAGCAAGTTTAATACGCACTCACTGATGGGAAAGACAAATTACAGAAATTATAAATACTGACTTACCAGGTTTAATATTCAATAAACAGCAGGGTATAACACTAATACACTTAGAACACATTTTGTAACACTTACAAATTTTTAATTTTGCTTTTAATTTCACTAATGCGTCGTCGCTGAAAAAGTAATATTTGAAAGAAAAAATGGCTTGCAACATAACAATATAAAATAGGGGTTTTTAAAAACCAAAGCAGTCGTGTAATTTATAAACATTAACTTCATCTACGTATAAGTGAAACGAAATAATAAACAAAACGGAGCAGAGAAAAGAAATTGGCGTTTGTTGCAAGTGGTAATGTGAAGGACGAACACATGTCGATAATGTATTGAAACTTCGCGGACCAGTGGAATCAACCAAAATAGTTGAATATTTTAAAAACAACACAAGTAAATTAAAACATATAAAAAAAAAAATAGAAAAAATGCACACAATAGAAAAAAGCTACAGCCGTACTAATATTTGGAAGAAAAAATGGCTAGCAACATAACAATATAAAATAGGTGGTTTTTAAGAAACAAAGCATTCGTGTAATTTATAAACATTATTTAATTTACGTAAAAGGGAAACGAAAAAATAAACGAAATCGAGCAGAGACAAGAAATTGGCGTTTGTTGCAAGTGGTAATGTAAAGGACGAACACATGTCGATAATGTATTGAAACTTCGCGGACCAGTGGAAACAACAAAAATAGTTGAATATTTTAAAAACAACACAAGTAAATTAAAACAAATAAAAAAAGAAAATAGAAAAAAAGCAGCAGGTTATAACACTCATACACTTAGAATACATTTTTTTAAAACATACAAATTTTTAACAATAATTTTAATTTCACTGATCCGTCAACGCTGAAAAAGTAGTATTTGGAAGAAATAATGGCTAGCAAAATAACAATATAAAATAGGTGTTTTCAAGAACCAAAGCAGTCGTGTAATTTATAAACATTATTTAATTTACGTAAAAGTGAAACGAAAAAATAAACAAAATCGAGCAGAGAAAAGAAATTGGCGTTTGTTGCAAGTGGTAATGTAAAGGACGAACAAGTGTCGATAATATATTGAAACTTCGCGGACCAGTGGAAGCAACAAAAATAGTTGAATATTTCAAATTCAACACAAGTAAATTAGAACAAATAAAAAAGAAAATAGAAAAAAGGCACAAAATAGAAATAAGCTACAGCCGTACGCGGTGACATAAAGAATTAACAGATAAAAATGATAAATACAACCATAATTATTTAAAGAGAATATCCGCATTTAACACTGGTAAAAAGTTTACTTACCAGAATTAACATGCATGAAACAGCCGGTTTAATACCCGCACACGTAGTCACGCACTTTACAACAACTCACAAAAAATTCCAAGAATAAAAACAGTCATTAAACATATCGACTTGTCTGATTTAGCATGCTTCAAATAGCAGGTTTAATATCCACTCACTGATGAAACACAAAAATAGCAGTAGTTATAAAAAGTATTCACTTACCAGATTTAGCATACAACAAACAGCAAGTTTAATAAGCACTAACTGATGGGAAAGACAAATTACAGAAGTTGAAAATACTGACTTACCAGGTTTAATATTCAAAAAACAGCAGGGTATAACACTAATACACTTAGAACACATTTTTTTAAAACATACAAATTTTTTAACAATATTTTTAGTTTCACTGATCCGTGGACACTGAAAAAGTAATGTTTGGAAGAAATAATGGCTAGCAACATAACAATATAAAATAGGTGGTTTTTAAGAACCAAAGCAGTCGTGTAATTTATAAACATTATTTAATTTACGTAAAAGTGAAACGAAAAAATAAACAAAATCGAGCAGAGAAAGAAATTAGCGTTTGTTGCAAGTGGTAATGTAAAGGACGAACACATGTCGTTAATGTATTGAAACTTCGCGGACCAGTGGAAACAACAAAAATAGTTGAATATTTTAAAAACAATACAAGTAAATTAAAACAAATAAAAAAGAAAATAGAAGAAAACAGGAGGTTATAAACACTCATACACTTAGCATACAGTTTTTTTAAAACATACAATATTTTGAATTTCACTGATCCGTCGTCGCTGAAAAAGTAATATATGTAAGAAAAAATGGCTTGCAACATAACAATATAAAATAGGTGGTTTTCAGGAACCAAAGCAGTCGTGTAATGTATAAACATTAATTTAATTTACGTATAAGTGAAACGAAAAACTAAACAAAATCGAGCAGAGAAAAGAAATTGGCGTTTGTTGCAAGTGGTAATGTAAAGGACGAACAAGTGTCGATAATATATTGAAACTTCGCGGACCAGTGGAAGCAACAAAAATAGTTGAATATTTCAAAAACAACACAAGTAAATTAGAACAAATAAAAAAGAAAATAGAAAAAAGGCACAAAATAGAAATAAGCTACAGCCGTACGCGGTGACATAAAGAATTAACAGATAAAAATGATAAATACAACCATAATTATTTAAAGAGAATATCCGCATTTATCACTTGTAAAAAGTTTACTTACCAGAATTAGCATGCATGAAACAGCGGGTTTATTACCCGCACACGTAGTCACGCACTTTACAACAACTCACAAAAAATTCCAAGAATAAAAACAGTCATTGAACATATCGAATTGTCTGATTTAGCATGCTTCAAATAGCAGGTTTAATACCCACTCACTGATGAAACACAAAAATAGCTGTAGTTATAAAAAATATTCACTTACTAGATTTAGCATACAACAAACAGCAAGTTTAATACGCACTCACTGATGGGAAAGACAAATTACAGAAATTAAAAATACTGACTTACCAGGTTTAATATTCTATAAACAGCAGGGTATAACACTAATACACTTAGAACACATTTTGTAACACTTACAAATTTTTAATTTTGCTTTTAATTTCACTAATGCGTCGTCGCTGAAAAAGTAATATTTGAAAGAAAAAATGGCTTGCAACATAACAATATAAAATAGGGGGTTTTTAAAAACCAAAGCAGTCGTGTAATTTATAAACATTAACTTCATCTACGTATAAGTGAAACGAAATAATAAACAAAACGGAGCAGAGAAAAGAAATTGGCGTTTGTTGCAAGTGGTAATGTGAAGGACGAACACATGTCGATAATGTATTGAAACTTCGCGGACCAGTGGAATCAACCAAAATAGTTGAATATTTTAAAAACAACACAAGTAAATTAAAACATATAAAAAAAAAAATAGAAAAAATGCACAAAATAGAAAAAAGCTACAGCCGTACTAATATTTGGAAGAAAAAATGGCTAGCAACATAACAATATAAAATAGGTGGTTTTTAAGAAACAAAGCATTCGTGTAATTTATAAACACTATGTAATTTAGGTAAAAGTGAAAAAATAAACAAAATCGAGTAGAGACAAGAAATTGGTGTTTGTTGCAAGTGGTATTATAAAGGACGAACACATGTCGATAATGTATTGAAACTTCGCGGACCAGTGGAAACAACAAAAATAGTTGAATATTTTAAAAACAACACAAGTAAATTAAAACAAATAAAAAAAGATAATAGAAAAAAACAGCAGGTTATAACACTCATACACTTAGAATACATTTTTTTAAAACATACAAAATTTTAACAATATTTTTAATTTCACTGATCCGTCAACGCTGAAAAAGTAATATTTGGAAGAAATAATGGCTAGCAAAATAACAATATAAAATAGGTGTTTTCAAGAACCAAAGCAGTCGTGTAATTTATAAACATTATTTAATTTACGTAAAAGGGAAACGAAAAAATAAACGAAATCGAGCAGAGACAAGAAATTGGCGTTTGTTGCAAGTGGTAATGTAAAGGACGAACACATGTCGATAATGTATTGAAACTTCGCGGACCAGTGGAAACAACAAAAATAGTTGAATATTTTAAAAACAACACAAGTAAATTAAAATAAATAAAAAAAGAAAATAGAAAAAAAAAACAGCAGGTTATAACACTCATACACTTAGAATACATTTTTTTAAAACATACAAATTTTTAACAATAATTTTAATTTCACTGATCCGTCAACGCTGAAAAAGTAATATTTGGAAGAAATAATGGCTAGCAAAATAACAATATAAAATAGGTGTTTTCAAGAACCAAAGCAGTCGTGTAATTTATAAACATTATTTAATTTACGTAAAAGTGAAACGAAAAAATAAACAAAATCGAGCAGAGAATAGAAATTGGCGTTTGTTGCAAGTGGTAATGTAAAGGACGAACAAGTGTCGATAATATATTGAAACTTCGCGGACCAGTGGAAGCAACAAAAATAGTTGAATATTTCAAAAACAACACAAGTAAATTAGAACAAATAAAAAAGAAAATAGAAAAAAGGCACAAAATAGAAATAAGCTACAGCCGTACGCGGTGACATAAAGAATTAACAGATAAAAATGATAAATACAACCATAATTATTTAAAGAGAATATCCGCATTTAACACTGGTAAAAAGTTTACTTACCAGAATTAGCATGCATGAAACAGCCGGTTTAATACCCGCACACGTAGTCACGCACTTTACAACAACTCACAAAAAATTCCAAGAATAAAAACAGTCATTAAACATATCGACTTGTCTGATTTAGCATGCTTCAAATAGCAGGTTTAATATCCACTCACTGATGAAACACAAAAATAGCAGTAGTTATAAAAAGTATTCACTTACCAGATTTAGCATACAACAAACAGCAAGTTTAATAAGCACTAACTGATGGGAAAGACAAATTACAGAAGTTGAAAATACTGACTTACCAGGTTTAATATTCAAAAAACAGCAGGGTATAACACTAATACACTTAGAACACATTTTTTTAAAACATACAAATTTTTTAACAATATTTTTAGTTTCACTGATCCGTGGACACTGAAAAAGTAATGTTTGGAAGAAATAATGGCTAGCAACATAACAATATAAAATAGGTGGTTTTTAAGAACCAAAGCAGTCGTGTAATTTATAAACATTATTTAATTTACGTAAAAGTGAAACGAAAAAATAAACAAAATCGAGCAGAGAAAGAAATTAGCGTTTGTTGCAAGTGGTAATGTAAAGGACGAACACATGTCGTTAATGTATTGAAACTTCGCGGACCAGTGGAAACAACAAAAATAGTTGAATATTTTAAAAACAATACAAGTAAATTAAAACAAATAAAAAAGAAAATAGAAGAAAACAGGAGGTTATAAACACTCATACACTTAGCATACAGTTTTTTTAAAACATACAATATTTTGAATTTCACTGATCCGTCGTCGCTGAAAAAGTAATATATGTAAGAAAAAATGGCTTGCAACATAACAATATAAAATAGGTGGTTTTCAGGAACCAAAGCAGTCGTGTAATGTATAAACATTAATTTAATTTACGTATAAGTGAAACGAAAAACTAAACAAAATCGAGCAGAGAAAAGAAATTGGCGTTTGTTGCAAGTGGTAATGTAAAGGACGAACAAGTGTCGATAATATATTGAAACTTCGCGGACCAGTGGAAGCAACAAAAATAGTTGAATATTTCAAAAACAACACAAGTAAATTAGAACAAATAAAAAAGAAAATAGAAAAAAGGCACAAAATAGAAATAAGCTACAGCCGTACGCGGTGACATAAAGAATTAACAGATAAAAATGATAAATACAACCATAATTATTTAAAGAGAATATCCGCATTTATCACTTGTAAAAAGTTTACTTACCAGAATTAGCATGCATGAAACAGCGGGTTTAATACCCGCACACGTAGTCACGCACTTTACAACAACTCACAAAAAATTCCAAGAATAAAAACAGTCATTGAACATATCGAATTGTCTGATTTAGCATGCTTCAAATAGCAGGTTTAATACCCACTCACTGATGAAACACAAAAATAGCTGTAGTTATAAAAAATATTCACTTACTAGATTTAGCATACAACAAACAGCAAGTTTAATACGCACTCACTGATGGGAAAGACAAATTACAGAAATTATAAATACTGACTTACCAGGTTTAATATTCAATAAACAGCAGGGTATAACACTAATACACTTAGAACACATTTTGTAACACTTACAAATTTTTAATTTTGCTTTTAATTTCACTAATGCGTCGTCGCTGAAAAAGTAATATTTGAAAGAAAAAATGGCTTGCAACATAACAATATAAAATAGGGGGTTTTTAAAAACCAAAGCAGTCGTGTAATTTATAAACATTAACTTCATCTACGTATAAGTGAAACGAAATAATAAACAAAACGGAGCAGAGAAAAGAAATTGGCGTTTGTTGCAAGTGGTAATGTGAAGGACGAACACATGTCGATAATGTATTGAAACTTCGCGGACCAGTGGAATCAACCAAAATAGTTGAATATTTTAAAAACAACACAAGTAAATTAAAACATATAAAAAAAAAAATAGAAAAAATGCACACAATAGAAAAAAGCTACAGCCGTACTAATATTTGGAAGAAAAAATGGCTAGCAACATAACAATATAAAATAGGTGGTTTTTAAGAAACAAAGCATTCGTGTAATTTATAAACATTATTTAATTTACGTAAAAGGGAAACGAAAAAATAAACGAAATCGAGCAGAGACAAGAAATTGGCGTTTGTTGCAAGTGGTAATGTAAAGGACGAACACATGTCGATAATGTATTGAAACTTCGCGGACCAGTGGAAACAACAAAAATAGTTGAATATTTTAAAAACAACACAAGTAAATTAAAATAAATAAAAAAAGAAAATAGAAAAAAAAAACAGCAGGTTATAACACTCATACACTTAGAATTTATTTTTTTAAAACATACAAATTTTTAACAATAATTTTAATTTCACTGATCCGTCAACGCTGAAAAAGTAATATTTGGAAGAAATAATGGCTAGCAAAATAACAATATAAAATAGGTGTTTTCAAGAACCAAAGCAGTCGTGTAATTTATAAACATTATTTAATTTACGTAAAAGTGAAACGAAAAAATAAACAAAATCGAGCAGAGAAAAGAAATTGGCGTTTGTTGCAAGTGGTAATGTAAAGGACGAACAAGTGTCGATAATATATTGAAACTTCGCGGACCAGTGGAAGCAACAAAATAGTTGAATATTTCAAAAACAACACAAGTAAATTAGAACAAATAAAAAAGAAAATAGAAAAAAGGCACAAAATAGAAATAAGCTACAGCCGTACGCGGTGACATAAAGAATTAACAGATAAAAATGATAAATACAACCATAAATATTTAAAGAGAATATCCGCATTTAACACGGGTTAAAAGTTTACTTACCAGAATTAGCATGCATGAAATAGACGGTTTAATACCTGCACACGTAGTCACGCACTTTACAACAACTCACAAAATTCCAAGAACAAAAATAGTCATTAAACATATTGACTTGTCTGATTTAGCATGCATCAAATAGCAGGTTTAATATCCACTCACTGATAAAACACATAAATAGCAGTAGTTATAAAAAATATTTACTCACCAGATTTAGCATACAAGAAACAGCAAGTTTAATGCGCACTCACTGATGGGAAAGACAACATACAGGAGTTGAAAATACTGACTTACCAGGTTTAATATTCAAAAAACAGCAGGGTATAGCACTAATACACTAAGAACACATTTTTTTAAAACATACAAATTTTTAACAATATTTTTAGTTTCACTGATCCGTGGACACTGAAAATGTAATATATGGAAGAAATAATGGCTTGCAACATAACAATATAAAATAGGTGGTTTTTAAGAACCAAAGCAGTCCTGTAATTTATAAACATTATTTTATTTACGTAAAAGTGAAGCGAAAAAATAAACAAAATCGAGCAGAGAAAAGAAATTGGCGTTTGTTGCAAGTGGTAATTTAAAGGACGAACACATGTCGATAATGTATTGAAACTTCGCGGACCAGTGGAAACAACAAAAATAGTTGAATATTTTAAAAACAATACAAGTAAATTAAAACAAATAAAAAAGAAAATAGAAGAAAACAGGAGGTTATAAACACTCATACACTTAGCATACAGTTTTTTTAAAACATACAATATTTTGAATTTCACTGATCCGTCGTCGCTGAAAAAGTAATATATGTAAGAAAAAATGGCTTGCAACATAACAATATAAAATAGGTGGTTTTCAGGAACCAAAGCAGTCGTGTAATGTATAAACATTAATTTAATTTACGTATAAGTGAAACGAAAAACTAAACAAAATCGAGCAGAGAAAAGAAATTGGCGTTTGTTGCAAGTGGTAATGTAAAGGACGAACAAGTGTCGATAATATATTGAAACTTCGCGGACCAGTGGAAGCAACAAAAATAGTTGAATATTTCAAAAACAACACAAGTAAATTAGAACAAATAAAAAAGAAAATAGAAAAAAGGCACAAAATAGAAATAAGCTACAGCCGTACGCGGTGACATAAAGAATTAACAGATAAAAATGATAAATACAACCATAATTATTTAAAGAGAATATCCGCATTTATCACTTGTAAAAAGTTTACTTACCAGAATTAGCATGCATGAAACAGCGGGTTTAATACCCGCACACGTAGTCACGCACTTTACAACAACTCACAAAAAATTCCAAGAATAAAAACAGTCATTGAACATATCGAATTGTCTGATTTAGCATGCTTCAAATAGCAGGTTTAATACCCACTCACTGATGAAACACAAAAATAGCTGTAGTTATAAAAAATATTCACTTACTAGATTTAGCATACAACAAACAGCAAGTTTAATACGCACTCACTGATGGGAAAGACAAATTACAGAAATTATAAATACTGACTTACCAGGTTTAATATTCAATAAACAGCAGGGTATAACACTAATACACTTAGAACACATTTTGTAACACTTACAAATTTTTAATTTTGCTTTTAATTTCACTAATGCGTCGTCGCTGAAAAAGTAATATTTGAAAGAAAAAATGGCTTGCAACATAACAATATAAAATAGGGGGTTTTTAAAAACCAAAGCAGTCGTGTAATTTATAAACATTAACTTCATCTACGTATAAGTGAAACGAAATAATAAACAAAACGGAGCAGAGAAAAGAAATTGGCGTTTGTTGCAAGTGGTAATGTGAAGGACGAACACATGTCGATAATGTATTGAAACTTCGCGGACCAGTGGAATCAACCAAAATAGTTGAATATTTTAAAAACAACACAAGTAAATTAAAACATATAAAAAAAAAAATAGAAAAAATGCACAAAATAGAAAAAAGCTACAGCCGTACTAATATTTGGAAGAAAAAATGGCTAGCAACATAACAATATAAAATAGGTGGTTTTTAAGAAACAAAGCATTCGTGTAATTTATAAACACTATGTAATTTAGGTAAAAGTGAAAAAATAAACAAAATCGAGTAGAGACAAGAAATTGGTGTTTGTTGCAAGTGGTATTATAAAGGACGAACACATGTCGATAATGTATTGAAACTTCGCGGACCAGTGGAAACAACAAAAATAGTTGAATATTTTAAAAACAACACAAGTAAATTAAAACAAATAAAAAAAGATAATAGAAAAAAACAGCAGGTTATAACACTCATACACTTAGAATACATTTTTTTAAAACATACAAAATTTTAACAATATTTTTAATTTCACTGATCCGTCAACGCTGAAAAAGTAATATTTGGAAGAAATAATGGCTAGCAAAATAACAATATAAAATAGGTGTTTTCAAGAACCAAAGCAGTCGTGTAATTTATAAACATTATTTAATTTACGTAAAAGGGAAACGAAAAAATAAACGAAATCGAGCAGAGACAAGAAATTGGCGTTTGTTGCAAGTGGTAATGTAAAGGACGAACACATGTCGATAATGTATTGAAACTTCGCGGACCAGTGGAAACAACAAAAATAGTTGAATATTTTAAAAACAACACAAGTAAATTAAAATAAATAAAAAAAGAAAATAGAAAAAAAAAACAGCAGGTTATAACACTCATACACTTAGAATACATTTTTTTAAAACATACAAATTTTTAAACAATAATTTTAATTTCACTGATCCGTCAACGCTGAAAAAGTAATATTTGGAAGAAATAATGGCTAGCAAAATAACAATATAAAATAGGTGTTTTCAAGAACCAGCGATCGTGTAATTTTAAACATATTTAATTTACGTAAAAGTGAAACGAAAAATAAAACAAATCGAGCAGAGAAAAGAAATTGGCGTTTGTTGCAAGTGGTAATGTGAAGGACGAACACATGTCGATAATGTATTGAAACTTCGCGGACCAGTGGAATCAACCAAAATAGTTGAATATTTTAAAAACAACACAAGTAAATTAAAACATATAAAAAAAAAAATAGAAAAAATGCACAAAATAGAAAAAAGCTACAGCCGTACTAATATTTGGAAGAAAAAATGGCTAGCAACATAACAATATAAAATAGGTGGTTTTTAAGAAACAAAGCATTCGTGTAATTTATAAACACTATGTAATTTAGGTAAAAGTGAAAAAATAAACAAAATCGAGTAGAGACAAGAAATTGGTGTTTGTTGCAAGTGGTATTATAAAGGACGAACACATGTCGATAATGTATTGAAACTTCGTGGACCAGTGGAAACAACAAAAATAGTTGAATATTTTAAAAACAACACAAGTAAATTAAAACAAATAAAAAAAGATAATAGAAAAAATGCACAAAATAGAAAAAAGCTACAGCCGTACTAATATTTGGAAGAAAAAATGGCTAGCAACATAACAATATAAAATAGGTGGTTTTTAAGAAACAAAGCATTCGTGTAATTTATAAACACTATGTAATTTAGGTAAAAGTGAAAAAATAAACAAAATCGAGTAGAGACAAGAAATTGGTGTTTGTTGCAAGTGGTATTATAAAGGACGAACACATGTCGATAATGTATTGAAACTTCGCGGACCAGTGGAAACAACAAAAATAGTTGAATATTTTAAAAACAACACAAGTAAATTAAAACAAATAAAAAAAGATAATAGAAAAAAACAGCAGGTTATAACACTCATACACTTAGAATACATTTTTTTAAAACATACAAAATTTTAACAATATTTTTAATTTCACTGATCCGTCAACGCTGAAAAAGTAATATTTGGAAGAAATAATGGCTAGCAAAATAACAATATAAAATAGGTGTTTTCAAGAACCAAAGCAGTCGTGTAATTTATAAACATTATTTAATTTACGTAAAAGGGAAACGAAAAAATAAACGAAATCGAGCAGAGACAAGAAATTGGCGTTTGTTGCAAGTGGTAATGTAAAGGACGAACACATGTCGATAATGTATTGAAACTTCGCGGACCAGTGGAAACAACAAAAATAGTTGAATATTTTAAAAACAACACAAGTAAATTAAAATAAATAAAAAAAGAAAATAGAAAAAAAAAACAGCAGGTTATAACACTCATACACTTAGAATACATTTTTTTAAAACATACAAATTTTTAACAATAATTTTAATTTCACTGATCCGTCAACGCTGAAAAAGTAATATTTGGAAGAAATAATGGCTAGCAAAATAACAATATAAAATAGGTGTTTTCAAGAACCAAAGCAGTCGTGTAATTTATAAACATTATTTGATTTACGTAAAAGTGAAACGAAAAAATAAACAAAATCGAGCAGAGAAAAGAAATTGGCGTTTGTTGCAAGTGGTAATGTAAAGGACGAACAAGTGTCGATAATATATTGAAACTTCGCGGACCAGTGGAAGCAACAAAAATAGTTGAATATTTCAAAAACAACACAAGTAAATTAGAACAAATAAAAAAGAAAATAGAAAAAAGGCACAAAATAGAAATAAGCTACAGCCGTACGCGGTGACATAAAGAATTAACAGATAAAAATGATAAATACAACCATAATTATTTAAAGAGAATATCCGCATTTAACACTGGTAAAAAGTTTACTTACCAGAATTAGCATGCATGAAACAGCCGGTTTAATACCCGCACACGTAGTCACGCACTTTACAACAACTCACAAAAAATTCCAAGAATAAAAACAGTCATTAAACATATCGACTTGTCTGATTTAGCATGCTTCAAATAGCAGGTTTAATATCCACTCACTGATGAAACACAAAAATAGCAGTAGTTATAAAAAGTATTCACTTACCAGATTTAGCATACAACAAACAGCAAGTTTAATAAGCACTAACTGATGGGAAAGACAAATTACAGAAGTTGAAAATACTGACTTACCAGGTTTAATATTCAAAAAACAGCAGGGTATAACACTAATACACTTAGAACACATTTTTTTAAAACATACAAATTTTTTAACAATATTTTTAGTTTCACTGATCCGTGGACACTGAAAAAGTAATGTTTGGAAGAAATAATGGCTAGCAACATAACAATATAAAATAGGTGGTTTTTAAGAACCAAAGCAGTCGTGTAATTTATAAACATTATTTAATTTACGTAAAAGTGAAACGAAAAAATAAACAAAATCGAGCAGAGAAAGAAATTAGCGTTTGTTGCAAGTGGTAATGTAAAGGACGAACACATGTCGTTAATGTATTGAAACTTCGCGGACCAGTGGAAACAACAAAAATAGTTGAATATTTTAAAAACAATACAAGTAAATTAAAACAAATAAAAAAGAAAATAGAAGAAAACAGGAGGTTATAAACACTCATACACTTAGCATACAGTTTTTTTAAAACATACAATATTTTGAATTTCACTGATCCGTCGTCGCTGAAAAAGTAATATATGTAAGAAAAAATGGCTTGCAACATAACAATATAAAATAGGTGGTTTTCAGGAACCAAAGCAGTCGTGTAATGTATAAACATTAATTTAATTTACGTATAAGTGAAACGAAAAACTAAACAAAATCGAGCAGAGAAAAGAAATTGGCGTTTGTTGCAAGTGGTAATGTAAAGGACGAACAAGTGTCGATAATATATTGAAACTTCGCGGACCAGTGGAAGCAACAAAAATAGTTGAATATTTCAAAAACAACACAAGTAAATTAGAACAAATAAAAAAGAAAATAGAAAAAAGGCACAAAATAGAAATAAGCTACAGCCGTACGCGGTGACATAAAGAATTAACAGATAAAAATGATAAATACAACCATAATTATTTAAAGAGAATATCCGCATTTATCACTTGTAAAAAGTTTACTTACCAGAATTAGCATGCATGAAACAGCGGGTTTAATACCCGCACACGTAGTCACGCACTTTACAACAACTCACAAAAAATTCCAAGAATAAAAACAGTCATTGAACATATCGAATTGTCTGATTTAGCATGCTTCAAATAGCAGGTTTAATACCCACTCACTGATGAAACACAAAAATAGCTGTAGTTATAAAAAATATTCACTTACTAGATTTAGCATACAACAAACAGCAAGTTTAATACGCACTCACTGATGGGAAAGACAAATTACAGAAATTATAAATACTGACTTACCAGGTTTAATATTCAATAAACAGCAGGGTATAACACTAATACACTTAGAACACATTTTGTAACACTTACAAATTTTTAATTTTGCTTCTAATTTCACTAATGCGTCGTCGCTGAAAAAGTAATATTTGAAAGAAAAAATGGCTTGCAACATAACAATATAAAATAGGGGGTTTTTAAAAACCAAAGCAGTCGTGTAATTTATAAACATTAATTTCATCTACGTATAAGTGAAACGAAATAATAAACAAAACGGAGCAGAGAAAAGAAATTGGCGTTTGTTGCAAGTGGTAATGTGAAGGACGAACACATGTCGATAATGTATTGAAACTTCGCGGACCAGTGGAATCAACCAAAATAGTTGAATATTTTAAAAACAACACAAGTAAATTAAAACAAATAAAAAAAGATAATAGAAAAAAACAGCAGGTTATAACACTCATACAGTTAGAATACATTTTTTTAAAACATACAAAATTTTAACAATATTTTTAATTTCACTGATCCGTCAACGCTGAAAAAGTAATATTTGGAAGAAATAATGGCTAGCAAAATAACAATATAAAATAGGTGTTTTCAAGAACCAAAGCAGTCGTGTAATTTATAAACATTATTTAATTTACGTAAAAGTGAAACGAAAAAATAAACGAAATCGAGCAGAGACAAGAAATTGGCGTTTGTTGCAAGTGGTAATGTAAAGGACGAACACATGTCGATAATGTATTGAAACTTCGCGGACCAGTGGAAACAACAAAAATAGTTGAATATTTTAAAAACAACACAAGTAAATTAAAACAAATAAAAAAAGAAAATAGAAAAAAAGCAGCAGGTTATAACACTCATACACTTAGAATACATTTTTTTAAAACATACAAATTTTTAACAATAATTTTAATTTCACTGATCCGTCAACGCTGAAAAAGTAATATTTGGAAGAAATAATGGCTAGCAAAATAACAATATAAAATAGGTGTTTTCAAGAACCAAAGCAGTCGTGTAATTTATAAACATTATTTAATTTACGTAAAAGTGAAACGAAAAAATAAACAAAATCGAGCAGAGAAAGAAATTGGCGTTTGTTGCAAGTGGTAATGTAAAGGACGAACAAGTGTCGATAATATATTGAAACTTCGCGGACCAGTGGAAGCAACAAAAATAGTTGAATATTTCAAAAACAACACAAGTAAATTAGAACAAATAAAAAAGAAAATAGAAAAAAGGCACAAAATAGAAATAAGCTACAGCCGTACGCGGTGACATAAAGAATTAACAGATAAAAATGATAAATACAACCATAATTATTTAAAGAGAATATCCGCATTTAACACTGGTAAAAAGTTTAATTACCAGAATTAGCATGCATGAAACAGCCGGTTTAATACCCGCACACGTAGTCACGCACTTTACAACAACCCACAAAAAATTCCAAGAATAAAAACAGTCATTAAACATATCGACTTGTCTGATTTAGCATGCTTCAAATAGCAGGTTTAATATCCACTCACTGATGAAACACAAAAATAGCAGTAGTTATAAAAAATATTCACTTACCAGATTTAGCATACAACAAACAGCAAGTTTAATAAGCACTCACTGATGGGAAAGACAAAATACAGAAGTTGAAAATACTGACTTACCAGGTTTAATATTCAAAAAGCAGCAGGGTATAACACTAATACACTTAGAACACATTTTTTTAAAACATACAAATTTTTTAACAATATTTTTAGTTTCACTGATCCGTGGACACTGAAAAAGTAATATTTGGAAGAAATAATGGCTAGCAACATAACAATATAAAATAGGTGGTTTTCAAGAACCAAAGCAATCGTGTGATTTATAAACATTAATTTAATTTACGTATAAGTGAAACGAAACAATAAACAAAATCGAGCAGAGAAAAGAAATTGGCGTTTGTTGCAAGTGGTAATGTAAAGGACGAACAAGTGTCGATAATATATTGAAACTTCGCGGACCAGTGGAAGCAACAAAAATAGTTGAATATTTCAAAAACAACACAAGTAAATTAGAACAAATAAAAAAGTAAATCGAAAAAAGGCACAAAATAGAAATAAGCTACAGCCGTACCCGGTGACATAAAGAATTAACAGATAAAAATGATAAATACAACCATAAATATTTAAAGAGAATATCCGCTTTTAACACTGGTAAAAATTGGTTTTACCAGAATTAGCATGGACGACACAGCAGGTTTAATACCCACACACTTAGTCACGCACTTTACAACAACTCACAAAAAATCCCAAGAATAAAACCGTCATTAAACGTATCGACTTGTCTGATTTAGCATGCATCAAACAGCAGGTTTAATATCCACTCACTGATGAAACACAAAATAGCAGTAGTTATAAAAAATATTCACTAACCAGATTTAGCATACAACAAACAGCAAGTTTAATACGCACTCACTGATGGGAAAGACAAATTACAGAAGTTGAAAATACTGACTTACCAGGTTTAATATCCAAAAAACAGCAGCGTATAACACTAATACACTTAGAACACATTTTTTTTAAAACATACAAATTTTTAACAATAATTTTCATATCACTGATCCGTCGACACTGAAAAATAATATTTGGAAGAAATAATGGCTAGCAACATAACAATATAAAATAGGTGGTTTTTAAGAACCAAAGCAGTCGTGTAATTTATAAACATTATTTAATTTACGTAAAAGTGAAACGAAAAAATAAAAAAAATCGAGCAGAGAAAGAAATTAGCGTTTGTTGCAAGTGGTAATGTAAAGGACGAACACATGTCGATAATGTATTGAAACTTCGCGGTCCAGTGGAAACAACAAAAATAGTTGAATATTTTAAAAACAATACAAGTAAATTAAAACAAATAAAAAAGAAAATAGAAGAAAACAGAAGGTTATAACACTATACTACAATACTATATATATAATTAGCATACAGTTTTTTTAAAACATACAATATTTTAACAATATTTTGAATTTCACTGATCCGTCGTCGCTGAAAAAGTAATATATGTAAGAAAAAATGGCTTGCAACATAACAATATAAAATAGGTGGTTTTCAGGAACCAAAGCAGTCGTGTAATGTATAAACATTAATTTAATTTACGTATAAGTGAAACGAAAAACTAAACAAAATCGAGCAGAGAAAAGAAATTGGCGTTTGTTGCAAGTGGTAATGTAAAGGACGAACAAGTGTCGATAATATATTGAAACTTCGCGGACCAGTGGAAGCAACAAAAATAGTTGAATATTTCAAAAACAACACAAGTAAATTAGAACAAATAAAAAAGAAAATAGAAAAAAGGCACAAAATAGAAATAAGCTACAGCCGTACGCGGTGACATAAAGAATTAACAGATAAAAATGATAAATACAACCATAATTATTTAAAGAGAATATCCGCATTTAACACTGGTAAAAAGTTTACTTACCAGAATTAACATGCATGAAACAGCCGGTTTAATACCCGCACACGTAGTCACGCACTTTACAACAACTCACAAAAAATTCCAAGAATAAAAACAGTCATTAAACATATCGACTTGTCTGATTTAGCATGCTTCAAATAGCAGGTTTAATATCCACTCACTGATGAAACACAAAAATAGCAGTAGTTATAAAAAATATTCACTTACCAGATTTAGCATACAACAAACAGCAAGTTTAATAAGCACTCACTGATGGGAAAGACAAAATACAGAAGTTGAAAATACTGACTTACCAGGTTTAATATTCAAAAAGCAGCAGGGTATAACAC
The DNA here is from genome assembly GCA_017933935.1 of Sesamia nonagrioides. Lineage (NCBI taxonomy): Eukaryota > Metazoa > Arthropoda > Insecta > Lepidoptera > Noctuidae > Sesamia > Sesamia nonagrioides. The sequence goes on from JADWQK010002185.1 coordinate 353,401, forward strand.
TAATACACTTAGAACACATTTTTTTAAAACATACAAATTTTTTAACAATATTTTTAGTTTCACTGATCCGTGGACACTGAAAAAGTAATATTTGGAAGAAATAATGGCTAGCAACATAACAATATAAAATAGGTGGTTTTCAAGAACCAAAGCAATCGTGTGATTTATAAACATTAATTTAATTTACGTATAAGTGAAACGAAAAAATAAACAAAATCGAGCAGAGAAAAGAAATTGGCGTTTGTTGCAAGTGGTAATGTAAAGGACGAACAAGTGTCGATAATATATTGAAACTTCGCGGACCAGCGGAAGCAACAAAAATAGTTGAATATTTCAAAAACAACACAAGTAAATTAGAACAAATAAAAAAGTAAATAGAAAAAAGGCACAAAATAGAAATAAGCTACAGCCGTACCCGGTGACATAAAGAATTAACAGATAAAAATGATAAATACAACCATAAATATTTAAAGAGAATATCCGCTTTTAACACTGGTAAAAATTGGTTTTACCAGAATTAGCATGGACGACACAGCAGGTTTAATACCCACACACTTAGTCACGCACTTTACAACAACTCACAAAAAATCCCAAGAATAAAACCGTCATTAAACGTATCGACTTGTCTGATTTAGCATACAACAAACAGCAAGTTTAATACGCACTCACTGATGGGACACAAAAATAACAGAAGTTATAAAAAACGTTTAGTTAACAGACAATTACAAGGTTATAACTCTCACTCACTTAAAAGACACTTTTTTAAAAGATACTAGACTTTTAACAATACTTGGACTTGCATGAATATGCAATGCTCAGCATGCATCAAACATTAAAAGTCAACTTACCAGAATTAGCACACAAACAACAGGTTAATACCCACACACGTAGTCACGCACTTTACTACAACACACAAGAAAACCTAAATATAAAAACAGTCAGTTTTTACTTTTGTTAATTTTACTATTCCGTCGACTCGTAGCATTTGAAATAACAAATGATTTCTCGGTGGTAGGCCATAACATCGGCTGCCGGCAGAATTTACCACCCATCAGACAAAGCCTTGCCGCCAAGCGATTCGTCGTGTACGATTCGGCATGATGTCTGTTGAAGCCGTGTTTTGGCAGGAGTTAGGTCATTGAAGGCCTCCAGATCAATCTCCCTCTGGCGCAGCATCGTTGGTCGTGTTGTTGGGTATAACATTGTATCACCTCGCTCCACTGCCATCGTCCTTCCTATTCACTCAGTTTTTTTTGAGCGAATAGGCTCTTAATAAAGTAGCGCGCTTTACCATCAACGATTGCATCACTACTTACCATCAGGCGGGATTGCGGTCAAACACTTAATTTTTTTGCATTTACAAAACAAAGTAGTCATTTAATTCACAAACATTTCATAAATTTTCATTTAACCCTAGAAACATTTTCATATTTTGTAGCAAGGAAAAGATACCCATGCGTAAAATTGACGCATGTATTTGAATTAGCTGTAGGGTAGTAGCTTTAGGTAATTTAGTTTATTTCAACGACTTGTACATACACATACATATATTGCAATAATTAATAAGCAATAAGCAGATAGTTTTTTATACCTAGTATTTTTTTTTTTTTTTTTTTATGTATATATTATAAGTATATATTTTGGTAATAGTATGTATGTATATTTAGCTTATTTAAGTATTTTCTAATAATTATAGGGGCTTTTTTTTTCCTTTACTATTTTCTTTCAAGATAAAGCACCAACCATCTTATCTCTTCACCACCTGGGGTTGACTGGTAGAGAATGCCTAAGGCATTAAGTCCGCCTCTGTACATGTCATGTGTTCGAAAGAATAAATAAATAAATATATATAAAAAAAACAAAACTTATTTATAAAAATACTTTATTTATAAAAAAAAAACTTATAGGTAAATAAATTAAATTTTATAACACTTACACTTTCCTAATCTGTCTTTTTTTGTAGAATATCAATAGTTAGCTTATCTTATAATTTTTGATTATTAGAGTTATACAAAAGTAAGTAACAAACAGCTTTGGCACATATCAACGTTCTGCCCACGATATCTACATATATCACTTTGCTCTTTTCTTAGAAGGACAAAAAGGACAAAGAAATAGGTACGTAGTGTTGCTACTACTTCATTATTATTCTCTTCGGATGAATCAAGGATATCAGGATGTATCAAGTACTTCATTTGGAAACATATTATCACTTTCGGTATCCGCACACAGAAGCTCGTCGACATTTTGTATAAGAGCAGCCAGGATATGGTCTTCGTCGAAATTTCTACTCCCCATTGTATTATAAATATATTTGCATATCTATAAAATAAAATTATAATATTAGTCTAGTTATAAAGTGTTGAAAGATGATACGAAATAGAACGAAAGTATAATATAAGCCAAAATTATGCGTAATTTTGACTCACAGTGTCGTTATATTTCAAAATAGGTGGCACTTACCTTATTGACAAATATACCACGCGGCAGCTCCCAGCGACGAATGAGATATCCTACGCGCACAGCTACGGATTGGTGCTAATTAAAAAGAAACAGTAATTATTAGAAAACGCATGCGTAAATTTTACGCAGACTATTTATTTAGGGTTAAGAAAGAAACGAAAAACAACCAAAATAACAATAATGAATAAAAACATATCGGCTCATTTGTCACACGTAAAAAAAAAATTAAAAAAAATAGTTAACTGGAGCAAATTATATATAAGAAAAAAATAAAAACAGACCACCTAAATCCATACTAATATTATAAATGCGAAAGTTACTATGTCTGTCTGTCTGTTACGCTTTCCCGATTAAACCTCTCAACCGATTTTGATGAAATTTGGCACACACAATCTTTAGACCCTGAGAAAGGACATAGGCTTCCTTTTATTGAAAAATTTGATATTCCCGAGGGAAATCTAAAAAGCGCGATATAACCGAATTCCACGCGGGCGGAAAGGTAGTATACAAATTAAAATAAGCGCCAACCATAGGTGGTGATGTAAAGAACCAATACATGACAATAATGAATATAATCATAAATATACCTAGAACAGGAGCGTGGGTAGGCCCCAGACAAGGTGGCCCGACGATCTGGTAAAGGTCGCTGGACCGGTCGTCGTGGAGATCCTTGGGGGAGGCCTATGGCCAGCAGTGCATACCTAAGTCCTAAATAAAAATACCAAAATTCATAAAAAATATCGAATCAAGAGGTAGCAAACACAAAAAGTCGTTTAACACCCACTCACTTAGAAGACACTTCACTACAATGTAAAAGATTTGCACTTAATAATGAAATATTTTTAAACCCACCAGACAAAGTCTTGCCGCCAAGCGATTCGTCGTGTTCCGGCATGATGTCTGGTGAAGCCGTACGGAGAACGGGTCTGAGCAGTTGTGTTGCGATGTGTGCCGGGTACGATGTGCCTAATGTTGTTGTGTCGGGAGATTGGTCGTGAAGGCTCTCCAGATCATCCTCTGGCGCAGCATCGTTGGTCGTGTTGTTGGGTTAAACATTGCATCACCTCGCTCAACTGCCGTCTTCCTTCCTATTCACTCAATTTTTTTGAGTGAATAGGCTTAATAAGCTAGTGTGCTTTACCATCAACGATTGCATCACTGCTTACCATCAGGCGGGATTGCAGTCAAGCACTAGTCTATAACTATTAAAAAAAAAACACAATTTTCATTTTCATTTTTGCCCAAAAATGACAAACCTAGTTAAATGAACAAATATATTATACATGACAACATTTATTTTTTGCATTTATACCAAAGCAGCCGTTAAATTGATAAACATTTAATTAATTTGCATTTAAATAAGAAACACAGCAAAAACAAATACAATTTTAATATTAATTATCACCATCTTTAAGAACGCTCACACACACCGCACATTTTGATTTTCGTAACATTACTTTCATTTTCACTCATAATGTACAAAAGTATTAAATAAAACCTCTAAACTCGACTCGTGCGGCACGCACACTTACCTCGACGGCATGCACACGACTGACTAGTCACACTCACCTCACTTCACGAGAGCGCTGCGGGTAGAGCCGCGTAGCCAAGAGCATCGCGCAGGCGTACTAGCTTTACTAAGACAAAACATATATTGTAAAACGTAATCTGCAAACAGTTACAGTACTTTGAGTGGTCTCAGATTGGTCGGATTCCCCAATTAATTTAAGATCCGATTAAGAACGGCCTTCACCCATGTGTTTACTATATGTAACGTATTTTCGATAGAGATATAGATAGATATATAGATGGATATCGATAGAGATATAGATAAAGATATAGATAAAGATATAGATGGGGATTTAGATAAAGAAACAGATACAAACTGAGATATATAGATATATTTATAGAGATATAGACTGAGATATAGTAAGAGATATATGGGTAGAGATATAGAATTAGATAGAGGTGTCTGTAGATAGAGGTAGTGATAGAGATGTAAATAAAGATGTAGATTAAGACATAGATAGAGATATAAATTCAGATAGAGGTATAGATAGAGACTAGATATAGGAGATAGACCTCCTCAGCAGGGTGGTAGATATTACATGTCATCGATATTTTTGTTCTAAAACACGTAGGCTCCACCAAAATGCTATCCTTCAAAGTTTTAATAAAATAGGGCCTCCGGAAACGGATCAAACTACATAAACTACTACACGCTAAGGAAACCACCTGTAGCCCTGTTTCTCTGTGGATAGGACCTTGAGAGCAGCAAGGGACAATCTACATAGACCTAATCGCAATGTAAGATCTAATTACTAATTATCTACATATTTAAAATTTTAAATATTGCTTATATTAATAAACATATTCTTGAAAAATAATGCTAGAAGTCACTAAATAGTAAGAAGCACTAGTTTTTTATTCAAATTAGCATGATATTAGGTTAATAAAATAAAATGGCATTTCAAAGAAGCGTCATTGATCTTCTGGATTATATTTTTAACAAAACAGTGCCTAGCCAGGTAGTCACCGCCACCCTTAAATGAATTTGTACAGAGCAATTTAGGGAACAAAGGAATTCCGGTAAAACTTTAAGAGGTAATTTTGGGCCAGCTTTAGAAACAATAGTTTATTGAAGCGGCTTTTCAGTACACCTTGTCTATATTGGTTTTAATGATTAGTGTTTTCTAATATTCAAAGAGCTGCTAATAGTTTTGTTATTTGTGCGTGATGGAGTTCTAAGGACAGGGAACTTGATATGATATATGTAATACTGACCATTTTTGAGAAAACAAGAGTAGAGCCAATTGGCCCATACATGTAGTAGCTATTGAATAAAGAAAAAAAACAGAAATAAATATTCAGAGAAGTACCTAGTTTGACTTAGCAAATACAACGAAAATTAGATATAAATAAATTCTAAAATAGAGAGATGTAAAGAAATTTCAAAGAAAAACTGTGATCATCTCTGTGACGCCTCTAGCATAATGTAGCAAAATTAGTGCGGCTATTGGAAACATTAAAGAGTGAAACTGAATTAAATTTATTAAAACACATTGAGCCATCACTCGGTAAATGACTTGTGTGGTCTATGTTGCCAGATCCGATTTTCAATCCGTGAGTCTGAAGCGCTAGTACAGTTGAAATCAAGTTGATTAAGAAAACTAAACATATTATGTAAAACTTGTCTAGTACCTGCAGTAAAAATCATTGTACAATTTTATTCGCTACTATTTTATTCATTGCCCATGTCACCGTAATGACTATGTATCAATTTCTAATGTGTGTTTTTTTATTAAATTTAAAATAAAAACATTTTAAATATTATGCTTACAGTTATTGTGACTATTTAAATTAAAAAAAAGTAAACTTGATGAAAAAAATAGAGCATTGAAATAGGCAAAAGCTTTGCGTTGTGACAAAAAGACACAATAAAATCTAACGAATATGCACAATAACATTTTTTTACCTCAAAATAACAGGAGTCGTAAAAAATATCAACTTACCAGAGTCAGCTTGCAGCAAACTGTAGAATAATAACTCTTTGGGTATTATATTGTAACAAGATTTTATTATTATTTATTAGGTACATATTTAAAACAACGCTCACACACACAGCATATTTTTATTTTCATAAAATTACTTGCATTTTAACTCACAAAGTACAAAAGTATTAAATAATAACTGTAAACTCGACTTGTGAGGCGCGTGCACACGCCACGACAGTTGGCGCAATACTGACTAGCCACACTCACGAGTGCGGGTAGAGTCACGTAGTCAAGAGCATCGCGCAAGCGTACTCGCGCAGGTTTACTGGAACAATCTATTGCAACACCTTGGCTAGTATTAATATTATATTACAATACTAAGTGACTAGCCACACTCACGAGTGCGGGTAGAGTCACGTAGTCAAGAGCATCGCGCCAGCGTACTCGCGCAGGTTTACTGGAACAATCTATTGCAACACCTTGGCTAGTATTAATATTATATTACAATACTAAGTGACTAGCCACACTCACGAGTGCGGGTAGAGTCACGTAGTCAAGAGCATCGCGCCAGCGTACTCGCGCAGGTTTACTGGAACAATCTATTGCAACACCTTGGCTAGTTTTAATATTATATTACAAAACCAAGTGACTAGCCACACTCACGAGTGCGGGTAGAGTCACGTAGTCAAGAGCATCGCGCCAGCGTACTCGCGCAGGTTTACTGGAACAATCTATTGCAACACCTTGGCTAGTATTAATATTATATTACAATACTAAGTGACTAGCCTGTTGAGGTTGAATTTGATTATTGTCTCTGGCAGCTAACTTTTATAAGCAAAAATATTTTAAGTTTGGAAGATTACGGAGACAGGAGAAAAAGATTCTTTGTTTTATGTGATCATTGATTATTGGTTTTCGGTAGCATCGAGAGTAGCAAGACTGCAGTCAATCGATAATGTTTGATATATAATATTGTAATGTTTTTTTTTTATAAGAGTGTTTGAAAGTTGGGCTTAATATATTAAAAATTATGAAGGCTTATAATGGTGTATTAATTGGTTTTGGAGTTATTTAAAATGTAAAGGATCCCAGAAGGTACTGTCTGCACTCAAATTACTATTTATTCATAACTACAACATAGCCACACTCACGAGTGCGGGTAGAGTCACGTAGTCAAGATCATCGCGCCAGCGTACTCGCGCAGGTTTACTGGAACAATCTATTGCAAAACCTTGGCTAGTATTAATATTATATTACAATACAACTGGAGACATATTTTAAACGAAAGAGGAAACCTAAAATTGATAATATTTTTAAATCAATAGCAATTAATTAAGTACAAATAAGTAACGTGTATGTCGTAGCCATATCGTAGATTTGCTCATTTCATAAAACGCTAGAATAGTTCATGAAGTGGTCGCATTTCATGAAATGTTTACTACCCGTGCGCGATAAGTTGGGACCTGAGTACGGTGACGTTGAGAGATGAGATAATGTAAATAATAGATAAAATAAATGTATAAAATTAAACATTGTATTTTTAATTATTACAAAACCATAGTCAACACTTTCGGTGATACATAATTAAATACCTAGGGTCCTATTTTATTCAAATAGTGCGCACTCAGGTCCCAACTTATCGCGCACGGATAGCACCTGTCTATTAGCCACCTATTATATGGTTTGGGCAGATCAATGATAAAAAATCGTTTCTCAATGTGGTCAACTAAGCGAGTGACTATTTCATGAAGTAGTCAAAAATCAAGATTATTTGTTCATATAGTGAACTAGTTATATGAATTACCGGTAGAGGCGCTTCAAGCGTTTTTTAACGTGTGAAGATGGTGGCCGCAGACGATAATCTTGTTTCTCAAAGAGAAAAAAGTAGTAGTTAGTTTAATTTTGATTCCCGATTTTAATTGTGAATTTTATATTACTTGTACTAACTAATAACCATAGCACTTTACTTATTACTAAATATTTTGTTTATGAAATTGAACGTATAACTAGTTCCACGCGTTTGATTTTTAACAATAAGTGTTTAATTTAGTTACACAAATTTATTAAATTTTGTTACAAAATTTCATAAGTTTCTAATAAATCGGACTTAAAATAAATAAGTTCTAACCATATTTTGGGATTTTTATTAAATATTTTATGGTTGCCCTAATTATACGAATCAGCCAAACGGAGGACAAAATCTTGAAACGTAGACGTATTAACGATCTGGTCAAATTGTGTTGGCCACATCATGAAATGCGACCATTTCATGAACTACTCGAGCATATAATGAACTGAGCAAATCTACGTATCAAAATTCAAATAAGCCGCCGAAACGCATTATTCAGCAATATGGCGTCAAGCCTAGTAAGTGACGTCACAAGGTGATATAAACGATTTTCGATTATGGAGTCGTGTCTGTATTTATCTGTTAGGACCGAGATTCCGCGCCTTTTGCGCGCGCGCGCGTTTTTTGAACTCAGCGCATCCAGATCTATATGATTATCTATAGTGGTGAGGGTTTTGAGCAACTTCGGGCACATACATACAGACAGACATAGAAACATACGCACTTTATATTAATGGATTTGTTGTTGTTTATCTAATAAAATGGTTTACAAGTGGTGCGCTGTACCGGGTTGTACAAATACATCGATAAAACACCTGAGAACACAGAACAACAACAAGAGCTGATGCGCGTATGACGTCATCGTGACATTAGGCAATCCGGATCGTTTCACAATATGTGGCGCGAGATACAAAAAGTCAAACATATTTTGGGTTTTTGGATATATTTATTGTTATTATTCTTATTACAACTCATGCAAATGACATAAAGAACCCTCATTTTACGCATTTAAAGCAAATAATCACAAAAAAATTCATACTGTCAAATAGCCTATTATTTATCTATTTAAATTTTAAGCATTACTTTTATTAATAACCATATTCTAGAAAAACAATGCTAGAAGTCAGTAAATATTAAGTACTAGAGTTTTATTAAATTAGCTTGATATTAGGTTATTACAATAAAATGGAATTTCAAAGAAGCGTCAAACGTCAAACAAAACAGTGCCTAGCCAGGTAGTCATTGTGACCATTAAATAAATTTGTACGAAGCAATTTAAGAAACAAAAGAATTCCGGTAAGGCTGATCGAAGTATTTTCGGGCCAGCTTTAGGAACAATAGTTTATTGAAGATAAGCGGCTTTTCAGTACGCATTATCTGTTCTGGTGTTTACGATTAGCAATTTCTAATATTCTAAGAATTGCTAATAGTTTTGTTATTTGTGTGGGCCGAAATTCCTAAAACAGGACACTTGTTTTGTTATATTAGGTATTACCTACCATTTATGAGAAAACATGCAAAGTGGCAATGGGACCATACATTTTGTAACTCTTGACTAAAGGACAATAACAGAAAAAAAATACTAAGAGAAATATTTTGATATAGCAAATAAAACGAAATGAGATTAAATAAATTCTAAAATAAAATAGAGAGGGCATGTGAAAGCAAAATTTAGCAAAATTAGAGCGGCCGCGGAAATGTGAAACATCAAATAATAAAACTGAATTGAATTAATTAAAAGCCATCGCTCGGTAGGTGACCAGTGTGGTCTATGTTGCCAGATCCGCTTTTCAATCCGTGAATTAAGTCTGATACGCTAGTATAATTGAAATCGGGTAAATATTGAAAACTAAAGAAATTACATAAAACTTGTCGCGTACAGTAAAAATCTTTTTAGAATATATGACTACGCATTAAGTTACTTTTAAAATAGAATCATTTTAAATATGCTTCGCTTTTATAATATTATAGCACTTAGTTTATTACAGTTTTTGTGTAAAATATACATGTTATGTCATAAAATACAGTCATTTATTTTTTGCAATAACTGAATTGATATTAGAATTGATTGATTGAGCAAATGACATTTAAATATATTATTAATACTGAAATTATTTTTGAGACTATTTTAACTGAAAAAAAAGTTATCTAAATAATAAAAATAGAGCACAAAACTGAAATAGGCTGCAGCTGTGCGTGGTGATATAAAGATACTACAAAATATAAAAATTATGCATAAAACATAAATTTATCTCAAAATAACAGGAGTTGTAAAAAATATCAACTTACCAGAGTCAGCTTGCAGCTAACTGTAGGATAATAACTCTTTGGGTATTTAACAAAATTTTATTATTAATTATTAGGTACATATTTAACACAACGCTCACACACACAGCACATTTTTATTTTCATAAAATTGCTTGCATTTTAACTCATAAAGTACAAAAGTATTAAATAAAAACTCTAAACTCGACTCTTGAGGCGCGTGCACTCACCACGACAGTTGGTGCAATACTGACTAAGTGACTAATCACACTCCTGAGTGCGGGTAGAGTCAGTCACGTAGCCAAGAGCATCGCGCAAGCGTACTCGAGCAAGTTTACTGGAACAATATACTGCAAAACCTTAGCTGTTATTAATGTTATTAACTAAAGACCTATTCTAAAACGAAAGAAGAAACCTAAAATGGATAACATCTTCAAATCAATATAATTACAATTAAGTAATGTGTGTCTGTTGGGAATAATTAATAGACCTCGTCGGCGAGTTGGTAGATATTACATGTTATCGACATTTTTATTCCAAAACATATAGGTAGCTTCCGCCATGATGTTTTCCTTCACTGTTTCAATAAAACAGGGCATTCAGCTGAAGTATCAAACGTTTAAACTAAGCTACAGTAGGTACGTTAAGGACACCCCTCAACCCCTGTGGTAAGGACCTGCGCTCAGGGTGTCACCAGGGGAGAGCAGCAAGGGAAAATATAGATCGGAATGTAATATAACATCTAATTAAATACCTAAAATCTCAAAGAAAAACAAAATTGTGTTTAAAAGTTTAAACATTATTTTTAATGTATATATCAAGATTGTTGTAATTTGAGAACATAAATATATTCTTGAAAATAATGCTAGAAGTCACTTAATAGTAGGCACTACATTTTTATTCAATTAGCATGATTTAGGTTATTTCAATAAATTTTCATTTTGAAGAAGTGTGATATTTCTTTCAGCTTATATTTTAAACAAAACAGTTTGTTAAAATACTACTCCTACTAGCCAGGTAGTCACGGCGGCCATAAAAGGTATTTCGACAGAGAAATTTAGGGAACAACAGAATTCAGGTACCCAAGACTGTTCGAGATTATTTTGGGCCAGCTTTAGAAATATTAGTTTATTGAACATACTTAAGCGGCTTTTCAGTAGGTACGCCTTATATACATATATTGGTAACAATAAAGCCATAGAAAGCTTAAAATTGTAATTTACAGTTTCCAGTTCGTGCAATAACCTAGTTTCAATATAGGACTTCTATCGATTGTTTATAATTTATTACAATAAATTGTAATAAATTATAAATATTGTAATAAGTTATTATGCCAATTTATTGTAATAAGTTATTACAATAAATTGGCATTTCAAAGAAGTGTCATTGGTCTTCTAGCTTATATTTTTAACAAAACATTGCATTATAACATTAGTATTTTAATGCAATGTTTTCTTAAAAATGATCGCGGTGACTACCTGGCTAGGAGGACTAATCCTCCTAGCCAGGTAGTCACCGCGATCATGAAACATATTTTTGCAGAGCAATTTAGCGAACAAAGGATTTGTGATAACATTGTGGGAGGCATTTTTGGGAAAACTTATAAACAAAAGTTTATTGAACAAAAGCGACTTCTCAGTACCTACGCCTTATCTAATGGCGTTAGTGATTTCTAATATTCTAAGCTATTTGCTAATAGTTTTGTTATTTGTGTGTCATGAATTCCAAGAACGGGGTGATTTGTTAATATGTATTATTTTTTACGCATTTGTTTATACCTACTTTTTATTGTATTTGCTACGTTAACATATTTTTCTTAATATTGTTTTTCTGTTAATGTGTTTTCTTCAAGAAATACAACACGTATCCTTCAATTGGCACTTTCTTGTTTTCTCAATAGAAGTAGGTAATACTACATGTCATCATGTACTTGTTTATTTTTCTTTTTTGCTGTTATTATGGTGTAACGTGATTGTGCCCGCTGACCATAATATCTGGACGGGGCACGCTATCTTGAGTAGGTTTGTGTAACTTTTCAGGTGCACTTTTGTCATTCATTATTTTCTTAATGTCCCTTTCTGTACACATCCGTTTCCTTAGTTTGTGAAATCAGTATGATTCCGTGGACATTGGTGTGGGTTATTTATTTATTTATTTATCAGTTTTCAACTGTCCTTACAGGTCTTACCCTAATGCGACAGTGCAGTTATCCACTAATACTTTAATATACATCCACTAATTCTTAAATATAACTAACAATATTTAATTAAAGTCGTGCGAGTTCACTCAGAGAACACGAAAATATGTCCAGTCTATCATGTTGACTCAATACAGCTCCCGTTAAACTTCATTCTATCATCATCACTCAAACATCGACACGAACATACCCTCGTTTGCTGTATAATCTTTTAAATTACATAATTATTTATTTTGTGTTTTCATTTTTGCATCTTCAATTTTCTGTCATCCCTTAGTCTTTGTCATCTATTACTATTACTAGTATACGTTTGGATTAGTTGTGACACGACCGTGTAGTCAGGAGGCCTGGAGACCTGTAACACAGGTTGTCCTAGTACAGGCTCCAGTTTCCACTACATCGTTATATCGTATATGTATACTTAATTTTGTGTTAAACTTATGTTTAATTATGTGGTGGAAAAAATAAACGTTTATTATTATTATTATTATCATTTACTTCGTTCACCATACGGATTGCACAGGTGAGGGGTGCTTTCGCCAGTAGGTTGGTTTTTCATATGTTTGTTTACTATTATCCCTTAGCCGACTATAAATATTGTTACATATAACTGTTTCTATCCCAATAAAATAAAATAAAAATACTTTGACTTTTATATGACATGTTTTAATCGCATGTAAATTTTCTATCGGCTATCATAATTTGACAAGGCTAAACTATTATTTAATGTTCTGCCTCTTTCTTAATGACGGAGAAAACGATATGCTGAGCTTAAAGCTAATTTAGTTTATGAATAAGAGAATCGGCACCAAGATTTATATTTACGGAATACTGAAAAGGCGTTAAAAAATTACTAAAACATATTTTTTACAATATAATTACAATATTTTTTAGAACATCACAGCTCAAATAAACACCTCCTTGAAAAGGATTGTAGATGTTAATACCTAAATCAAAAACATAAAATTAATATCGAGTTTTGTAGCAATTACACGTGATCACAATGTTTGCAACGACGCCCGTCATAATACCGTAGACAAAGCCGTTGTAGCAAACATTGTGATCGCCGGCAAATTGAGGCAGCTAGACTGACGGCCCTCATAAAAATAGACAAGTAGATGATGACATGTAGTATTACCTACTTCTATTGAGAAAACAAGAAAAGTGCCAATTGAAGGATACGTGTGGTAGTTCTTGAAAAAAAAAAAAAAACAAAATAACAAAAAAACAATAATAAGAAAAATATGTTGACTTAGCAAATACAACAAAAAGTTAATGCGTAAAAAATAATACACATTAACAAATCACCCCGTTCTTGGAATTCCATCACGCACAAATAACAAAACTATTAACAGCACTTAGATTATTGGAAATCATTAACACCGGCCGCATGAGTCACCATTATGAAGCGAGTGAAGGGAAAAATTACATTAGGTACCTGTCGCGTCATCCGGCATCGCCGCTACACTGTTAAAGGGAGGCCTAACTGCATTTCATTCAAACTTCTGAAAATCGCCACCGATGATAGTAACAGCATAGATGTAGTGTTTCTAAACACGGCAATAGGAAAATTGATGCGTGACTGCTCATCAGCTTGGGGCCACCATAACAAACAACCATAACAACAGACAAAAACACGTGCTGACGAGATAAATGTTACCCTAAAAAGATTTAACGATCTAACATGAGATTGAAAACCTTTGTGTTTTGATAGACAACATCGAAGAGTTGATCTACATGTCCAACCTGATTTTGATAACTAAGTTGTAAGACTATAATTATGTTGGTTTAAAGAAAGAATAATTTTATCCTCAACTAACTTGATTCTTTCAAAGATTTATGCGTCGACGAAAATATACTACTCGGTCGATACTGTAGGTACTTGATTTTAAGGTAAGGTCAACCGGGGCAATTGCGTCTTTGGGGCAATTGCGTCTAATCGAAATTATTTTAAATCTATTTGAAAACCTACCTCTCCTGCCATCAATATCTTATACGATACGTTATACGTCATCAATAAATCGTAGCGTCAAACTCTCAACATTGCGGGCTTCGATTTGAGCGTTGAATGTTTTCCTCGTGCTTATGTTAGATAAGTAATGCATATGACATGGTATTCGGTTGGTTGCTTGGAAACCGTTGACGTAAGGACGTAGTAATATCGCGCTCCGATTATTCAATAAAAATTGTGAATCTACGTTGCAAATCTGTGCAAGGACTTTAAAATTCCGTCCATAAAGTGCTACAAGACACTTATAATAAATACTAAAATTACTAAATAGAAAATTTATAAAAGTGATATTCTAACCTACCGGCAAAGCTTTTACGTAGCGTTTCAGCGACGGACTTGTTGTAGTACGTTGCATAGTGAGCTTCTCACGACTGGTGGCGCCACCCCAGCAACATTATAGAACTTTTATTATAATATCGGACTACTATCACCGGTGTGACCTCGCATCAAAGCTACGTCCATATTTATATTATAATAACTCACATACGGCTTATTCACCATGCCGAAAACACTCCGCTCACCGCCAAAAGAAGTCCAAAACTCGACTTCTAACCCGGATAACACAAATATTTCTCAAGACACGGAACTCTCTAATGTAACATCTCGCGCAAAAAAACCACGTGCTAAGCTACCTTCCAGCGAGCTTCAAAATTTTAAGGACGAAATGATGGAAATGTTATCTTCGTGGAAAAAAGAGCAAGAACATTTTCTACTGAAACTCAGTTCGGATGTAGCTGAAGTAAAAAAGCAAAACGAAAAAATTTACAATTACTATGTGGAAATTGACAAAAGTCTTACGTTTATTAACGCAAACCACGAGGAGCTAAAAAAGGAAGTTGCAGACCTTAGAAAAGAACGCCGGGATCAGAGACAATATTTAGAAAGTCTAGAGAGAAAAATACAAGATTTACAACAAAAATCAAGGTCGTCGGGCATTGAAATCCGTAATATCCCGCAAGGTAACAATGAAACTAATGCCATTCTTGCCAAAACAGTATCCAATATTGGGAAAGCGGTTGGGGTTCCCGTCGATGTCTTGGAACTGAGGGATATTTATCGATTGCCCGGGAAATCATCGGATCCCTCAACGATTCGACCGATTATAGCTGAATTTTCTTCTGTGACAAAAAGGGAAACATTGATTTCAGCAGTACGAACGTTCAACAAAGCCAAAGACAAACAAAGTAAACTCAATACAAATCATATTGGCGTTCCAGGACCTTGTAAACCGGTTTATGTCACCGAACAGCTTCCAGGTAATACTAAAAAATTGTTCTACCAAGCAAGAGAGTTTGCGAAAAACCACAATTTCATGTTCTGCTGGGCTTCCAACGGAAACATATTTTTACGCAAAAAGGATGGTGACAAGCAGCTATTAGTCAGATCCGAAAGATGTCTTCAAGATTTAATTACCACTGGCATATGACTCTTAACTTGTGTAGTAACAATCCATATTTTAACTTTTATTTACTACTTACTTTTTTTACTATTCTCTAATATTTTACTTATTTCTAAACATAACAAAATATTTAATCCATTTTGCATCCACACAATAATACAAATTATAACTCACTGTTGCATATATACTCTACACAAAATTACACTCACATCTCACACCAGTCTTTCCATTCACTATAACTACCAATCTTTCATACTTCTCTTACACTCACCTACTTTACAAAATAATTTACTACACAAAAATATAGACACAACTCACATAAATAAATACAATAAATGTCACAAACACACTTACACTCACCTACCAGGAATTGACATACTTAATACTAAACAAAACCTTATAAAAATTACTTTCAGTGACCTATTTGTTCTTTCAAAGCCTCCCAATGGTGAGCATTAATAATATAAGCAGCGAGCTTGACTCGCTTACTACTGTGGGTAACTCATTTAATTGTGCCCCAGAAAAATGTATTGAGTATATTAATCCCAAGAATTCAAACATAAAAATATTACACTTAAACATCCGTAGCTTAAATAAAAATTTTGACCAACTTCAAGCACTAATTAAGTCTACAACACTCGATTTAGATGTGGTTATCCTGACCGAGTGCTGGCTCAGTAAAGTTAGTCATATACCTACCTTAGATGGATATGAATCCAATTGCACCGAAATAAACAGTAACCAAAACGATGGAATAGTTATCTTTACAAAACAAACCCTCCGAACTCTTGTGTGGGAACCTCGTTTTGTTGACGGTAACTGTATGATATGTCATGTAGTTAACCAATATATTGCCATTGTTGCAGTATATAGGTCCCCGTCATACAGCTCCAAGGAATGTTCCGAAAATTTCTTAGATAGTCTGAATAGTGTCTACGTTAGCCTTTCCTCCTACAAACATATAATCCTTATAGGTGATATTAATATAGATCTCAAGCCCAGTAATACTGATAAAAACTGTCTTAATTATCTTATTTTAAACGCTTCCCACGGTCTTCTTCCAACCCATCGGTACAATACTCGGCTGGATAGCTGTCTGGATCATGTACTCGTTAAAACTTCTCTTCCTGTCACTACTCTTATACTTGACTCTCATATTACGGATCACAAACCGGTTTTATTCACTATTGCTAAAACAAACCCGAATAATAAACCACCCCGCATAACTACTCGCATAGACTATGATGCAATTAAACTGGACTTAGAAGTCTCGGATTTTTCTCCAGTATATAAAATTATTGATCCCAATTTATCCATGAACTTGTTCATAAATATTATCTCCTCAGTAATTTCCAAGCATACCAAACAAATTAAAATTCCAAGAAATAAAAGAATAATAAAACCATGGATAACAACCGGACTCTTGCGATGTATGAATAATCGGGACCGATTACACAATAAATCAAAAACAGACCTTGAAAATCTTATTCTGAATAAGACCTATAAGCGATACCGGAACTTTTGTAATAATCTCATCCGTAAACTAAAAATAGCCTATGAAAAAAGTGAACTGGAAAAATCCCGCTACAACCCAAAAGCACTCTGGGAAACGATAAAACAAATCACCAATACCAGTAAAAAGAAAACTAGCCCGATTGAACTACTAAACATTTGTGATAACGCAAAATCATCCGTTAACGAAGTGTGCAGATTTTTTAGTAACATAGGCACTAACTTGGCAGAAAAAATCATGTCCCAATCTCCCCAACCCACAAACCCACCTATGAGATCATGCCATAATGTGTCACTCAGCACTACCGACTCTTTAGTGATACTTGAAATTGATGAATCGGAGGTGGAGTCCCATATTATGCAACTTCGAGATCACTGTGCAATAGGTTGGGATGGCATATCTCCCTTTGTACTAAAGAGTTGCCGTCGAACCTTAACGCCACCATTGACGTATATCTTTAACTGTTGCCTACAGAAAGGTGTTTTTCCTGATGCGCTTAAAAAAGCCATCGTCCATCCGATATATAAGGGAGGGAGCAGAAACTGTGTCAACAACTACAGACCCATATCGGTCCTATCAGCACTCTCTAAAATACTAGAAAGGATCCTTTCTAACGGTCTAATAAAATTTCTGAACAAACATCGACTCATTGCTGATAATCAGTATGGTTTTCGCACAGGGATCTCAACCGAAGATGCAGTTCTTGACCTGACACAATTCATTGCTAGAAAACTGGACAGTAGAATCAAATGTCTAGGGATCTTCCTAGATCTCTCCAAAGCCTTTGACACAGTGTCTGTTCCCAAACTTATCTCCAAAATGGAAGTCCTAGGTGTTCGTGGAAACATCCTCGAGATCTTCAAAGATTACCTTAACAACCGGACCCTGCGAGTTAAAATAGGTGAGCATATAAGTGACGAAGTAGTAACTACCTATGGTGTTCCTCAGGGAAGCATTCTTGGGCCAACTCTTTTCCAAATATACGTCAATGAGCTATGCAGAATGACCATCCCCAATGCTAAGATCATTACGTATGCAGATGATACCTCGGTCATAGTCTATGGGCCAAATTGGGATATTGTTAAGCATTATGCAGAGGCAGCAGTAATAAATATAATGCAATGGCTCAACCAAAACCTGCTCACTCTCAACTGCGATAAAACAACTTTCATCCCATTCGCTATCCGATGTAACAACTTACCCGAAAAATGTTTCTCCCTGAAAGCTCATAACTGCTCCAATCAATCTGCACCTTGCTCATGTCCGACAATTACAAAATCTGACCATATAAAATACCTCGGTGTCCAAATAGACGGTGGACTACGATGGGATAAACAAGTTGACGCCATTTCTTCTAGAGCTATTAATCTACTCCATATTTTCAAATCCCTTAGAGAATCGGCTGCTCCCGAAACGCTAAAGATGGTTTATTATGCCTTATGTCAATCTGTTATTGGATATTGCATAACGGTGTGGGGTGGAGCAAATAAAACCAGTCTTTTAAAGATTGAGAGAGCGCAGAGGGCCGTGCTGAAGGTGATGTCACGCAAACCTTTTCGGTATCCTACAACTCAACTTTACGCTGACTGCAAAGTACTTTCCGTGCGCCAACTCTATGTACTGCGGTCTACCATTAGGAAACATCCTAGCGTTCCCCATGCTGACCCCACAAAAAGAAAGCAATTACCGATAGGTACCCCACATAAAACTACCTTTGCACAACACCAATACTATACTTTAAGCACACACATATACAAACAAGTTCACAAAAATTTAAATATTGTCAATCTAAATAAATATGAAATAAAATCAAAATTGATGGAATGGCTTCTGGAGCGTGACTATCTGGAAACTGAATCCTTACTCAAGTATGTCACCTAACTTCCTAAATTTCTCCATTACACTCACCCACTCACACTACACACACACCCTCTTACACACACACACACGCACACACACATTCACACATGTAGCGTAGGAAATTGAAATTATTGGCATTATCACGACCATTCATTAATATTGTACGACCCAGTCCACTTTTGTATTAACAATTAGTTAAAGCAACGAATCACTGTCCCTCAAGATACAGGCTACCGCCTAGTTTGAGAGGCAGAGTTTCCTCTTTTGGTGTATAGATCAGTTATTTGTATACATAAATCATTATAACTATGTGAAATCTGATCCTTTCTTGATGAAATAAATATTATTATTATTATTCGAAATCATTTTAAGAAAATTTGCTCTATTGAGTTACATAGTAATAGGGCAAACGCTCGGACAAATTGTGATTGTGAAGATTGGAGAGTATATTTACACGTCGTGCTTTAAATCAAAACTAAACCTGCGAAACGGAGCCCATGCCATCACACCAAGATACTGTCGACCCTACCGCTCCGCCGTCGCTGACTGCGACACATAATATAAGTATTACACTAGCGGCCGCCAGCGACTTCGTTCGCGTGGTTTAGTTATGTTCCGCTCCTATTGGTCGCAGCGTGATGTTATATAGCCTAAAGCCTTCCTGGATTAATGAGCTATCCAACGCAACAATGAATTTTTCAAATCGGACCAGTAGTTCCCGAGATTAGCGCGCACAAACAAACAAACAAACATACAAACAAACTCTTCAGCTTTATATATTAGTATAGATATGTCGCTCTTTCCAGAATAATCTCGGAACAAACCATGTGTGTTACGTTGTAAAGGATATTCTGTAGTAGGAATGTATATTTAGTACTAGCTGCACCACACGGTTTCATCCGCGTTTTTTTTTTATAAGCCCCGCTCCTATTGGTCGCAGCGTGATGTTAAATAGTCTAAAGCCTTCCGGGATTAATGCGATATCCAATGCAAAAAGAATTTTTCAAATCGGACCAGTAGATTCTGAGATTAGCGCGCACAAACAAACAAACTCTTCAGCTTTATATATTAGTATAGATGAGCATAGAACCCGTGCGAAGTCGGGGGGGGGTGCTACTTCTGGTAAACAAACCTTGTTATTTGAGTATATATTTCTTTAATACACTATCTAACACAGGCATTATGATAATGTTGTTTAACAAACAATCAATTATACTACTACAAAGATTGTGTAGGTACCTTATGGGAAAGATTAATTTCAGAATAAATTAAAATCTATATCTATACTAATATATAAAGCTGAAGAGTTTGTTTGTATGTTTGTTTGTGCGCGCTAATCTCGGGAACTACTGGTCCGATTTGAAAAATTCTTTTTGCATTGGATAGCCCATTAATCCAGAAAGGCTTTAGGCTATATAACATCACGCTGCAACCAATAGGAGAGAGCATAACTAACTCCACGCGAACGAAGTCGCTGGCGGCCGCTAGTACTTAATAAGAATGCAGACATGCACTGCGAATAGTTAGCTCAACAAACTGCCACTCAAAGTAAACACATCGCCAATCGAATTAAACAGAAAAACTTATTTCGACCATCAATTTTTGTACAAGTACGCGTATTTAACTAAATAGGTATAATATATTTTCGATAGACTAGTTCATCATCATCATCCCAGCGTTAATCCCAGTCGCATCCGAAGCCTTTTCAGCTTTGCAGTCTGGGATCCGCTTTACCAGTCCAACTGCTGATATGGCTAAACTTCGACATTTTCCGTAATGCGACTGCCGTCTGACCTCCACAACCCGAAGGCGACATCGAAGCATTGCAGTTAGACTAATTGTTGGACTTTTGAGGGCTCCAACAACCCGTAACGACTGCCACTAGATGTTCGTATGGCAACCGGGACCAACGGCTTAACGTGCTTTCCGAGGCACGACCAGACCAGTGCAAATATGCATACAAATAAATAATAAATATATACGGACATAAATATATACGGACAAATCACACAGATTGAGCTAGCCCCAAAGTAAGTTCGAGACTTGTGTTATGGGATACTAACTCAACGATAATATATTTCTATTAGATACATATATAGATAAACATCCAAGACCCAGGCCAATTAGGAAAAGATCGTTTCCCATCATGACCTGGCCGGGGATCGAACCCGAGGCCTCCACGTCGCAGGCAGGCGTGTTGACCGCTGCACCACGGAGACCGACAAATACAAATACTTGCACTGTGCGGGGATCGAACCCGCGCCACCTTGCGCAACGGCCGCGTCCGCTACCGCTACGCCACGGAGGCTGTCCTTGGATAGACTAGTTAGCTAATCAAAATACTGTAACAGAAAAATTATAAAAAATCGATAGAATGCTCGAAGATAGAAGTCCTATATTGAAACTAAGTTATTGCACGAACTGCAAACTGTAAATAACTGTAATAACATCGGCTGCCGGCAGAAGTTACCACCCACCAGACAATAAGTCTTGCCGCCAAGCGATTTATCATGTTCCGGAATGATGTCTGGTGACGCCGTATGGAGGACGGGTCAGAGCAGTTGTGTTGCGATGTGTGGCGGGTACGATGCGCCAAATGTTGTTGTGTCGGGAGTTTGGTCGTGGAGAGTCTCCAGAACAATCTCCCTCTAGCGCAGCTTCGTTTGGTCGTGTTGGTCTTGGGTTTAACATTGCATCACATCGCTCAACTGCCGTCGTCCTTCCTATTCCTTAGTTTTTTAAGTGAATAGGATAATAAACTAGTGCGCTTTACCATCAACGATTGCATCACTGCTTATCATCAAGCGAGATTGCAGTCAAGCACTAGTTTATAATTATTAAAAAAAAAAAACAATTTTAAGCTTTGTATGACTTTATTGTTACCAATATAAGTAGATAAGGCGTACCTACTGAGAAGCCGTTTATGTTCAATTAACTATTATTTCTAAAGCTGGCCTAAAATAACGTCGAACAGTCTTAGGTAGGTAGGTACCTGAATTCTGTTGTTCTCTAAATTTTTCTGTGGAAATACATTTTATGGCCTCAATGACTACCTGGCTAGAAGGGTTAGTGTTTTAAGTCACTGTTTAAAATATAAGCTGGGAAAAATATGGCACTTCGTCGTAATGCAAATTTATTAAAATAACCTAAATCATGCTAATTGAATAAAAATCTAGTGCCTACTATTAAGTGACTTCTACCATTATTATTCTAGAAATTTTTTATTTTCTCAAATTACAACAATCTTGATATATCCATTAAAAGTAATGTTTAATATTTTAAATACGGCTGTTTTTTTTTTTGAGTTTTTAGGTATTTAATAAGATCTTATATTACATTCCGATCTATATTTTCCCTTGCTACTCTCCTCTGGTGACACCCTGAGCGGAGGTCCTCACCACAGGGGTAGAGGGGTGTCCTTAGCGTGCTGTAGCTTAGTTTATACCTTTGATACTGCAGCTGGATGCCCTGTGTTATTACAACAGTGAAGGAAAACATCATGGCGGAAGCTACATGTTTTAGAACAAAAATGTCGATAACATATAATATCTACCAACCCGCCGACGAGGTCTATTAATTATTCGCAACAGACACACATTACCTAATTGTAATTATATTGATTTGAAGATGTTATCCATTTTAGGTTAACCATTCATTTAACATTTTAGGTTAACCGTCCATTTTAGGTAGGGTAACAGAAATTAGGGTGTACCATGGTATATTGAACACACTAACGTACTTACTTGTATAGAGGATACAAGCATGACGTTCTGTTGTATGGTTGAGAAAACATAGCATGCATACACGTACGTGTAATCTTAAATAAATACCACCAAATTAACGGTGATTAACGTCTCAGTGATCAACTCGCTCAAATGCGGCAGCGATCACCGTATGGTCAGTGTCTCCTAAGACGTAACGGGGCTTCGCCGCACTCCACTTGGAGTGCATTCACTGGACTGGACTTCATTGCACCCGCAATAACACGTAGCGCTTTAAATTGTATTATATCTAATTTTTTGAAGGCCTTGACACTACCAGGTTCTACAATAAATAGACCGTAGTCTAAGAGGCTTCTGATAATTGCATTGTAAATCAACTTTAAGGAAGAAGGATGTGCGCCCCACCAAACACCTGAGAGGCACCTCAACATATATAGGTGTTTTTCACATTTATTAGCTATATAATCGCAATGTGGGATACTACTCAGTTTGGAGTCTAAAATAACACCCAGGTATTTAAAGTTGTCTTAATAGGGATTTGGACGTCTTTATAAGTAAGGTTTACTTGAGGAATATTTCTTTTGCGGGTAAAAACAACAGTTGCGCATTTAGAGATGGATAATTCCAAACCATTCACATGTAACCATGACGATAATAACGATAAAGCAGAAGTAACAACAGAGCAAGCTTGTTCTATGGAATTACTTGAAAAATAAAACAGTAGATCATCGGCATACTGTAGTATTTTTACTTCATTGTTTATGGATAAATCTAAATCAAATGTGTAAATGTTATATATATAAGAGGGGACTAAGCACAGATCCCTGCGGGAGGCCTCTCCATACCTTGCGAGATAAGTGATGATCTTCAAATGGCATATATAATGTACGGTCTGTTAAAATGTTCATTATAAAGTTGGATAGATTGTGTGGTACTTCTAAAACATCTACTTTGTTTTTTAATACAGAAAGTAATACGTTATCATAGGCCGCGTTTATATCTAAGAAAACTGCAACTGTAGACTGATTTTTGGAAAATGAGGAACGGATATCGGTGGTAAAAATACTTATACAGCCAGTGGTACTTTTCCCTTTTCTAAAACCGTATTGCGAACAGCTCAGTAGGCCTTCGCTTTCAATGTGCCATTCTAGACGGTGTTTTAATAAATGTTCTGCTAATTTAATTAACACTGAGGATAGAACTATGGGTCGGTAAGAAGAAACGTCCGAAGGATTTTTATTCGGTTTTAAAAATGGCAACACCATTTGACATTTCCATTCGGATGGAATGTTTCCCGTTTTCATGATAGAATTGATTACTTTTAAATAATAATTAAGAATATTATCACTTAGATTGGCAAAAAATGAGTAGGGAATGCCATTAAGACCTGGAGCAGAATCTACTGCATTTAGTACTACGCCTTTTAGCTCATTTAAGGTAAATGGGTGATGCAAAGTCCTGGGAGAATCGACCGTAACATATTCACATGATGTGTTATTAATATCTTGGGGTACCCACGGTGGAGCAAGTTTATCTAAGAATTCGGTAGCTAGGGAATTGGGAATAGGAGGAGATGGCTGTGTAAATGCAGACCTATATCTACGTATGTTTTGCCAAACTATAGTTGGGTGAGTATTGGGAGATATAGTTGTGCAGAAACTCTGCCAACCTGCATATTTTTTCTTTTTCAAAAATTTCTTAGTTTCTGTATTAATAGTGATGAGGGCGTCAAAGTTAGCATCGGACATGTCAAGATTATAATTGAATTCTGCTTCTTTACGTTTTTTAATGGCATCTGTACACTCTGAATCCCACCATGGAGGCCTAGGAATTGAATGAGAGCTATTATTTTTAGCAGCTCATCTGCTTCTCATCTGCTGCTGCCATTAGTAACTTGGTTAAAGACCTAGCACACGCATTTTCATTACCATTAGAAATAGGCGGTAGAGAAGAAAAGTTTGAGTCAGTAGTGGTTCTACATTTTTCCCAATTGATGTTATTCCTATCAGGGACTTTATGTTTAAGGTTTAATGTTTTTCTAGAAATGGTTGGTTTAGGGAATGGAGTGGACGTAACTATTGGGAAATGGTCACTACCATAAGTAGAGGATAGTGTATACTAAGTTAGTGAAGAGGCTAAGTTAGGAGAACAGATAGATAGGTCAATAGCACTTGTACTCTGATTAGGAGCAGAACGACGTGTAGGAGCACCTGTATTCAGGATACATAGGTTTAGATGGTCTATTATATCTAATAATTCATCCCCATGGTTACTGGAAATTGAACAACCCCATAATTGGTGGTGGCAATTGAAATCTCCCAATATTAGTAGGGGTGTTGGAAGAAGAGAAAAAAGATGGTTAATCTCAAGAAGTAAAGAAGAAGATGGATGAGGAATATATAAGGAAACAATACAAATGTTAAATACATTAATAGCTACAATTGAAATATCCTCACTATGAGGAGGTAAAGGGATAAAAGGGAAAGGAATAGAATTCTTTATGAGAATAGCTACTCCACCATACCCATCAGATCTATCATCTCTAATGGTATAGTAATTATTTATTTTAAAAACATGATTTGGGTTGAGCCAAGTTTCTGCTAATGCAAAAACTGAAGGTTCATATTTATTGAGTAAATGAATTAAATCACTTTTTTTTGCTTATCAGGTTGCGGCAGTTCCACTGCATTATTTTGGAGAGTCTGTCCATTGTTAATGGGAAAAGAGAAAAGGTTTAAATAAGAGGCAACGTTGGACGGTGAAATATTATACTGTGAAAAAAGTTGAATTAATGCTGTAATAAAATCATTAGTTGACAAATTACTTGTTTAGTGAAACAAATAATTTGTCTTCTACTTTTCTTAAGGCACAACCATTAGCTGGCTGTGGTGCATTATATTCCTGGATTAAAGCATTATGAGAATTTTTATCATACCCATATGAAGGTTTTGGAGGGGATCTAGGTTTTAAAAATGTTGTCTTTTGTGGCTAGTAGTGGGGGGATCTATATTATTGGGTATTCTGTTAAATGATGGAAGAGCAGGTTTACTGGAGAAGTTATTGGATGGGGAAGAAAGAAGCGTCTCTGCATAGGTTCTGCTTACTGGAGGGTGAACTTTCAGGGCTTCAGCGTAGGACACAGAACTTTGAGCCATGTATGTCTTGATTTGTTTTTGCCTAGAAAATTCAGGACATGATTTACTTGTGGCAAAATGATAACCTGAACACATGCAGCAAGAAGGGTCTTTATCTCTGTTACAGGTATCCCCTGTGTGATTCTGACCACACTTAAAGCACCTAGGCTTAGACCTACACTGTACCTTTGTGTGACCATATCTACGGCAATGGAAACACTTGATAGTAGGGAAAATATATAAGTCTACTGGAAGGGCATTGTAACACATAAATATTCTTTTTGGCAGGACTTGGCCATCAAAAGTAATGACAATTAACTGTGTAGGTTTCCAAACAACAGAGCCTTCAATTACGGTTTTAAAGTCCAGCCGTCTCACTTTCAAAATAGGGCCACAGCCAAATAGGTACTGAGATGTTATTGACAATTTCCTCTGGAGACCATTCTGCCGGAATCCCTCTAACTAACCCCATACGAGTAACGTTGAATGTCGGAATGTAAGCTTTCAATTGTTCTGCTTCAAGATTACCATTATTTATAAAAGAATTGGCGTCTGCAAAATTTGAAAAAGCTAACGAAATTTTGTTACGCCCTATGCGCTTCACACTTCCGTTGATGATATTGGGAATGGTGTTTTTTTTTCAGAAATTTCCCAAATGTAATGGGGTGCAAGGTTGTGCCATCGTTTTGTGACAAAGTTTGTTTTTGCACATGAATAATGTAAGGTGCACAATCGGTTTTATCATATGTGTTCCGTCCTACTGGGGTGGAGGGACTCTGAGAGGTAATAGTTTGGACCGTATCGATAATTTTGATTGTAGTATCCGTGTTAATAACTTTTTGTTCAGTATCATTTAAGTGAGCATCCTGACAACCACAACTAACTGTATCTGAGCCATGATGTCGACGACGACGTTTGTTGCATTGTTTGCATACAGAAATGCGGCTTCTTTTCAAAGAACGGGTCGAGGTAGACCCATCGGTGTCCATGCCAGACTCATTGGACTGTATGGTTACGAATTTCCCTGCCGGTGGGACAAAGTCCCCCGGATCGGGCGGCTCATTCATACCTACTTTCTATATATTGATAAAAGTTTGACTTACCAAGCAATGAAATGTGCAAAACTAAACTAAATTTATACTAAATAACAGAATATATACAATTAGACTTGGGACTAAGTGCTTAAAAATAAAATTTCTAGTGCAAAAAGTATATGTTAATGATTGCTATTTGCTATTTTATTTGCTATATGCTTTTATTATTAAACACGAATGTTTTTTCGAGTGAAATGCATAACTGCTTTTTAATGCTTTGAGACACAAATTATTTTTGACAGAATTTTGCCTGTTTGTTAATCAATGAATTTTCCTTCGTACTTCACAGGCTTAGGACTGTCTGAATAACTTTATTTAAGTAAATTTAATTCAATAAATCAATTTTTAATAAAAAAATACTATTTTTCAGGCGTACTTAAAAGTTCTTAAATGTTGTTTCAGGTTGGTAACCGACGATTTACACGAAAAAGATTTCTTACAAAAATACATTCCGCGACTTTGTCAGAAAGTGAACTTCTTTCTAAAAAGTCCCAAATGTTCCTAAAAATGCGCGAAAATTTTAAATTTAACTCTACTCAATTAATACCTATAGTCTTTCACAATTTAAAAACATACTATAATCACAAAACAATAACCAAACGAGTATCAACACCATTAAGCATCCAAATAAAAAAAAATCATAATTCACTCAATAAGTTGAACTGATTCGAAGAATCTGCCAAAGCAGAAAAAGCATATAGCAACTATACAATAAAATAAGCATAAAGCATAACTGGAAGAAAAGTTATACGAAATTACGAAAAGTGGCTACGTAAAAGCACTTTCCAACTTAATTATACTTCATATCACTCCCGAAGATGATTACCAATTTACATGCAGCAGTACATAGTATGGTGCCGTCCTTGTCACACTTTAAAGACTTTTCATAAAGAAAAGAAAAAAAAAAATATTCAAATACCCGCTCATCGACCCCACTCCGGTCTCACTGTCCTATGTTCATTACGTTTTTTTGTGCTGTCCGAGTCACACGCATCATTTTGTGCAAAAAATTACCGTTGCGACTAAGTTGTTTCCAGATTGTCCAATCTGATTTTGCGTAATCATGGTGAAGAAAAGTTCACGTTCGAAAGATATTGATGATTATAGTGGTTTATTTAAGAAATTAAAGAAATTAGGGAAAAAGTGAAACATAGATCTAGATTGAGATTGCCTTCAACGTCATCCTAAAGTGATCAGGTTAAGCGTGATACTCACCAAGAGGAAGTTATTGAAAGTAAGTAGCCTAATCTGTAGTTGCTAATATAGATGTCTAGTAGGTACCTACAATGCGCAAGCGCCTGCCGCCACGCGCCGCCCGTCAGGCGCCACTCTGTCGGCCTCGGGTACCGGTACGATCCTGCGTTGCCGCTGTCACAGCACCGCTAAAAATTGTTTTTATCTACCTTTTTATTAACTTTATATAACAAAAGTTTTATGTAAATCATGAAACAAGTTTTATTGGTACTAAGTATATTTAAACTAGTTATTAGATGGTAATAAGCAAAGATTAATCGAACTATAAAATGTATGTATTTGTAGTCGTATAAGTAGCTAGGTATTAAATGTATGAACGTAACGTAACGTCTATATTAAATCGCGATATTGTTACCTATAAACATCGCTCGGTGTAAACCGCCTATGAGCGTTGACCTACCTATTTTTTGTTTTTTATTTACTTCGTTTATATTGCGCCTAAGTCTTATAAAAGTATTTACCTAATGTGCTCCGCGTAAATCGTGTCTGAGCGTAAAGTACTTGCACACCTTGCTCCGCGTAAATCGCGTGTCTGAGCGTAAAGTACTTGCACACCTTGCTCCGCGTAAATCGCGTGTCTGAGCGTAAAGTACTTGCACAC
Organism: Sesamia nonagrioides; assembly: GCA_017933935.1. Lineage (NCBI taxonomy): Eukaryota > Metazoa > Arthropoda > Insecta > Lepidoptera > Noctuidae > Sesamia > Sesamia nonagrioides. The sequence continues at coordinate 382,257 of JADWQK010002185.1, forward strand.
CTTGCTCCGCGTAAATCGCGTCTGAGCGTAAAGTACTTGCATACTTTGCTCCGCGTCAATCGCGTCTGAGCATAAAGTGCCTACTTGTATACCTTGCTCCGCGTAAATCGCGTCCGAGCATAAATTACTTGCATACCTTGCTCCGCGTAAATCGCGTCTGAGCGTAAAGTACTTATCCCAACTTGCTTCGCATAAGTCGCATCTGAACGGAAAGTGCTTGCATAGCTTGCTCTGCGTAAATCGCGTCTGAGCCTGGATTACCTATTTACATCCGCGTTAATCGCGTTGCATTACTAGAATGGCTACCAATATTGTTATTATAAAGATTTTGCTTGCTATTTGCTATAAAGAGAGATTCTTGATATGTTAGGAGATGATCCTTCCTTGGATAAAAGTTTTAGTGAAACCTTACATGAAGACATTGCATCCAGGTGCGAGCACACAAGTAAAGAAAAGCCAGCTGATCGAATAAAAGAATATTTGCCTCCAGAAAACTGTCCTCACCTAAAAGACCCGGCGTAGAATCTCGAGATCAAAGCTGCGCTTACAGAAACAATTAATAAGAGAGATGTTTACAGCCAAAGTCACCAGAATCAGCTTGGTAGTGGTCTGGCTGCACTCGGAAAAGCGATCAATATAGCTCTAAAAATAAAACAGATTTCCGAGATATCATAAAGCCACTCAGTGATGCAGCTAAACTTTTTTGTGATATACACTATAAAGAATCTCTCTCAAGACGGTTTGCCGCTATAAATACTCTAAATAAGCAAACCCGACGTACTATAAGAAATACGCAAATAGACAATTTTTTATATTTGGTTCAGAGTTGGCCGAACACTTGAAATCGTCCAAAACTATATCAAAATCTAGTATGGAACTACGCCCTCGTATGCCAGCAGTGCGACCTGCCATTAAAACACAGCACGCGCTCTAATCTGGTCCATCCATATCAGCGCGTCGAGGGGCTTTAAACGCGAGGGGGGCGTCGCGGACTGCCACCGCCGGGCCGCGAGTGTATCCGCCCCACTAGACGGCCCGACAGCCGCTGTCGCGCAACCGCAACCCGATGCACACCAGGAGCCACACACGGTACCGCTCAAGGAGGAACTGACTTCAGAACCAGAGGTACACTCATCAATTGTCGGCAGATTGCAGTTTTATTATAATTATTGGTGTACTATTACGAATGACTCCAATATTCTGTCTTGGGGTCAAGGTTATAAAATTCCCTTTAAGGAGGAACCCGTACAAAAAATAATACCTAAAAATGACCGATTTTCTTCTTGTGAATCTAAAATAATCCAAGAATCTGTACTTAAACATCTTGATCCAAAATATATTTCATTGTGCAACCCCTGTGATGATCAGTTTTTTGTCGCCCGTATTCACAGTTCTAAAACCGAATGGTGAACATCATTTTATACTAAATTTAAAGGAACTAAATAAATTCATCAAAGTGGAGCATTTTAAAATGGAGCATTACCGTACTGCACTAAAGCTCCTAGACCAAAAGTAATTTATGGCTACATTTGATTTAAAGGATGCTTAGGCTCACTTTTTGATAACAATTAATAATGAAGAACGTAAAAAGCTACGCTTTTATTGGAATTCACAACTTTATGAGTTTAATGTTATACCATTTGAGCTTTGCACTGCTCCACTTGTTTTCACAAAGCTACTAAAACCTGAATTACAATCTCTACGTTCGGACGGCTAAATGTCGGTTAATTACCTATACGATTTTTTATGTATTGGCTCTAACAGTGAGTGCGTTGGAATGTTACTGCTACAAATGAAATATTAGAATCATTTGGACTCCTAATAAATAATTTAAAAAAGGACCAGTTGACACGAAAATTCGCATTAATAACGCAGTCAGGTCTTTTTCACAAACGAAAATGTGCAGAATAAGACAACTTGTGGAATTTCTAGGACTTTTGACATCAGCATGCCCAGCCGTACAGTACGGTTTGGTGTATACTAGGCAAAAAGAACGCGACAAATTCTTAGCTTTATACTATTCTGATAATTATAATAAGCGTATGGTTTTGCCTAGCTGTCTACAGCCAGATTTTAAATGGTGGAGTGACAATATTGAAACAAGCTATTCATCTATTCAAAGTAATGATTATTTACTAGAAATATTTTGCGATGCATCTCGTACAGATTGGCGAGTACCATGTAACAGCGAAATACCTGGTGGTAATTGGAGTGCAAGAGAGATTAAAAATCATATTAACTTCTTAGAACTAAAAGCTGCCTTTTATGCGATAAAAATGTTTGGCTCTCATTTAAGTAATTGGAATTTCCTTCTCAAAATAGATAATACAACATCCATTGCTTACATTAATAAATTGGGAGGAATACAACACACTCGCTTAAACGATCTTACACGACATATGGAAGTGTTTTGAAAAGTGTAGAATTTTCATATTTGCGATATATTCAATCTAGCGATAATGTTGATGCAGATCGCGCTTCACACTAATAGTCCATCGATACCGAGTGGCAACTAGCTGACTACGCGTTTTCTGAAATTTGAGCTAAGTTTAGCACCCTCCATTTTGATCTCTTCGCAAGCATACAGAATCTTATGTGTGACAGGTATGCTTCGTGGAAGATTGATCCGCAGTCAGAAGAAGTTTATGCATTTACGTTTAAATGGACAAACATAATATAATTTTACGCATTTTCACCATTTTGCCTTATTACAAAAGTTCCTCACAAATTCGTAAATGATAAAGCCGAAGGCATTATTGTGTTTTCCTACTGGCCCTCACAGCCGTGGATTCCGCTATATCGAAAACTACTTGTGTCACAAGAAATATTTTTTGAGCCGAATACTAAGCTAATGCATTCTCCTTTCAGAGAAGCACACTCACTGTATAAGCCTTACCCTGGTGGCAGCTATATTATCCGGCAGTCGTTGATTGAACGTGGCGTACCAGTATCGTCACTAGATTTACTCATGGCTTCGCTAGCCCAAAATACACTATCTCTGTATAATTCCTCATTAAAATTTTGGTTGGAGTTTGATCAACAAAAAACATTGCAGTTTCTGGATTGACGGTATGTCTGGCAATAGAACATTTTTGTCAGATAGGCATAATGCTGGGGCTAGCTATAGTACTTTAAATACCACGAGATCCACTTTAACGTTGGTTCGGGGTAATTCAATAATGAAAACTGATTATGTGAATAGATTATTGAAAGGTTCTTTTAGACTAAATCCTCCTACTCCTAAATATGATACAACATGGGATAGCTCTGTGGTTTTAAATTATTTAAGTGATTATTATCCTTATGATAATGTGAGCCTTAATGCTTTATCATATAAAACTGTCGCTTTGATTGCCATTGTGTCAACTCAGAGAATTTCAACTCTTAGCTTAATCAAAAATAATAATATTACTGAAAGTAATGATTCAATTGTATTAAAAAAATACTGACTTAATTATATCGTCAAGACCCTGCGCTTACCAACCCCTGATCAGACTGCCTTTTTTAAAGAGAACCGTAATATATGTCCAGCCATCGCATCGAAAGCATACTTAGATAAAACAAGATCTATTAGAAACACTGAGACAAATAATTTATTCATAAGTTTTCGTAAGCTTCACAGGAAAATTGGCCTTCAAACTTTATCCCACAGGGTAAAGGATACTCTCCAAAGAAGCGCTGTGGACGTGTCAATGTTGGTGCACATAGCACAAGGCACGCGGCGTACATCAGTTCAGTCTGCAGGCGGTTCGAAGGGCTGTGGGCTGGAGTAATATCTCTAATATTTTTCAAACGTATTATAATAGAGAAACTATTGAATCGATAGGAAATCGCCTCCCAAATTCATTGTTTACTTAATTGTATGAATCTTTATCCTTATTTACTGTTAACACAAAAACTGCAGTTTGCTAATAAATATTGCAAATCAATTGTTTATAAATTTGTTTAATCATTACCATTTCGAAACAAAAGAGAAAAATCTGTATAAATTTTATATTACACTCTAAACATCTGCATGTAAATTGGTAATCATCTTCGGGAGTGATATGAAGTATAATTTAGAATTAAACGAACTTACCTTGTGAAGTTCGATTCTAATTATACGAAGATCACGAACCGAAGATGATTACCACAACCCTCCCGGCCCTAAAGCCCAATATTTTTCTTATTTGGTTAGACTAGCCCTAAAACGTAATGAACATAGGACAGTGAGACCGGAGTGGGGTCGATGAGCGGGTATTTGAATATTTTTTTTCTTTTCTTTATGAAAAGTCTTTAAAGTGTGACAAGGACGGCACCATACTACGTACTGCTGCATGTAAATTGGTAATCATCTTCGGTTCGTGATCTTCGTATAATTAGAATCGAACTTCACAAGGTAAGTTCGTTTAATTCTAAATAAGTCGTATTTACAATGGTCGCATTTTACCGTCACAAAAAGTGGATAATAATGTACCTTATTAGCAATGGAGAGAGCGACATCTGTTATTGGCAATAAATAACTTCAGCGCATGAATAGAGCTGAGTGACGTAAATTCGTAATTGTAGTAGTGTATATACAAGTCAACAGGTGGCGCCCGCGCCAGTCACAAAAAGTAAAAGTTGAATTAGCGTTTTTTAAAAAGCAACTTATTTTGCTTATAAAAAAAGCATGTTTTTTTAAATGCTTTATACTTTTTTAACATCTCTATATACAATACACTACAGCTATTGATCTTATGTATACTTAAAAATAATTTTATTTTATATAAACTCAAAGGACGCGCCCGCCAAGTTCGAACGTTTCCCGCGCTTTTTCGTAAGGACAGTTGTAAACTGATAAATAAATAAATAAATCTCATACCAAAAGTTCTAAATGAAAATTTCTTATTTCTTTTTTAATTTTATATACTTTGCATCTTAGGATCTCTCAAACAACTAAGTAATTATAGTTTTTGTTCTTTGCAGTCTACAGAGTGGAACGATTTATCACCACACTACCAACAATATTTCCGGTGTTTACTCCGGCACCAGCAAAGTCAACAACATCAGCAACCAGCTCGTTTTCAAGCCGCCTAACTACGTGAACATACCTTTCCCAGGAAACAGTACGACAACTGGTCACTGTAAGGAAATGTAAACTAGACAATCTTTCCAATATTCAGATTGCTTAATGTTTCACAACACTTAAGCAATTCTCTTTTGCCCAAATTTACCACTACCCACAAAAATTAATAAAGTTATATCCTGGGAAAAGTTACATTTAATAATTTTTTCCATAATTCCATATAAAAAAAACCAGGCATACAGTAGTTCAATATTGAGTGACCCGGACATTCATCAGTCAACAAGCGCCCCAAGCCCTTAAATATTGTTACGAATGGACCTTATGTCGATGGCATAAGGTTCAATATCGCGTGACATGCAGTGTGTCACTTTTAAGCCCTATTTCCGCAGATCTAGACATTTTCTAGGCACAATATAAAAACGCATTACTAGACTTAAGATGGCCTATCGATTGGTACAGGTCTCAACAGTTTTGTCAACAAAGTGTCGACATCGAAATTTCCAGAAACCCGTTTCCGGGAATTACCGTAGGTACTTACTTGGCCGGTGACCTCGAAGTTATGCAGTATTATTATAACGTCTAGAGGATTCTGGAATGTTCGATCAGCTGGCCTATATATAGCGCCGTGACGCCGGCGCAGAGCCAGTCTACACTCGACTAGCGATACGAAAACAGCGACAGTTAAGAAGCGATTTTTGAGAATACCTACTGCGACAACTGTAACGAGAACTGTGAGTACTACGTGAAGTAACATCTGTAGTGTTATCGTGTGTTCACGTTACGGACTTCGTGGAAGTAAGAAGAAGACTTCGGTGCAACGTCAGCGACATTCTACTTGTCATTGCCTACAATCGACTGTACCTTCGTTGCCAATAAACTTCGTAACCCTTAACCGGCATTTTGGTACCCCTAGCCCGTAACAATATTTTGGGGAAGTTGGAATTATTTCGCGGAAAAAAAGATTCTTTCAAAATTCATTAGTATTGTTACTATGATGATTATGTAAAATTTCATATTTTATTTTGTCATGTGTTTACCTAACTTTTATTATCCTTATGGGCGGACGGGGTTTTCTTTACATAATTTATATACTTGTTGTGGTCGTATGAATTGATGAAGCACAAGATAACATTTTCTATTATTCTAAATATGTATATATATTCTTTGTTGGAGACCCCCAATGAATAAATAAATAACAAAATAAAAGCATGTTAATCTGTATCTGTAATAATTGTGCGATATAGCATCACTATGGACGTAGAGCAGGGGAATTGTCACTGATCGAACTCACAGAAATAAATGATCAAGAAGTCGGAGCAATTGTTTTATTTATAAATTACACTTTAAATTATGTTCCACATCTCATACAATAATAATGGTCAAATGTGTGTCAAACTGATAACCAAAAAGTCTCGTAAAGTGCAGCAAATGTTATGGCTTCATTCTTCCTGTGCATCAATAACACAAGATAGAAAATATGTGGTCTGGGAATGCAAATTCCTGCATTGGTGGACGTAAGCCTGAAATACGTGATGTACCATCCTCGATGATGTGAAGAGACAAGTGTCCACCACACACAGTACTGCCCATGTTGACAACTTGATGCAACAAAATATGTTACTCGCGTAGGATGAGCTACAACGTACCTTTCTTGTCGGCCTTCTGCCGGATATCACTATTCAACAGAGTGATTGTGTGTGGTTAAGTTATTGTGGGGCCTGGAAGATAACCCTGAGGTTTTAGGTCGCATAGGCATATTTGTTCCATATTTAGAGGCTGCGATGCCCACCACTACTCTTCTCTTCTGCCTGGCCTTAATCCTATTTATTTGGGGTCGGCCCTTCTGGTCAATCTTCGCCAAGACGGCCTGTACTGGGTCGTTTGAGATGTTAATTGCGTCCTTTTTAGATCTCTGTCAATAACGGACATCCATGTAAGGCGGGGTCTTCTGCGTCTGCCCATCACTACTAGCCACGCCAATAACCAGGACCAATCCTTACTAATATTATAAATCGGAAGGTGAGTTTTTTTGTTCCGCTTTCACGCCGCAACTATTGAACTGATTGCTTTGAAATTTTGCAGAAGTAAATTTAGAAGCCCGGATTAAATAATAGGGGACTTTATTTATCCCAGAAAAATTTAATATTCCCGAAGGAAAACAAAAATATTGCTAGCTTCGTACCAGTTCGGTGATAGATGGAGCTGTGTGTCGTTTAAAACAAGGTAATGTATTGCAAACGAATATGCATATGTAAACTTATAAGCTAAATGATACGATAATAACCGAAAATGAGGAATCTAAAAAGCGCGATGTAATCGAATTCCTCGCGGACGGAAAGCTAGTGAAGAATATTAATAGGTATGCCAAATCGGTTGAAGTTAGTGTTAAAAATCTCCTCTGATTTTAGTGTTTATCGACGGTGAACGCTGCCGAAAACTTAAAGTAAACGGAGCGCAACCATAGTAGTGTGGGTCCTTCCGCTGACTGCACCGCGGCTTGGCGAACTGGCAAGCTAGCGAGTCGTGGCCACGTTCTTTTGACGGTCACCAAATTTAAGTATTTAAAGTAACCCCGGGGGGAATTTGGGCCTCAAAATTCAAAATTAATAATATATAATTAATATATATAATTAATAAAATTAGGAAGTCTGTGAGTAAATTGTGTCGACGTGCGCCTTCTCGCGATCTGGTCTGGTGGTCTACGAACTCCGCATCTGAGGGTTGGGTAAGTGGTTTGCCGTTTTAGTACCTTAATCAGATGGATGTTTATCCATCACAAACTATAAAAAAAAAAAAAATAGAAAATAAATAGAATGATGCCTTCAGAGTATTCTGAAGGCATCATTCTATGGCATATTTGCTTATAGTTACTATTCTAACAAAAAGATTTTGTCATAATTAGTATTCGAACCCACAATCGCACGCATTTCATCGCATTATTAAGTGCGGCCCCTTCCGCGATCTAGCTAAGTTAACTTCAACTGAGGTAACGAAATTATGCAATACTTTATAGAAAGACTAGCTTTCCGCCCACGTGGAGTTCAGTTATATCGCGCTTTTTAGATTTCCCTCGGGAACATCAAATTTTTCCGGGATAAAAGGTGGATAAAAGTGTGCACGATCGAGATCGATGCAAAGTACCTTCCTGATGAAAAGACCTTCTTGTTGTTTATATTTTTCTATTATTCTTTTTTTTTATTCGTTGTCATGTTTTAGTTGTCATATTGTTAGTATAAGTTTCGCTGAATAAAACAGAAACACAAAAACATATTTCCTATATTTTTATTCACCAGCCATCAGGAAAAGGTAGCCTTATGTTCTTTCTTAAGATCTAAAGATTGCCTGTGACAATTTTCATCAAAATCGGTTGAGAGGTTTACGCGGGAAAGCGTAACAGACAGACAGACAGATAGATAGAAAGACAGACAGACAGAGTAATATTATAAATGCGAAAGTATCGCATATATAATATTAGTATGGATGAAGACGGCGATAAGAAACGGTTTACTAATATTGTTTTCCTTGTCTAGCATAGATTAAGTCTTTAATTCTTCGTAACGATACTACACATGCTGTTGATTGGTTGGAATATGACACACACGAATACAAAATAATGCGTATGTGTGCCGCGGCCAGCTTAGCGCACCCGACAGTAACCTTTAAGGTTAAAGAGGACTTCTATAATTATTACACTTGTCTTTAATTCAAAGGAAATATTGTGCAAAGAGGCAGTTCTTGGATTATATTTGTATTATGAATTCTTTTTACCCGACTACGGCAAAGAAAAAGGAGGGTTATTACCCGACTACGGCAAAGCAAAAGGAGGGTTATGATTTTGACAGTCTATGTATGTATGTATGTATGTATGTATGTATGTATGTTCATCTGTTCCCTCGTAACTTCTAAACTACTTATTCGAATTTGATAAATGACATATCATTAGAAGCGTCTTATTTGTCCGCTGGTTATAGGCTATATGGAGTTTCACAAAATCTAATATGGCGCCCTCTAGCGGACAAAATATACAGAGTAAAAAAATAAAGTTAAGATAAATATGCCGTGTTTGGTATCATTTGAAAGGGCTTAACTTGTACATTTTGAATATATATATTACTAGCATTTGCTTGTGACTTTACCTGTATTCATCGGCTGATTGCATATAATTCACATCTTTTCGTTCATAGATAGCTTCTTTACTACTTATCAGAATAAGACCACTGCAGAACCATTAGAAGGGCCTTGATATTCTGTTGGTTATGAGCTATAAAGCTTGTATTACGCGTGTGTTGTGTGTATTACGCCCTCTAGCGGACAAAAAGTTCTATGTTAATATAAAATTAAAATAAATATACCGTATTTGGTATCATCTGAAAGAGCTTCACGAGAACTTTATGTTTGTACATAATCCCTAGTAATGCTTCGTAGAAATTTGAATGTAAACCAGCCCCCTAATCGGCGAACATATTTTTGTCAAATGATTGCGACTAGTTGGGATCAGTTGGTGTCGTTCTGGCCGCCCATTGGTCCGTTCGGTCCAAACGATTCCAACTAGTTTTGACAAAAATGCGTTCGCCGATTAGGGGGCAGGGTTTGGTAAACGGAGCGATGGGAGTGGTGAAGGCCTTCGAATGGCCTGCTCTTCGGCGCGATCAGTTGGAACAGGAGAACAGCCAAGGGCTGTTCTCATACAATTTGACGACGCATCCATAAAAGCAGATACTAACGGACTTATCAAAATCGAGCCTTGCCTCACTGAATTTGACGGCTTGAGGGGTTCTGGGCAAATTCAGCGTAAAATGCTCCCGCTGATTCTTTCTTGGGGTTGTACTGTACATAAATTACAAGGTTGTACTCTAGATAAAAAAAACGTTACAGATCTAGGAAAGTCATTGTTTGCTAAAGGACAGGCCTATATCGCTCTCAGTAGAGTTAAAACCATAGAGGGATTATTTATAAGTGCCTTGGATCATAATAAATTACTTAAAAATCCACATGACAGTCGATCGTTAGCAGAATTAGATAGATTAAGAAATCTTCCCAGGTCCTCTTAATATAAGTTTTTTTTTGTTTTTATAATTACAAACTAGCGCTTGACTGCAATCCCGCCTGATGGTAAGCAGTGACGCAATCCTTGATGCCTGCGCACTAGTTTATTAAGCCTATTCACTTAAAAAACTTAGGAATAGCAAGGATGACGGAAGTTGAGCCAGGTGATGCAATATTAAATCCAAGACCAACACGACCAACCATACTGCGCCAGAGGAAGATTGATCTGGAGACTCTCCACGACCAAACTCCCGACACAACAACATTTGGCGCATCGTACTCGCCACACAACGCAACACAAAGTGCTCAGACGCGTCCTCCGTACGGCTTCACCCGACATCATGCCGGAACACGACGAATCGCTTGGCGGCAAGACTTTGTCTGGTGGGTGGTAACTTCTACCGGCAGCCGATGTTATGGCCTACCACCGTTAGAAAAACATCCAATCTATTTATACTAACGGCCTCATCCACTAATTCATGACCCATTCGGTGCCATCGACGCAAATGTGCGTCGCTACTACTAAAAACCGGGAGCTTCATACGGGGAAACCGTTGCTATACGCGCTACGCTCCAAGCGCTACGAAATAGTAAAATAGGCCGATACATAAGTCAAAAGAGATGTCGTATGTTAACTACCTAGTTTTTAGTTCGTCAATTTAACTTTTATTAATATTATGCGCCACAAATACACTTTAACACCAAAATAGTACAAATAAAAAAAAGTAAAAAAACTAAAACCCAACTACGACAAAAACGACGCTGAAAAAGTATAAAACAAGATTTTCAGAATACTGAACTGAACAAAGTTGCTAATATAGTTGCAAGTAAATGGACACAGTAGACTCTACCAAGATGTCTTCGTTGTAAATTGACAATAATGTCTTACGATACTATTCTGAAGTATGCAATATTCACTATGTAGAGATAAATTTTCATGTTTGGAAAGGCTTAGTCACACGTTACATATACCTACCTACCGTAGCACTTTTACTTTAACGTGTGACTGCGGTTTTCCAAACATGAAAATTTATCTCTACATAGTGAATATTGCATACTTCAGAATAGTATCGTAAGACATTATTGTCAATTTACAACGAAGACATCTTGGTGGAGTCTACTGTGTCCATTTACTTGCAACTATATTAGCAACTTTGTTCAGTTCAGTATTCACAGCTATTTCTTCGTCAAATCCATCATCGAATTCATCGGTAAGTATTACGTTTTTCTGTTTTGGATACTTTGTATGTTTGAGTGCAATGTCAATAGAACTTTCGGTATCTGATGACTGCACCTGCTTTGGAGCACGTTTTTGTTCACATAACATATTTTTTTTAGTTTCACAAAGTTTTTCGTAGTCCACATTTGTGATATCCTTTTTCAGATCATCATAGTACTTTTCTTCCAAATCATGAATTTTTATCATAACTTCTTCGACATCTTTTTCTAATGGCATAACTTGTTCTTTTCTCAGCAGGTTACGCTTCCGTGTTTTTTCAGAATTCGAAAAAAAATCCCTTTTCCAATTGGCCTCAAGGAGTAACTTAAATTCGGTCAATTTATTTTTGAAGTGTTCTTTTAGTGCTGTTGACTTGTGTTGGTCCATAATTGTATTGGTAAATAAAATATCAATACAACCTAATATTCCCGGTCAAATTCTTGCAGGTATGCTAACCATCTTAAAGTCACCAGTTTCTTCATTAAAACGGCTCATTACTTTTACTGCTTCTATAAAACATTCATAGTACTTAGGGTCAATCAAGTTTTGTAGTTGGGAAATATCAGGATTTTTTTCTCGTACAATCTTTAAAAGATTGGCATTTTGGAGCAGATTAGTATTTGACTTCTTTTTTCTTTATTTTTCTTCAGAAGTCGACAACCATAAGCAATAATTAAAGGATCTTGTTTCACGATATGAGAAATTTCATCATTAAGTAGCCTAGGTAGTATGTTTTGTTGAAATTCTTTCGATGTATGAATAAATTCTGGTATAATACTTAATGCGTGTCTAGCAAGGGCATGTTTAGTCATAACATATTCATTACCTATCACTTCTTGCTATGTCTGTAGAACGTTGACCTTCTGTAAGTACCCAGACATTTTCTACAGATCACAAATCCTGATGGGCTTTCACCTAATTCTTCATTAGCTTTTCATCTCGTCGGAATTAAATATCCCTTATTATTTGAAACCACATTGCTATTGTGAATGTAATTACCACGATTTCTCAAATTATCAGTAAAAGCTTGCCTTTTCGTTTTTTGAATTTTAGGATCAGGGTCATTGATAGCCATAAGCTTTAGAACCTCTATTTTATCACCATGATTTCTCATTAGATGGCGCGTAAAATTCGTAACTAAATTCTCGCAATAGGGGCAACAGTTTCGTCTATTCCAACTTCGTTGACTTGCAGATTTCGATGGTGTAATCTGGATAAATCAAAACGACAGAATTAATTAAACAGCAAATAATTTTAAAAGTTATATAACGTATGAAAAACCGTCACATCTAATTATATTAGGTAAACTTTGCATGTCATAGACCATTGGTCGTTCAATAACTCTGAAACTAAGGTTACTGAGGTCGATGACCGATCTCAATAGTAGCTTCTTATCGTGTCCCAAAAAATAAAGCCTTATAATTATAATCTGTTACGGCACGTTTAAAAGTACTTATGTATTCTAAAACAAGTTCAATGTCAGCCATATTTACATCTATAAAATGCTAACCTCTTCAAAATATGTGTCCAGTGTTTCTGGAACTATGACACGACAAACTAACTCTAACTATGACAAGGAATCTGTAACGGAAATGAAACTTTTCATTTATAATCCAATTTAGGTTACACAAAAGCGAAAATTTTCATTAATAATTTAAACTTACACTGTTTTTGCGAGCATATTGACTTTTATCACCACAATCAGAAACATAATCTGAACCATCTCTTGGAGAAAAGTCACCGTCACCCTCGCTTTGTTCGTTATATAATACGTCAAAAGATTTTTTGAGTACTCTTTTAGTCTGTAAAAAAACATTATCCGGTATGAAAACAGGATTACGTTTCTATCCATTCTATTTGTTTCGTCATCCATGCGTTTATTGGATAAAAAAGGATTTTTTTTATGAAATTTTTTATATCAAAAAATAAATCGCGAGGTTTGGGTGCAAAAAGGTTTGGGCAGACTATAAAGGGTGGATTTTTTTCATGATATCTGAAAGAAAAGTACTCTTAACAATGGATATAGCAAATTTCACTAAAACGAAACATTACTAATTATTAAAATAAATAAAGGTCAATGGGCAAACAGTATGGGAGAAAAACCCACGGCGGAAAGAAATTATATTGTGAGATAATATAGATAAATGTCTCTAGTTTATCATGGTAAGGGTCGCTTTCTTGTGATGTGTGGGATTAATGAAAAAAAAAATAACTTAATTATTATAGACATTATTTATTCAGGGAGATCAATATTTTTTTTTATAAATTTTAAACTAGCGCTTGACCGCAATCCCGCCTGATGGTAAGCAGTGACGCAATCGTTGATGGTAAAGCACACTAGTTTATTAAGAGCCTATTCACTCTAGCCTTGAAGACACTCAAATTGTAGTCCGACGGAAACACCGCCGCTGGCAAATTGTTCCAGTCCCGCGATGTACGCGGTATAAAGGAGGAGGCGAAACGCTTCGTCCGGATCGTAGTGGTGTTAACAACGTAAGGGTGGAAACTAGCCGTACGACGGGTCGTCTGATGGTGGAACGGAGACGGGGGAATTAAATCATGCAATTCCCTCGCACACTCCCCAAAATGCATCCTATAGAACACCGAAAGGCTGGCTACTCTACGCCTATGCTCTAGGCTTTGGAGACCATCTCGAGTTAATTCAGGGTCACCAACCAGCCTCTTCCCACCTCTCCACCGATCCAGAGTGGCCAGGTGACACTTAGCAGCACCAGCCCGAATATGGCTGCAGTACTCCACATACGAACGGACCTGTACTTTGTACAACATTAGAAGCTGCCCAGGTGTGAAGTACTGCTGGACCTTTGCGATAACGTGAAGTTTCCTGGCAGCTACCTTGGCCTTGGACTCAACGAACTGCCCAAAGATAAGGTTCGAGGAAATATCAACTCCCAAACGCTGAAGGTGGACGGTACACTCCAAGGACACATTTCGAAAAGTAGGAGCCAAGGTGAATGGGCTCCTTTTGGCGGTGAAAAGACACGCCTGTGTTTTGGCGGCATTGAATGCTACAAGATTGGTATTGCCCCATTCGGAGACTGCCTGTAGTGCAACACTCGTTCGCTCAACCATGGCCTCTCTTTCGGACCGGATTGATTCCCTACTAGCCCGAGCGTCCGGCAGGTATCACTCTACCACTGTGCTGTCATCTGCATACCCATAAATACCGGGCATCAGCAGATCGTTAATATGCAGCAGGAATAGAGTTGTAGAGAGAACAGACCCCTGAGGAACACCTGCATTAGTCGACATGGGCTCAGATGAGCATCCGTCGACAACAACTTGGAGGGTCCGTTCAGTCAGGAAGTCTGAACGGTCTTCATTCCTAGCCTGACCCAGCCAGTCAGGCTAGGGGAAATGCTGGAGAAGGGAAGCTTACTCAAAAGGCCAGCGTGTCATACCCGATCGAAGGCCTTCGAGACATCAAGATAAAAACGCGTTGTTAAAATACTCTTTACACTAAAATTAAGTTAACATACATCACGCTTAAAAGGGTTTTCACCAGTGTGTGTACGAATATGTTGTGTTAAATTGATCTTTTGACTAAAATTACGTTGATATACACCACACCTAAAAGGTTTTTCACCAGTGTGTGTACGCCTAAGCTGTGTTAAATTGATCTTTTGACTAAAATTACGTGAACATACCTACATCACATTTAAAAGGTTTTTCACCAGTATGTATGCGCATATATGCCTAGTTAAAATAGTCTTTTGATTAAAATTACGTTGACATACATTACACTCATAAGGAGGATATCACCCTGCTCTGGAGAAAAACTCTCCAGAGCAGGGGCGGATCGTGAGTTTGTGGGGCCCTGGGCTGAAACTACTTCGGGGCCTATCTAAGTACTCATCTAATAGCCATATCATAATAATTATTTATGCCATTGTCAAGCAATGATAGCTGTTGTAATATGAGTGATAGTTTGTGCCACGACGCTAACCTGAGTGGCACAATAGATCCCGACCTTGAAATAATTGGTAGGCAATGAGCAGCAAAAGTTAAAGACAAAAGTTAGGCCGCTGCCTCGAATCTTGCGGGCAGAGGGGCGTCGGCGGCAGCGGCGCGGGAGCCGAGCGGGCATCGAAGACCCGTTCTCGAAACTAGCGGGCAGATCGCGCGTATATTGTGGCACTATAGCCGCGTAGTATTGTGTTCACGATTGTGTCGACAAGATATTTTTTTTATTCGCGAAAGAAATGTTTGAACAATTTCGGCAACATCTTTTTGATTCAAATGTATTGCTAACGCTCGATCACCGCTCGCTGCCTGCCCGCTGTCCGCAAGATTCGAGCGCGAGAAGTACACCGCTCGCTACCCGCCACCACCCCGCTGCCGCGCCGCTGTTTTCGAGAACCGGTCCGTTAGATTTTACGCATAAGATCCTGCCGCTCATTCGCCGCCGCCGCCGCCGCCCCGCTGCCCGCAAGATTCGAGGCAGCGGCCTTACGGTTAAACTAACAGTTAAAATTGTGAAGAAACGATTTGACCGTTACTTTTACTTTATGACTGGCTGTAAGTGCCTAGTCACGCTTCTAAGTGCGGGTAGAGTCACGTAGTCAGGAGCATCGCGCAAGCGTATTCGAGCAAGTTTACTGGGACAATATACTGCAACACCTTAGCTGGTATTAATATTGTTACGGGCTAGGGGTACTTAAACGCCGGTTAAGGGTTACGAAGTTTATTGGCAACGAAGGTACAGTCGATTGTAGGCAATAACAAGTAGAATGTCGCTGACGTTGCACCGAAGTCTTCCCTTATGTCCACGCAGTCCGTGTTGTAAACACACAATAACAGTACAGATGTTACTCCACGTAGTACTCACAGTTCTCGTTACAGTTGTCGCAGTAGGTATTCTCAAAGATCGCTTCTTAACTGTCGCTGTTTTCGTATCGCTAGTCGAGTGTAGACTGACTCTGCGTCGGCATCGCGGCACTTTATATAGGCCAGCTGATCGAACATTCCAGAATCCTCTAGGCGTAATAATAATACTGCATAACTTCGAGGTCACCGGCCAGGTAAGTACCTACGGTAATTCCCGGAAACGGGTTTCTAGAAATTTCGATGTCGACACTTTGTTGACAAAATTGTTGAGACCTGTACCATTCGATAGGCCGTCCTAAGTCTAGCAATGCGTTTTATTATTGTACCTAGGAAATGTCTAGATCTAGCGAGATAGGGTTTAAAAGTGACACACTGCATGTCACGCGATATTAAACCTTATGCCATAAGGTCCATTCGTAACATTGCCCCCTTCTTAGTCATGCTCGTCCCGAGCATGATTTGATCCATAATAGCGAGCTAGGCGGTCTACGTGTACGACCTTCAGCTTCCCTCTAGGTCCTTTCTTAATCCGGTAGGTGACATCGTTTATTCTGGTTACTATCGTGTACGGACCCTCCCATTTGGCTTGGAACTTTGGACTCTTTCCTTTTCTTCTAATGGGATTATGTAACCATACCGAAGTTCCCTCTTCAAATCCGGGCACGTTAGCTTTGCGGTCGTATCGGATCTTCATCTTCTCACTGGTTTTCAGACCATTCTCTCTCACTAGCTCATGTATTCCATCTAACTTACGCCGCAGGTCGGCCACATAGTCGACGGCTAGGATAGGAGTATCGGGGGGTGTTCCGGTTAATGCATCTATTGGTAGTCTAATTTCTCGGCCGAAGTTGATTTTCGCCGGTGTGCAATTTGTGCTATCGTGTATTGCTGAGCGGTATGACATTAAAAAGAGTGGAATGTATTGGTCCCAATCCCTTTGATGTTCTTCCACTACTTTGGCCAAGTGATTCTCCAACGTCTGATTGAATCTTTCGACCATGCCATCTGACTGTGGGTGGTACGGTGTTGTACGAGTCTTATGTATCCCGAGTAGTTGGCAAACCTCTTGAAATAGTGAAGACTCGAAGTTTCTACCCTGGTCAGAGTGTAACTCCAAGGGAACGCCAAATCGACAGAACACCTCGTGAACTAGCTTTTTGGCGACTGTATGAGCTTCCTGGTTAGGTACTGCAAAAGCTTCTGGCCATTTGCTGAAATAGTCTTGCAGGACGATGATATACCTATTCCCTTCTTCAGTAACAGGGAATGGCCCAGCTATATCGACAGCAACTCTTTCCCATGGTGCACCAACATTGTACACTTTCAGCCGACCTCTGGCTCTCGTTTGCGGTCCCTTTACTGAGGAGCAGGCTGCACATTTTCTACACCAGTCCTCTACGTCTTCGCGGCAATGCACCCAATAGAATCTTTTTCTCACCTTCTCCAGGGTTTTCTTTACTCCTAGATGTCCTCCGGATACTCCGTCGTGCACCTGTCGTAGCACTGACGCGACTTTATCACTGGGAACAACTATCTGTAAGGCGACCTCCTGTCCACTGGGTGATTCCCATTTCCTTTTGAGAACTCCATTATCAATTATCAGGCTGTCCCATTGGGCCCAGTAACTTTTTGCTGCTGGGCTAAGCGCTGATATTTTACTCCAAGCGGGCCTCTGGCCACGTTGTTTCCATTCGATTACTGTCTTCAAGTCACTATCTTCCTTTTGTGCGTCTTCCAATGATTGATTATCCCAGTCTTCGTCCAAAGCATTCACCTGGATAATCCTTACGTTCTCTTTCTTTTCCTGTTTGGTACAATGTCGGCAAGATTCTTCGCAAGGTCGTCTAGACAAAGCATCAGCATTATTGTGTGACTTGCCTTTCCGATGTTCAGTGACAAAGTCAAATTCTTGCAGCTGCTCTATCCACCTTGCTACTTGTCCTTCAGGGTCTTTGAACTGGAGGAGCCACTGTAAGGCAGCGTGATCGGTACGAAGTGTAAACTGCCTCCCAATCAAATATTTCTTGAAGTGTTGTAAGGTCTTAACAACGGCTAGAAGTTCTCGGCGGGTAACACAGTAATTTCTTTCTGGCTTGGAAAGGCATTTGCTGAAATATGCGATAAAGACCTGCCTATCTCCTTGTGTTTGAGAGAGAACTCCTCCAATACCCACATTGCTGGCATCTGTATCTACCAAAAATCGGCCTTCCCTACTAGGGTAACCTAGTACAGGAGCCTCACACAAGTGAGTTTTCAGTAGAGCAAATGCCTGTTCGCAATCAGAGTTCCATTCAAATAGACACTTTTCCTCTGTTAAACGATGCAACGGTTTCGCTAACTCGGAGAAGTTCTTCACAAACCGACGGTAATATGCACACAGACCCAAGAAAGAGCGTACCTCAGTTTTATTACGAGGCGTAGGCCACTTCGACACGGCTTTTATTTTTTCAGGGTCTGTTCGAATTCCTTGCGCCGAAATAATGTGTCCCAAGTATCCAACCTCTTTCTGGAATAGTGTACACTTACTAGGACTGAGTTTTAAATTCGCTTCACGCAGTTTCTGAAAGACTTTCTCCAAATTGCGTAGGTGCTCTGCGAAGTTTCGTCCCATAATGATGATGTCATCCAAATAGACCAGGCATGCATCACCAAGCAACCCCACCAAGATGCGCTCCATTGGGCGCTCAAATGTAGCTGGAGCATTGCACAGTCCAAAAGGCATGACATTGAATTGCCAGAGACCGTTCCCAGGACCAGTGGTGAAAGCGGTCTTTTCTTTATCCTGCTGACAGATTTCCACCTGCCAGTATCCACTTTTAAGGTCAACTGTGGAGAACCATTTCATGCCACTTAGCAAGTCCAAAGTGTCATCTATACGTGGCAGGGGATAACTGTCCTTTTCGTGGCATCATTCAACATCCTGTAGTCAACGCAAAACCTTGTACTGCCATCCTTTTTCTTGACTAGGACAACTGGAGATGACCAAGGGCTGGTAGACGCTTCGATAATCCGATTTTTCTCCATATCTCTTAACATTTTCGACACTTCCTGTTCTCTTGCAAAGGGGATACGACGTGGTCTCTGTCTTATCGGCTGTGTATCGCCCGTATCTATATGGTGTTTGACGAGCCCGGTCCTTCCCACGTCACTGTCGGTCTTAGAGAAGATGTCATGGAAGTTATACAACAGTTGCTTAACTTTGTGACTTTCGAACTTGTTTAAATTGCCCTTACAATTTTCGAGTAGTGTCGATACATGTTCCTGCCACTGCTTATCACGTTCCTTTTCGTGCGCCTCTGTTTTTCTCAACGATGCTACATGGTCGCACACACCCACGATGCAATTCTTTTCAAGAATTATTTCTTTGTTACTAACGTTGATAATGCGCACTTTTGGTTTATCGGAAATCATCATCAGTGTCCTTGCTGTTATCCAGTCTGGGTGATCTCCAGAATCTTCAATTATAATGCAACGTTTACGGCATCCTATTGGTGATAGTCTAATATCTACTAAGGTTTCTGATCTTGGTGGTAATACCGTTCTCCTTAAACAGTACACTGACCCTTGTTTTCCACCTTGAAGAAATACTTCTTGTTCTGGGAAACTCAATACTCCTTTTGCTACATTAAGGATGCAATGTTGTTTCTTCAAAAAGTCCAGTCCTATTATGCAATCATCTGTAATATTCGCTACTAAAACAGGGTGCGTAAATGTCTTATCACCCATTTTCAAGGTCACATTCGTTTCACCAAGGACAAGTACTGGTTGGCCGGTGGCGGTTTGTAATCGGCATTGTGAAAACCCTCTTTTCCATGCTATGGTCCGAGGAAATAGCTCCGGTCGTGCAATAGTTCTTGATGCACCAGTATCCAACGTGAAACTGCATGACTTACCATTCAGTTCTCCTTCTATAATAAGACTGTTTCCATCGCCCACTTGTGATACTGTTATAATGGGGGCTTCAGGTCGACCAGCCAGTACTCGCCCCATAGCCCTGGCTGTTCTTAGTTTAAATCCTCGGCTTCCACCTGTGTCCCAGAAGTACTTCTTCCCTTAGACTTCCTGGGACAATTGATCCAATATGACCCTTTTCGCCGCACTCATAGCAGGTTGGTCCTTGCCGAGTTTTTATTATTGGGGTTACCTCGCGAATGCGGTGCTGTTGTCGGCCGTCTTGGCGTACTGCTTCCACCTCCAGAGCGTGTGTCAAGGCTGCCTTCAGAGTCTGATGGTGACCCAGACGAACTGCAGCCCTGACTTCTGCATCTCGGATTCCATCAGTAAAAGCTTGCACCGTAGTAGCATCAATTGCTCCCGGCGTTGAAGCATACGCCCTCCGAACAATACGTTCTATTTCCGATGCCCATTGTTGCAAACCCTCACTGCTTTTCTGTGTGCGGTCGCGGAGTTGAGCCCTGTAAACATGTTCGAGGTGTTTCTCCCCGTATCTAGACTCCAACGCTTCTAGCAGACAGGCTAGGGTATTGCAATCGCCGGAAATATTTTCGAGAATTTGTACCGCATCACCACGCAGAGCAAGCGTAAGAGCGGTTACCGCTTGATCGTCATCCCAATTGTTGCCTTTTGCGACTTTTTCAAACTGTAGACGGAAGGCCACCCATGACGTTGTACCGTCAAAATGAGGTACTTGGAACGTCGGCAAAGCGCTAGGTACAGGTATCACACCTTTAATACCTCCTTTTTGTACTCTTTCTATTTCTTTCCCAAACTCCATGATGGTATTGTCTAGTTTCTCTATACGAGCTTCCTGCTGGTCCATGCGGGCATCTTGTTTTGCTGTTTTTATTTTAAGCTCGTTGACCTCTTCTTTGGTTGTTTCCCACTTTTCGTTTAGTTCTAATACTAGTTGCTGAGATTTTGCCTGGGATTCATCTATTTTTGCTTGGGTTTCTGCCTGGGATTGTTTTATTTGAGCCTGGGTTTCTGCCTGGGATTCTGCTACACTTTTAATCTGCGCCTGGGTTTTTTCTATTTGTGCCTGGGTTGCTGCCTGGGATTGTTCTATACTCAGCTTTATTTGCGCCGTCAAGTGAGCCAGCAACGCCGAAAAATCGGGTCCTCTGGCTCCGGGAGTAGTGGTGGTAGTAGGCGCACTCGCATTCGTCGGTGTTACGACGGCCGCATCTACTCCGGGTACAGGGACACCAACCGATTCTTCCTCTTGACGCGCCAAATCCATCGCTGCTTGTCGTCGCGTGCGAACTCTTTCGTCTTCCCTTGGCGTGACCGGCATGCCGCTTCTGACACCAATTGTTACGGGCTAGGGGTACTTAAACGCCGGTTAAGGGTTACGAAGTTTATTGGCAACGAAGGTACAGTCGATTGTAGGCAATAACAAGTAGAATGTCGCTGACGTTGCACCGAAGTCTTCCCTTATGTCCACGAAGTCCGTGTTGTAAACACACAATAACAGTACAGATGTTACTCCACGTAGTACTCACAGTTCTCGTTACAGTTGTCGCAGTAGGTATTCTCAAAGATCGCTTCTTAACTGTCGCTGTTTTCGTATCGCTAGTCGAGTGTAGACTGACTCTGCGTCGGCATCGCGGTGCTATATATAGTCCAGCTGATCGAACATTCCAGATTCCTCTAGACGTAATAATAATAGCACATAACTTCGAGGTCACCGGCCAGGTAAGTACCTACGGTAATTCCCGGAAACGGGTTTCTAGAAATTTCGATGTCGACACTTTGTTGACAAAACTGTTGAGACCTGTACCATTCGATAGGCCGTCCTAAGTCTAGCAATGCGTTTTATTATTGTACCTAGGAAATGTCTAGATCTAGCGAGATAGGGTTTAAAAGTGACACACTGCATGTCACGCGATATTGAACCTTATGCCATCGACATAAGGTCCATTCGTAACAATATTATAACTAAAGACCTATTCTAAAACGAAAAAAGAAAGCTAAAATGGATAACATCTTCAAATCAATATAATTACAATTAAGTAATGTGTGTCTCTTGCGAATAGTTAATAGACCTCGTCGGCGGGTTGGTAGATATTACATGTTATCGACATTTTTGTTCTAAAACATGTAGCACCCGCCATGATGTTTTCCTTCTCTGTTTTAATATAACAGGGCATCCAGCTGAAGTATCAATGTATAAACTAAGCTACAGCACGTTAAGGACACCCCTCTACCCCTGTGGTAAGGACCTCCGCTCAGGGTGTCACCAGAGGAGAGCAGCACGGGAAAATATAGATCGCAATGTAATATAAGATCTAATTAAATACCTAAAAACTCAAAAAAAAAGTGTGTGTGTCAGCTCCGACGCACGACTGGAGTTTACTCCTTAAGTACGAGAAAAAAAAATAAAATAAAAAATAAAAACTCGGACCGGAAATAAAACCCCTCGGATTTTTCTCATACCGGGCGCCATAAATATGAAAATCGATTCTTAAGGAGTAAACTCCAAAACAGCCGTATTTAAAATAATAAACATTACTT
The DNA here is from genome assembly GCA_017933935.1 of Sesamia nonagrioides. Lineage (NCBI taxonomy): Eukaryota > Metazoa > Arthropoda > Insecta > Lepidoptera > Noctuidae > Sesamia > Sesamia nonagrioides. The sequence goes on from JADWQK010002185.1 coordinate 404,891, forward strand.
TTAATGGATATATCAAGATTGTTGTAATTTGAGAAAATAAACATTTTCTTGAAAACTAATGGTAGAACACTTAATAGTAGGCACTAGATTTTTATACAATTAGCATGATTTAGGTTATTTTAATAAATTTGCATTTCGAAGAAGTGCCATATTTTTTCCAGCTTATATTTTGAACAGTGTGTTAAAACACTAACCCTTCTAGCCAGGTAGTCACTGCGGCCATAAAATGTATTTCGACAGAAAAATTTAGGCAACAATAGAATTCAGGTACCTACCTAAGACTGTTCGAGGTTATTTTAGGCCAGCTTTAGAAATAATAGTTTATTGAACGTAAGCGGCTTTTCAGTAGGTACGCCTTAGCTACATATATTGGTAACAAAAAGTGTGTGTGTCAGCTCCGACGCACGACTGGAGTTTACTCCTTAAGTACGAGAAAAAACAAAATTAAAAAATAAAAATAAAATATTATTCCGTTTATTTTTTACATAGACATATTCATTTACATTTTTAAATATTTATAAAAAAACATAAAAACATTTAAAAATATAAAAAATAGTGTTCCACCGATGGCGGGAGCGGGGTCCAAGCTACCGGTGGTTAGGGCTCCAGAGACAGGAACCTCCTCACGATGCGGGCCGTATCGAGGAGTACTGCGTTTTGAATCTGGCCTTTGATCCAACTGCCTAACGAGAGCCTCAATAGATGTTGGTCGAGGCTCTTGGCTATCAAACCATTGGCCGATACGACAATCGGTACAATGACAGCCGAGTTCACATTCCACATGTCAACAACCTCGTGCGCCAAGTCGAGATATTTGATTTGTTTCTCTTTCTCAGCTTTCACGAGATTCCCGTCATGTGGAATGGTGACATTGACAATCATTGCGAGGCGCGCTAATCGATCTATCACTACTATATCAGGCTTATTTGCAACAATAGTCCTGTCAGTAATGATAGACCGATCCCAGTACAACGTGACATGGTCATTTTCAAGAACTGGGTCGGGCACATACTTATAATATGGTACCTCAGAATCCACAAGTTTATATTTCAAAACAAGTTGCTGGTGGATAATCCTAGCTACTTGGTTATGCCTGTGCAAATACTCGCTGTTAGCCAGACGATAACAACCAGAGATAATATGTCTGATGGACTCACCCGGATGGTGACATGCCCGACACACGTCAATCGTCCCGTCCCTCATAATAAATCTCCGGTAGTTATTCGTCAAGATAACTTCGTCCATAATTGCACAGACGAAACCTTCAGTTTCCCCGAAAAGGTCACTGAATCGTAGCCAGGATACGGAAGCTAAGAAGTCTACATCGGGCTCATGAAGAGCCCGATAAAATCGCCCGTGAAGTTTGGCCTGGAGCACAGGCGTAGAGTAGCCAGCCTTTCGGTCTTCTATAGGTTGCATTCTGGTGAGTGTGCAAGGGAATTGCATGATTTAATTCCCCCATCACCGTTTCACCATCGGACGACCCGTCGTACGGCGAGTTTCCACCCTTACGTTGTTGATACCACTGCGACCCGGACGAAGCGTTTCGCTTCCTCTTTTATACCGCGTACATCGAGGGACTGAAACAATTTGCCAGCGACGGTGTTTCCGTCACATTACAATTTGAGTGTCTTCAAGGCTAGAGTGAATAGGCTCTTAATAAACTAGCGCGCTTTACCATCAATGATCGCATCACTGCTTACCATCAGGCGGGATTGCGGTCAAGCGCTTGTTTATCCATACTAATATTATAAATGCGAAAGTAACTCTGTCTGTCTGTCTGTCTGTCTGTTACGCTTTCCCGCTTAAACCTCTCAACCGATTTTGATGAAATTTGGCACAGATAATCTTTGGACCCCGAGAAAAAACATAGGCTACCTTTTATCCCGGAAAAATTTGATGTTCCCGAGGGAAACCTAAAAAGCGCGATATAACCGAACTCCACGCGGGCGAAGCCGCGGGCGGAAAGCTAGTAACTTATAAATAAAAAAATAAAAAAAAAAGTTTCTTGCTTTGCCATATCTTCTTGCGGTCATCAGTGGTTAGTATTATAGGCTTGTGCCAGTTCTTTTTCGCCATGGATAGCGGGGTGAGCCCCTTGTCTACTGTGACCACATCATGATGCATACCCACTACGGTTTGTAAAAAATATTCTATGAGACTGCCTACCTCTCGGTTGTGTAGGGTCTTCGCATTTAAAAATCCTCGACCCCCACACTTCCGCGGGATATACAGTCTCATCACCGATGATCGTGGGTGATGCATCCTGTTTGCTGTCAGCAGTGTACGGACCCTTCTGTCTAGGGCGTCGAGTTCGGTCTGAGTCCATTTAAGTATGCCGAAAGAGTACATCAAAACCGGCATGACCCACCCGTTGAAGGCGCGCACCTTATTTCCGCCTGAAAGAAGACTATTTAATACCTTCTTCAGGCGACCAAAGAAGCGCTCCTTCAACGATTGCTTCATGTCAGCATCGTTGATACCTAACGCTTCCGACATACCCAAATATTTATAGCTCTCGAATGAGGAGAGGGATCTAAGGTGTATGGAATCTGGGAGTGTAATTCCCGCGGATTCCATAATCTCCCCCTGCTTTATATGCATGACTGCACATTTGTCCACACCAAATTCCATTCTGATACCACTACTAAAAGTTTCGGTTACATTTAGTAGCTTCATCAGATGCAATTCATTGGGGGCAAAGAGTTTCAAATCATCCATGTAGAGGAGGTGAGATATGACCTGATCACCTCTCCTTAATCGATAACCCAGCCCTGAATTCTCCAGCAGTGTGCTTAGAGGATTCAGAGCTAAGCAGAACCAAAGTGGACTAAGACTGTCGCCCTGGAATATTCCCCGCTTAATCCATACAGGTTCATCATTCCCCTGGATCTGTCGACTTTCTGGATAGTGAAGGGCTGTCTTCCATTGCCCCATACACGACCTAAGGAAAGTGCGTAGAGTTGCATTTATCTTGTACAACTCCAGCACCCTCATAAGCCATGTATATGGCACCGAATCGTAGGCCTTCTTATAATCTATCCAGCAGGTTGAGAGATCCTTGCGGGATCGACGAACTTGTTGGCTGATAGCCAAGTCTATGAGGAAAAAAACTTAGGCGCCTTAGTACCACGGGACCCGCTCTTACATCCATTTTGAGAGACAGACATGATGGAGTTGCTGTCAAGGTGTTTGTTTATTTTAGCTTTCAAAATGGATGTAAGGACTTTATAGACCGTTGGTAGACAAGTGATCGGCCTATAATTTTTGGGTTCCGCGGTGTTACCTGATTTATGGAGCAGGTGGGTAATTCCAGTTGTTAAGAACTGGGGTAGCGAACCAGACTCTAAGGATGACTGGAATTGAGATGCCAAATTATTATTATTATTTTAAAAATTATTTATAAAATAAATCATAAAAAATTAAAAAAAAAATATAAATGCATATTTATGAAAATTTTAACCAATTTTAAGAAAGTTGATAATAAAAAAAAATTATAAACATTTTTTTAAAATTATTATAATAATTTTTTTTAAACATAACATTATCTTAATAACTAACAAAATATAGTTGTAAAAAGATAATTATGCCACTTTTTTAGATTAGAAAGTTGCGCACCAAAGGTGCGCACTAAAATAGTAACGCTTAAAATTCGTTACTCGTTAGTAGGTTTTACCCCTCGGATTTTTCTCATACCGGGCGCCTTATATATGAAAATCGATTCTTAAGGAGTAAACTCCATTAAAGTCATACAAAGCTTAAAATTGTTTTTTTTTTAATATTAATTATAAAGTAGTGCTTGACTGCGATCCCGCCTGATGGTAAGCAGTGATGCAATCGTTGATGGTAAAGCGCACTAGTTTATTATCCTATTCACTTAAAAAAACTAAGGAATAGGAAGGACGACGGCAGTTGAGCGAGGTGATGCAATGTTAAATCCAAGACCAACACGACCAAACGAAGCTGCGCTAAAGGGAGATTGATCTGGAGACTCTCCACGACCAAACTCCCGACACAACAACATTTGGCGCATCGTAGCCGCAACACATCGCAACACAACTGCTCAGACCCGTCCTCCATACGGCTCACCAGACATCATTCCGGAACACGACAAATCGCTTGGCGGCAAGACTTTGTCTGGTGGGTGGTAACTTCTGCCGGCAGCCGATGTTATTACAGTTATTTACAGTTTGCACTTCGTGCAATAACTTAGTTTCAATATAGGACTTCTATATTCGAGCATTCTATCGATTTTTTATAATTTTTCTGTCACAATATTTTGATTAGCTAACTAGTCTATCCAAACTATGTATATTATACCTATTTAGTTAAATACGCGTACTTGTACAAAAATTGATGGTCGAAATAAGTTTTTCTGTTTAATTTGATAGGCGATGTGATTACTTTGAGTGGCAGTTTGTTGAGCTATTTGCAGTGTATGTCTGCAATCTTGTTAAGCATTTTAATTAATTCTGATTACTTTCAGATCTTTATTTCTATAAGGTACACAAGCTTTGTAGTAGTATAATTGATTGTTTGCTATATAACATTATCATCATGCCTGTGTTAGATAGATTGAGTGTATTATAGAATACTAGCTTTCCGCCCGCGGCTTCGCCCGCGTGGATTTCGGTTATATCGCGCTTTTTAGGTTTCCCTCGGGAATATCACTTTTTTCCGGGATAAAAGTTAGCCTATGTTCCTTCTCAGGGTCTAAAGATTGTCTGTGCAAAATTTCATCAAAATCGGTTGAGAGGTTTAAGCGGGAAAGCGTAACAGATAGACAGACAGACAGATTATGTTAGCATAAGCAAGAGAAAAACACTCAACGCTCAAATCTAAGCCCGCAATGTTATATGTTTGACGCTACGATTTATTGATGACGTATAACGTATCGTATAACGTATCGATGGCAGGGAGGTAGGTTTTCAAATAGATTTAAAATAATTTCGATTAGAGGCAATTGCCCCAAAGATGCAATTGCCCCGGTTGACCTTATCTTAAAATGAAGTACAGTATCGATCGAGTAGTATATTTTCGTCGACGCATAAATCTTTGAAAGAATCAAGTTAGTTGAGGATAAAATTATTCTTTCTTTAAACCAACATAACTATAGTCTTACAACTTATGTTATCAAAATCAGGTTGGACATGTAGATCAACTCTTCGATGTTGTCTATCAAAACACAAAGGTTTTCAATCTCATGTTAGATTGTTAAATCTTTTTAGGGTAACATTTATCTCGTCAGCACGTGTTTTTGGAGTCACAACAAATAGGATTTGACGAAAATCTGAGAATAGAATGCACAATTCTATTCTCAGATTTTCGTCAAATCCACCGATGTCTTGTTTGTTATGGTGGCTTTGCCCCAAATTGATGAGCAGTCACGCATCAATTGTCCTATTGCCGTGTTTAGAAACACTACATCTATGCTGTTACTATCATCGGTGGCGATTTTCATTAGAAGTTTGAATGAAATGCAGTTCGGCCTCCCTATAACAGTGTAGCGGCGATGCCGGATGACGCGACAGGTACTTAATGTAATTTTTCCCTTCACTCGCTTCATAATGGTGACTCATGCGGCCGGTGTTAATGATTTCCAATAATCTAAGTGATGCTAATAGTTTTGTTATTTGTGCGTGATGGAATTCCAAGAACGGGGTGATTTGTTAATGTGTATTATTTTTTACGGTTTATTTTTTTGTCGTATTTGCTAAGTCAACATATTTTTCTTATTATTGTTTTTCTGTTATTGTATTTTTTTTTCAAGAACTACAACACGTATCCTTTAATTCTCTCTTTTCTTGTTTTCCCAATAGAAGTAGGTAATACTACATGTCATCATCTACTTGTCTATTTTTATGAGGGCCGTCAGTATAGCTGCCTCAATTTGCCGGCGATCTCAATCAATACAACGCGTCTACGCTATTATGACGCGCGTCGTAGCAAACATTGTGATCGCGTGTAATTGCTACAAAACTGGATATTAATTTTATGTTTTTGATTAAGGTATTAAAATCTACAATCCTTTTCAAGGAGGTGTTTATTTGAGCTGTGATGTTCTAAAAAATATTGTAATTATATTGTAAAAAATATGTTTTAGTAGTTTTTTAACGGCTTTTCAGTATTCCGTAAATATAAATCTTGGTGCCGATTCTCTTATTCATAAACTAAATTAGCTTTAAGTTCAGTACCTATATCGTTTCCTACGTCATTAATAAAGGGGCGGAACATTAAATAATAGTGTAGCCTTGTCAAATTATGATAGCCGATAGACAATTTAGATGCGATTAAAAATATGCCGTCTAAAAGTCAAAGTCAAAGTATTTTTATTTTATTAGGATAGAAACAGTTATAATTATGTAACAATATTAATAGTCGGCTAAGGGATAATAGTAAACAAACATATAACCCACACCAATGTCCACGGAATCATACTGATTTCACAAGAATTAAAGAAACGGACGTATACAGATAGGGACATTGAGAAAATAATGAATGACAAAAGTGCACCTGAAAAGTCACACAAACCTACTCAAGATAGCGTGTCCCGTCCAGATATTATGGTCTGCGGGCACAATCACGTTACACCATAATAACAGCAAAAAAGAAAAATAAACAAGTACATGATGACATGTAGTATTACCTACTTCTATTGAGAAAACAAGAAAGTGCCAATTGAAGGATACGTGTTGCAGTTCTTGAAGAAAACACATTAACAGAAAAACAATACTAAGAAAAATATGTTAACGTAGCAAATACAACAAAAAGTAGGTAGTATAAATAAATGCGTAAAAATAAAACATATTAACAAATCACCCCGTTCTTGGAATTCATCACACACAAATAACAAAACTATTAGCAAATAGCTTAGAATATTAGAAATCACTAACACCAATAGACAAGGCGTAGGTACTGAGAAGTCGCTTCTGTTCAATAAACTTTTGTTTCTAAGGTTTCCCAAAAATGCCTCGCACAATGTTATCAGAAATCCTTTGTTCTCTAAATTACTCTGCAAAAATATGTTTTATGATCGCGGTGTACCTGGCTAGGAGGACTAATCCTCCTAGCCAGGTAGTCACCGTGATCATTTCTTGACCGTGATCATTTTTAACAAAACATTGCATTATAACACTAATGTTTTAATGCAATGTTTTGTTAAAAATATAAGCTAGAAGACCAATGACACTTCTTTGAAATGCCAATTTATTGTAATAACCTAATAGCATGCTAATATAATAAAAGCCTAGTGCTTATTATTTAGTGACTTCTAGCATTGTGTTTTAAGACTATGTATGTTTATTAATAAAAGTATCTAATGTTTTAAATTAAGATTAAAAATTGGGAAAACATTGGATAAATTTGAGTAAAATAAAAATTATTGAAAATTAATATTATGTCGAGATTGAGAATTGTAATTACAATAGGGTATTTGACTAAAAACTACTAGACACGTATATTTTCTTCTTTTACATAAACAAAAAATAAAGACGACACATTGCGTTAAAAACTCGTGTGACGTCACTGGACTCTACACTTTTTAGCGAGCAATGACGTCACCAGCCACCACTCCTGATCTTTGATGCCTTTTATATTTGTAATTTTTTATTGATTTTATAGAACAAAATATACGTCTCCAATATTTTTCTATAATCAGAATGACGGGCTAAATAGAATCAATTTTTTCTTACCCAGGAAACATCTCTATTGTGATACAGAGGGACAAAACTTAGTTAAACATATATTAAATTGATGTATTTTTATCTTACTGTGCTGTGAGAATGAGTTTTTAAATGAAAAGAGCATAAAATAGGAAATGTTAATTCGTTTTAATTGTAATCCCTAATTTTGTTTTTAATCAATAAGTAACTTACTTTGACTTTGACGTTTGGTCGTCATGTTTTTAATCGCATCTAAACTATCTATGGTGTATCTTAATTTGACAGAACTAAACTATTATAGACACATTGCCCGTAGGAACGATGCCCGATGGGGCCGACGGGTTCTCGAGTGGCGACCACGCACCGGAAGACGTAGCGTAGTTAAGCCCCCGACAAGGTGGACCGACTACCTGGTGAAGGTCACGGGAAACCGCTGGATGCGGGAGGCGCAGGACCGGTCGTCGTGGAGAACCTTGGGGGAGGCCTATGTCCAGCAGTGGACGTCTATCGGCTGAAATGATGAAGATGATGATGACGAAACTATTATTTAATGTTCTGCCCCTTTCTTAATGATATAGAATACGACGTACTGAACTTAAATCTAATTTGGTTTGTGAACAAAGAAATCAGCGCCAATATTTGTATTTACGGCTTAGATACTGAAGACATCAATAAACTACTAAAACATATTTTTTAAACAGAATTTATCTAAACAGAAAATATATAAGTAATATCGAGTTTCGTAGCAATTGCTACGCGACTACGGTGTTGTGATGCGTCGTAGCAAACATTGTGATAGTGCCGTAAATTGGGGCAGTTAGACTGATGGCCCTCATTAAAATAGACAAGTAAATGATGACATGTAGTATTGCCTACTTTTATTGAGAAAAGAAGAAAAGATACGTTTTGCAGTTCTTGAAAAAAAAAGCGATAACAGAAAAATAGTACTAAGAAAAATATGTGACTTAGCAAATACAAAAAAAGTATAAGGTATAAATAAATGCGTAAAAATAATAGATATTAACAAATCACCCCGTTCTTGGAATTCCATCAATCACAAATAACAAAACTATTAACATCACTTAGATTATTAGAAATCATTAACACCGGCCGGATGAGTCACCATTATGAAGCGAGTGAAGTGAAAAATTACATTAAGTACCTGTCGCGTCACCCGGCATCGGCGCTACACTGTTATAGGGAGGCCGAACTGCATACTCTACATTCAATGCTCTACATACTATGCTCTACATTCAAATTTCTATTGAAAATCGCCACCGATGATAGTAACAGCATAGATTTTTTAATTTTTTTTTTAATACTTATAATCTAGTGCTTGACTGCAATCCCGCCTGATGGTAAGCAGTGATGCAATCGTTGATGGTAAAGCGCACTAGCTTATTAAGCCTATTCACTCAAAAAAAACTTAGTGAATAGGAAGGAAGACGGCAGTTGAGCGGGGTGATGCAATGTTTAACCCAACAATACGACCAACGATGCTGCGCCAGAGGATGATCTGGAGACCCTCCACAACCAAACTCCCGACACAACAACATTAGGCACATCGTACCCGGCACACATCGCAACACAACTGCTCAGACCCGTCCTCCGTACGGCTTCACCAGACATCATGCCAGAACACGACGAATCGCTTGGCTGCAAGACTTTGTTTGGTGGGTGGTAACTTATGCCAGCGGTGGTTGTTGCCTACCTAGATGTAGTGTTTCTAAACACAGCAATAGGAAAATTATTGATGCGAGACTGCTTATCAGTTCTGGGCAAAGCCACCATAACCCATAAGATGTCTGTGCAAGCATTTGATAGGATAATGCGCGATTTGTACTGGTAAAATTCATGTATAACTTACTGAAATTCATATATTATTATTATTTACTGTATTTACCCTGGTGGGTGCACAATTCTGTTCTCGGAAGATTTTTGTCAAATCTTACTTACTTGTTGTACTTCAAGAGCACGTGCTGACGAGATAATTAGGTATATGTTACCCTAAAAAGATTCAACGATCTAACATGAGGGTACCATAGTCTTCACTAGAACACGCTTTTTTTTAGAGATGTTGCTAAAAGTTGGCAATGGATAGTTAACACAAAGATTAACCTAGAAAACATTTGTGTTTTGATAGACAACATCGAAGAGTTCATCAACATGTCCAACTTGATAAGTTGTAAAACTATAGTTATATTGGTTTAAAGAAACAATAACTCTGTTCTCAACTAACTTGATTCTTTCAAAGATTTATGCGTCGACGCAAATATGCTACTCGGTCGGTCGATACTGTGCTTGATTTTGAGGTAGCTGTTGATTTTCCTAAAGAATTTCTTATTCTTTGTAATGACCATCAATAAATCGTAGGGTCAAACTTTCGACATTGCGGGCTTAGATTTGAGCGTCGAGTGTTTTTCTCATGGTCATTAGTAAATAAATTATGTCGCTCTTTCAAGAATAACCTCGGAACAAAACATGTTTGTAACGTTGTTTATAAGGATATTCAGTATAGCGGCAGCATAGCAAAGCCGGGGCGGGTAGCTACTTCTGGTATACACACTTTGTTGTTTGAGTAATACGCAGATATAATTATATGTTTATATTATACACTCAATCAATCTAACACAGGCATGATGGAAAGCTTGTGTAGCTTATGGAAAACATTATTTTCAGAATTAATTAAAACACCTAATAAGAATGCAGACATGCACTGCGAATAGTTAGCTCAACAAACTGCCAATCAAAGTAAACACATCGCCAATCAAATTAAACAGAAAAACTTATTCCGACTAGCAATTTTTGTACAAGTTCGCGTATTTAATTAACTAAATAGATATAATATACTTTAGATAGACCAGTTAGCTAATCAAAATATTGTAACAGAGAAATTATAAACAATCGATTGAAGTCCTATATTGAAACTAGGTTATTGCACGAACTGGAAACTGTAAATTACAAATTTAAGCTTTCTATGGCTTTATTGTTACCAATATATGTATATAAGGCGTACCTACTGAAAAGCCGCTTAAGTATGTTCAATAAACTAATATTTCTAAAGGTGGCCCAAAATATTCTCGAACAGTCTTGGGTACCTGAATTCTGTTGTTCCCTAAATTTCTCTGTCGACCTTTTATGGCCGCCGTGACTACCTGGCTAGTAGGAGTAGTATTTTAACAGAACGTTTTCTTTAAAATATAAGCTTTAAGAAATATGACACCTCTTCAAAATGCTAATTTATTGTAATAACCTAAATCATGCTAATTGAATAAAAATCTAGTGCCTACTATTAAGTGACTTCTAGCATTCTTGTTCAAGAATATATTTATTTTCTCAAATTACAACAATCTTGATATATACATTAAAAGTAATGTTTAATATTTTGAACACAATTTTGTTTTTTTCTGAGATTTTAGGTATTTAATTAGATGTTATATTACATTCCGATCTATATTTTCCCTTGCTGCTCTCCTCTGGTGACACCCTGAGCGCAGGTCCTTACCACAGGGGTTGAGGGGTGTCCTTAACGCACTGTACCTTAGTTTATAGGTTTGATACTTCAGCTGGATGCCCTGTTTTATTAAAACAGTGAAGGAAAACATCATGGCGGAAGCTACCTACATGTTTTGGAATAAAAATGTCGATAACATGTAATATCTACCAACTAGCCGACGAGGTCTATTAATTATTCCCAACAGACACACATTACTTAATTGTAATTATACTGGTTTGAAGATGTTATCCATTTTAGGTTTCTTCTTTCGTTTTAGAATAGGTCTATAGTTAATAATATTAATACCAGCTAAGGTTTTGCAGTATATTGTTCCAGTAAACTTGCTCGAGTACGCTTGCGCGATGCCCTTGGCTACGTGACTCTACCCGCACTCAGGAGTGTGCTGTGTGATTAGTCACTTAGTCAGTATTGCACCAACTGTCGCGGTGAGTGCACGCGCCTCAAGAGTCGAGTTTAGAGTTTTTATCTATTACTTTTGTACTTTATGAGTTAAAATTCAAGCAATTTTGTGAAAATAAAATTGTGCGAGGTGTGTGAGCGTTGTTAAATATGTACCTAATAATTAATAATAAAATTGTGTTCCAATATTACCTATATCCAAAGAGTTATTATCCTACAGTTAGCTGCAAGCTGACTCTGGTAAGTTGATATTTTTTACAACTCCTGTTATTTTGAGATAAATTTATGTTTTATGCATAATTTTATATTTTGTTGTATCTTTATATCACCACGCACAGCTGCAGCCTATTTCAGTTTTGTGCTCTATTTTTATTGTTCAGATAACTTTTTTTTCAGTTAAAATAGTCTCAAAAATAATTTCAGTATTAATAATATATTTAAATGTCATTTGCTCAATCAATCAATTCTAATATCAATTCAGTAATTGTAAAAAAGAAATTACTGTATTTTATGACATAACATGTCTATTTTACACAAAAACTGTAATAAAGTAGGTAAGTGCTATAATGTTATAAAAGCAAAGCGTATTTAAAATGATTCTATTTTAAAAATAACTTAATGCGTAGTCATATATTCTAAAAAGATTTTTACTGTACGAGACAAGTTTTATCTAATTTGTTTAGTTTTCAATAGTTACCCGATTTCAATTATACTAGCATATCAGACTTAATTCACGGATTGAAAAGCGGATCTGGCAACATAGACCACACTGGTAACCTACCGAGCGATGGCTTTTAATTAATTCAATTCAGTTTTACTATTTGATGTTTCACATTTCCGCGGCCGCTCTAATTTTGCTAAATTTTGCTTTCACATGCCCTCTCTATTTTATTTTAGAATTTATTTAATCTCATTTCGTTTTATTTGCTATATCAAAATATTTCTCTTAGTATTTTTTTCTGTTATTGTCCTTTAGTCAAGAGTTACAAAATGTATGGTCCAATTGCCACTTTGCATGTTTTCTCATAAATGGTAGGTAATACCTAAGATAACAAAACAAGTATCCTGTTTTAGGAATTTCGGCCCACACAAATAACAAAACTATTAGCAATTCTTAGAATATTAGAAATTGCTAATCGTAAACACAAGAACAGATAATGCGTACTGAAAAGCCGCTTATGTTCAATAAACTATTGTTTCTAAAGCTGGCCCCAAAATACTTCGAACAGCCTTACCGGAATTCTTTTGTTTCTTAAATTGCTCCGTACAAATTTATTTAATGGTCACAATGACTACCTGGCTAGGCACTGTTTTGTTTGACGTTTGACGCTTCTTTGAAATTTCATTTTATTGTAATAACCTAATATCATGCTAATTTAATAAAAGTCTAGTACTTAATATTTACTGACTTCTAGCATTGTTTTTCAAGAATATGGTTATTAATAAAAGTAATGCTTAAAATTTCAAATAGATAAATAATAGGCTATTTGACAGTATGTTTTTTCTGTGATTATTTGCTTTAAATGCATAAAATGAGAGTTCTTTGTGTCATTTACATGAGTTTTAATAAGAATAATAACAATAAATATATCCAAAAACCCAAAATATGTTTGACTTTTTGTATCTCGCGCCACATATTGTGAAACGATCCGGATTGGCTAATGTCACGATGACGTCATACGCGCATCAGCTCTTGTTGTTGTTCTGTGTTCTCAGGTGTTTTATCGATGTATTTGTACAACCCGGTACAGCATACCACTTGTAAACTATTTTATTAGATAAACAACAACAAATAACAGATAAATACAGACACCACTCCGGAATCGAAAATCGTTGTTATCGCCTTGTGACGTCACTTACTAGGCTTGACGCCATATTGCTGAATAATGCGTTTCAGCGGCTTATTTGAATTTTGATTTTTTATTTGCATGTTTCTTATGAAATATGTATTTAAAATAAAAAAAAAAATACTTTAGGTGAACTTCTTAACTGCAACCAAGTAATTCAAGATAGAAATTATAAACCTGCCAAATAGCCTATTACCTAGATTGTCCCATGCTGCTGTCCCCTAATGACACCCTGTGCCGAAATCCTTACCACAGGGCTAAAGGAGGCGTCCTTAGCGCATGGTAGCTTACGTAGTTTATATGTTTCATACTTGAGCTGGAGGCCCTATTTTATTAAAACAGTGAAGGAAAACATCATAGTGGAACCAACATGTTTTAGAACAAAAATATCGATGACATGTAATATCTACCAACCCGCCGAAGATATCTAAGACCCAATAGTATATACTAACGTCGTAGCCACATCGTAGACTTTCTCAGTTCATAAAATGCTCGAGTAGTTCATGAAATGGTCGCATTTCATGATGTGGCCAACTCAATTTGACCAGATCGTTAATACGTCTACGTTTCAAGATTTTGTCCTCCACGTTTGGCTGAATCGTATAATTAGGGCAACCATAAAATATTTAATAAAAATCCCAGAATATGGTTAGAACTTATTTATTTCAAGTCCAATTTATTAGAAACTTGTGAAATTTTGTAACAAAAGTTAATAAATTTGTGTAACAAAATTAAACACTTATTGTTAAAAATCAAACGCGTGGAACTAGTTATACGTTCAATTATATAAACAAAATATTTAGAAATAAGTAAAGTGCTATGGTTATTAGTTAGTACAAGTAATATAAAATTCACAATTAAAATCGGGAATCAAAATTAAACTAACTACTACCTTTTTCTCTTTGAGAAACAAGATTATCGTCTGCGGCCGCCATCTTCACACGTAAAAAAGCGCTTGAAGCGCCTCTACCGGTAATTCATGTAACTAGTTCACTATATGAACAAATAATCTTGATTTTTGACTACTTCATGAAATAGTCACTCGCTTAGTTGACCACATTGAGAAACGATTTTTTATCATTGATCTGCCCACACCATATAATAGGTGGCTAATAGACAGGTAGGTACTACCCGTGCGCGATAAGTTGGGACCTGAGTGCGCACTATTTGAATAAAATAGGTATTTAATTATGTATCACCGAAAGTGTTGACTATGGTTTTGTAATGAATAAAAATACAATGTTTAATTTTATACATTTATTTTATCTATTATTTACATTATCTCATCTCTCAACGTCATCGAACTCAGGTCCCAACTTATCGCGCACGGGTAGTTAACATTTCATGAAATGCGACCATTTCATGAACTTTTCTAGCATTTTATGAAATGAGCAAATCTACGATATGGCTACGACATACACATTACTTATTTGTACTAAATTGCTATTGATTTAAAAATATTATCTATTTTAGGTTTCCTCTTTCGTTTTAGAATATGTCTCCAGTTGTATTGTAATATAATATTAATACTAGCCAAGGTGTTGCAATAGATTGTTCCAGTAAACCTGCGCGAGTACGCTGGCGCGATGCTCTTGACTACGTGACTCTACCCGCACTCGTGACTCGTGAGTGTGGCTAGTCAGTATTGCGCCAACTGTCGCGGTGAGTGCACGCGCCTCACGAGTCGAGTTTACAGTTTTTATTTAATACTTTTGTACTTTGTGAGTTAAAATGCAAGTAATTTTATGAAAATAAAAATGTGCTGTGTGTGTGAGCGTTGTGTTAAATATGTACCTAATAATTAATAATAAAATTGTGTTACAATATAATACCCAAAGAGTTATTATCCTAAAGTTAGCTGCAAGCTGACTCTGGTAAGTTGTTATTTTTTACAACTCCTGTTATTTTGAGGTAAAAAAATGTTATTGTGCATATACGTTAGATTTTGTTGTGTCTTTTTGTCACCACGCAACGCTTTAGCCTATTTCAATGCTCTATTTTGTCCGTCAAGTTTACTTTTTTTAATATAAATTGTCACAATAACTGTAAGCATAATATTTAAAATGATTTTATTTTAAATTTAATAAAAAAACACACATTAGAAATTGATACATAGTCGTTACGGTGACATGGGCAATGAATAGTAGCGAATAAAATTGTACGTTGATTTTTACTGCAGGTACTAGACAAGTCTTACATAATTTGTTTAGTTTTCTTAATCTACTTGATTTCAACTGTACTAGCGCTTCAGACTCACGGATTGAAAATCAGATATGGCAACATAGACCACACAGGTCATCTATCGAGTGATGGCTCAATGTGTTTTATTAAATTTAATTCAGTTTCACTCTTTAATGTTTCCAATAGCCGCACTAATTTTGAGTGCAGAGCACTGAGACGATCACAGTTTTTCTTTGAAATTTCTTTACATCTCTCCATTTTAGAATTTATTTATATCTAATTTTCGTTGTATTTGCTAAGTCAAACTAGGTACTTCTCTGAATATTTCTTTCTGTTATTTTTCTTTATTCAATAGCTACTAAATGTATGGGCCAATTGGCTCTTGTCTTGTTTTCTCAAAAATGGTCAGTATTACATATATCATAACAAGTTCCCTGTCCTTAGACTCCATCACATACAAATACCAAAGCTATTAGCAGCTCTTTGAATATTAGAAATCACTAATTATTAAAACCAATATAGACAAGGTGTACTGAGAGGCCGCTTATGTTCAATAAACTATTGTTTCTAAAGCTGGCCCAAAATTACCTCTTAAAGTTTTACCGGAATTCCTTTGTTCCCTAAATTGCTCTGTACAAATTCATTTAAGGGTGGCGGTGACTACCTGGCTAGGCACTGTTTTGTTAAAAATATAATCCAGAAGATTAATGACGCTTCTTTGAAATGCCATTTTATTTTATTAACCTAATATCATGCTAATTTGAATAAAAAACTAGTGCTTCTTACTATTTAGTGACTTCTAGCATTATTTTTCAAGAATATGTTTATTAATATAAGCAATATTTAAAATTTTAAATATGTAGATAATTAGTAATTAGATCTTACATTGCGATCTGATCTAAGTAGATTGTCCCTTGCTGCTCTCCGCACGAGTCGAGTTTAGAGGTTTTATTCACAGAGGAACAGGGCTACAGGGGGTGTCCTTAGCGTATAGTAGTTTGTGTAGTTTAATCCGTTTCCGGAGGCCCAATTTCATTAAAACTTCGAAGGATAGCATTTTGGTGGAGCCTATATATTTTAGAACAAAAATATCGATGACACGTAATATCTACCACCCTGCTGAGGAGGTCTATCTCCTATATCTAGTCTCTATCTATACCTCTATCTGAATTTATATCTCTATCTTAGTCTATATCTCTATCTATGTCTTAATGTAGATCTTTATTTACATCTCTATCACTACCTCTATCTACAGACACCTCTATCTAATTCTATATCTCTATCTATATCTCTCTATATATCTCTTACTATATCTCTGTCTATATCTCTATAAATATATCTATACATCTCAGTTTGTATCTGTTTCTTTATCTAAATCCCTATCTATATATTTATCTCTATCTATATCCATCTAAATATCTATTTATATCTCTATCGAAAATACGTTACATATAGTAATCAAACGGGTGAAGGTCGTTCTTAATCGGATCTTAAATTTATTGGGGAATCCCACTAATCTGAGACCACTCAAAGTACTGTAACTGTTTGCAGATTACGTTTTACAATATAAGTTTTGTTTCAGTAAAGCTAGTACGCCTGCGCGATGCTCTTGGCTACGCGGCTCTACCCGCCGCGCTCTCGTGAGGTGAGTGTGACTAGTCAGTTTTGTGCATGCCGTCAAGGTAAGTGTGCGTGCCGTACGAGTCGAGTTTAGAGGTTTTATTTAATACTTTTGCACATTACGAGTGAAAATGCAAGTAATGTTACGAAAATAAAAATGTGCGGTGTGTGTGAGCGTTGATAAAGATGGTGATAATTAATATTAAAATTGTGTTTGTTTTTGCTATGTTTCTTATTTAAATGCAAATTAATTAAATGTTTATTTTAAAATTGTGTTTAAAAATATTTCATTATTAAGTGCAAATCTTTTACATTGTAGTGAAGTGTCTTCTAAGTGAATGGGTGTTAAACGACTTTTTGTGTTTGCTAATTCTTGATTCGATATTTTTTTATGAATTTTGGTATTTTTATTTAGGTCTTAGATGTGCACTGCTGACCATAGGCCTCTCCCAAGGATCTCCACGACGACCGGCCCAGCGACCTTTACCAGATCGTCGGTCCACCTTGTCTGGGGCCTACCCACGCTCCTGTTCTAGGTATATTTATGATTATATTCATTATTGTCATGTATTGGTTCTTTACATCACCACCTATGGTTGGCGCTTATTTTAATTTGTATACTACCTTTCCGCCCGCGTGGAATTCGGTTATATCGCGCTTTTTAGATTTCCCTCGGGAATATCAAATTTTTCAATAAAAGGAAGCCTATGTCCTTTCTCAGGGTCTAAAGATTGTGTGTGCCAAATTTCATCAAAATCGGTTGAGAGGTTTAATCGGGAAAGCGTAACAGACAGACAGACATAGTAACTTTCGCATTTATAATATTAGTATGGATTTCGGTGGTCTGTTTTTATTTTTTTCTTATATATAATTTGCTCCAGTTAACTATTTTGTTTTTTTTTCGTTTCTTTCTTAACCCTAAATAAATAGTCTGCGTAAAATTTACGCATGCGTTTTCTAATAATTACTGTTTCTTTTTAATTAGCACCAATCCATAGCTGTGCGCTTAGGATATCTCATTCGTCGCTGGGAGCTGCCGCGTGGTATATTTCTCAATAAGGTAAGTGCCACCTATTTTGAAATATAACGACAGTGTGAGTCAAAATTACGCATAATTTTAGCTTATATTATATTATACTTTTGTTCTATTTAGTATTTTCTTTCAACACTTTATATCTTAACTAATATTATAATTTTATTTTATAGATATTGATGCAAATATATTTATAATACAATGGGGAGTAGAAATTTCGACGAAGACCATATCCTGGCTGCTCTTATACAGAATGTCGACGAGCTTCTGTGTGCGGATACCGAAAGTGATAATATGTTTCCAAATGCAGTACTTGATACATCCTGATATCCTTGATTCATCCGAAGAGAATAATAATGAAGTAGTAGCAAAACTACGTACCTATTAATTTGCCCTTCTATGAAAAGAGCAAAGTGATATAGATGTCGTCAGCATAACGTTGATATGTGCCAAAGCTGTTTGTTACTTACTTTTGCATAACTCTAATAATCAAAAATTATAAGATAAGCTAACTATTGATATTCTACAAAAAAGACAGATTAGGAAAGTGTAAGTGTTATAAAATTGAATTTATTTATAAGTTTTTTTTTTTATAAATAAAGTATTTTTAAAAATAAGTTTTGTTTTTTTTCATATACAACGTGTAACATAAAGGGCATATACATACCAAGGGCATGGCATCTTTAGATGATATCAAATGATATCGGAAGGGTTTCAACTCAAAATAAAATACTCAAAAAATTGGTACCAAATTTTCGGTTTAGTGTGTTTCTTAAAATAAAATCATAACAAACGTGGCAGCACACTACATACGTTAATAACTACTAGGTACATGTCACGTTACTTGCCAAAATCCGATAAATGTCTTCAATATCTCTGTGCGACTAGTATGATAGTAGCCTATCACAGGCGGTGTTTTTCCTCATAACTTTCTAACATAAAGAGATAGGATTAAAAAACCTTTCAAATATCGTTTGATATCATGTAAAGATGCCATGCCTTTCTTATGTATATACCCTTTATGTTACATGTTGTATAAAATCATCATCATCATCATCATCCCAGTGTTAATTCCCAGTCGCATCCGAAGCCTTTTCAGCTTTGGAGTCTGGGGTCCGCTTTACCGTTGTATAAAATGACTAGGTATAAAAAAGTATCTGCTTATTGCTTATTAAGTATTCCAATATATGTATGTGTATGTACAAGTCGTTGAAATAAACTAAATTACCTAAAGCTAATACCCTACAACTAATTCAAATACATGCGTCAATTTTACGCATGGGTATCTTTTCCTTGCTACAAAATATGAAAATATTTCTAGGGTTAAATGAAAATTAATGAAATGTTTATGAATTAAATGACTACTTTGTTTTGTAAATGCATAAAAATTAAGTGTTTGAACGCAATCCCGCCTGATGGTAAGTAGTGATGCAATCGTTGATGGTAAAGCGCGCTACTTTATTAAGAGCCTATTCACTCAAAAAAAAAACTGAGTGAATAGGAAGGACGATGGCAATGGAGCGAGGTGATGCAATGTTAAACCCAACAACACGACCAACGATGCTGCGCTAGACGGAGATTGATCTGGACGCCTTCAATGACCTAACTCCTGCCAAAACACGGCTTCAACAGACATCATGCCGAATCGTACACGACAAATAGCTTGGCGACAAGACTTTGTCTGATGGGTGGTAACTTCTGCCGGCAGCCGATGTTATGGCCTACCACCGAGAAATCATTTGTTATTTCAAATGCTACGAGTTGCCGGAATAGCAAAATTAACAAAAGTAAAAACTGACTGTTTTTATATTTGGGTTTTCTTGTGTGTTGTAGTAAAGTGCGTGACTACGTGTGTGGCTATTAACCTGTTGTTTGTGTGCTAATTCTGGTAAGTTGACTTTTAATGTTTGATGCATGCTGAGCATTGCATATTCATGCAAGTCCAAGTATTGTTAAAAGTCTAGTATGTTTTAAAAAAGTGTCTTTTAAGTGAGTGAGTGTTATAACCTTGTAATTGTAGGCTAAATCTGTTAACTCAACGTTTTTTATAACTTCTGTTATTTTCGTGTCTCATCAGTGAGTGCGTATTAAACTTGCTGTTTGTTGTATGCTAAATCTGGTAAGTGAATATTTTTTTTAACTACTGCTATTTTTGTGTTTCATCAGTGAGTGGATATTAAACCTGCTATTTGATGCATGCTAAATCAGACAAGTCAATATGTTTAATGACTGTTTTTATTCTTGGAATTTTTTGTGAGTTGTTGTAATGTGTGTGATTATGTGTGCGGGTATAAACCGGCTGTTCCATGCATGCTAATTCTGGTAGGTAAACGTTTTACCAGTGTTAAATGCGGATATTCTCTTTAAATATTTCTGGTTGTATTTATCATTTTTATCTGTTAATTCTTTATGTCACCGCGTACCGCTGTAGCTTATTTCTATTTTGTGCCTTTTTTCTATTTTCTTTTTTATTTGTTTTAATTTACTTGTGTTGTTTTTGAAATGTTCAACTATTTTTGTTGTTTCCACTGGTCCGCGAAGTTTTAATACATTATCGACATGTGTTCGTCCTTTACATTACCACTTGCAACAAACGCCAATTTCCTTTCTCTGCTCGATTTTGTTTATTTTTTCGTTTCACTTATACGTAAATTAAATTAATGTTTATAAATCACACGATTGCTTTGGTTCTTGAAAACCACCTATTTTATATTGTTATGTTGCTAGCCATTATTTCTTCCATATATTACTTTTTCAGTGTCCACGGATCAGTGAAACTAAAAATATTGTTAAAAATTTGTATGTTTTAAAAAAATGTGTTCTAAGTATATTAGTGTTATACCCTGCTGTTTTTTGAATATTAAACCTGGTAAGTCAGTATTTTCAACTTCTGTAATTTGTCTTTCCCATGAGTGAGTGCGTATTAAACTTGCTGTTTGATGTATGCTAAATATGGTAAGTGAATATTTTTTATAACTACCTCTATTTTTGTGTTTCATCAGTGAGTGGATATTAAACCTGCTATTTGATGCATGCTAAATCAGACAAGTCAATATGTTTAATGACTGTTCTTATTCTTGAATTTTTTGTGAGTTATTGTAAAGTGCGTGACTACGTGTGCGGGTATTAAACCGGCTGATTCATGCATGCTAAATCTGGTAAGTAAACTTTTTACCAGTGTTAAATGCGGATATTCTCTTTAAATATTTATAGTTGTATTTATCATTTTTATCGGTTAATTCTTTATGTCACCGCGTACGGCTACCCTGCTGTTTTTTGAATATTAAACCTGGTAAGTCAGTATTTTTAACTTCTGTAATTTGTCTTTCCCATCAGTGAGTGCGTATTAAACTTGCTGTTTGTTGTATGCTAAATCTGGTAAGTGAATATTTTTTATAACTACTGCTATTTTTGTGTTTCATCAGTGAGTGGATATTAAACCTGCTATTTGATGCATGCTAAATCAGACAAGTTAATATGTTTAATGACTGTTTTTATTCTTGGAATTTTTTGTGAGTTGTTGTAATGTGCGTGACTACGTGTGCGGGTATTAAACCGGCTGTTTCATGCATGCTAATTCTGGTAGGTAAACGTTTTACCAGTGTTAAATGCGGATATTCTCTTTAAATATTTCGGGTTGTATTTATCATTTTTATCTGTTAATTCTTTATGTCAACGCGTACGGCTGTAGCTTATTTCTATTTTGTGCCTTTTTTCTGTTTTCTTTTTTATTTGTTTTAATTTACTTGTGTTGTTTTTGAAATGTTCAACTATTTTTGTTGTTTCCACTGGTCCGCGAAGTTTTAATACATTATCGACATGTGTTCGTCCTTTACATTACCACTTGCAACAAACGCCAATTTCTTTTCTCTTTTTTACTCTCGTTTGTTGCAAGTGCAACAAATGCCAATTTCTTTTCTCTGCTCGATTTTGTTTATTTTTTCGTTTCACTTATACGTAAATTAAATTAATGTTTATAAATCACACGATTGCTTTGGTTCTTGAAAACCACTTATTTTATATTGTTATGTTGTTAGCCATTATTTCTTCCACATATTACTTTTTCAGTGTCCACGGATCAGTGAAACTAAAAATATTGTTAAAAATTTGTATGTTTTAAAAAAATGTGTTCTAAGTATATATTAGTGTTATACCCTGCTGTTTTTTGAATATTAAACCTGGTAAGTCAGTATTTTTAACTTCTGTAATCTGTCTTTCGCATGACTGAATGCGTATTAAACTTGCTGTTTGATGTATGCTAAATATGGTAAGTGAATATTTTTTATAACTACCTCTATTTTTGTGTTTCATCAGTGAGTGGATATTAAACCTGCTATTTGATGCATGCTAAATCAGACAAGTCGATATGTTTAATGACTGTTCTTATTCTTGAATTTTTTGTGAGTTATTGTAAAGTGCGTGACTACGTGTGCGGGTATTAAACCGGCTGTTTCATGCATGCTAATTCTGGTAAGTAAACTTTTTACCAGTGTTAAATGCGGATATTCTCTTTAAATATTTATAGTTGTATTTATCATTTTTATCGGTTAATTTTTTATGTCACCGCGTACGGCTACCCTGGCGTACGGCTACCCTGCTGTTTTTTGAATATTAAACCTGGTAAGTCAGTATTTTTAACTTCTGTAATTTGTCTTTCCCATCAGTGAGTGCGTATTAAACTTGCTGTTTGTTGTATGCTAAATCTGGTAAGTGAATATGTTTTATGACTACGGCTATTTTTGTGTTTCATCAGTGAGTGGATATTAAACCTGCTATTTGATGCATGCTAAATCAGACAAGTCAATATGTTTAATGACTGCTTTTATTCTTGGAATTTTTTGTGAGTTGTTGTAATGTGTGAGACTACGTGTGCGGGTATTAAACCGGCTGTTTCATGCATGCTAATTCTGGTAGGTAAACGTTTTACCAGTGTTAAATGCGGATATTCTCTTTAAATATTTCTGGTTGCATTTATCATTTTTATCTGTTAATTCTTTATGTCACCGCGTACCGCTGTAGCTTATTTCTATTTTGTGCCTTTTTTCTATTTTCTTTTTTATTTGTTTTAATTTACTTGTGTTGTTTTTGAAATGTTCAACTATTTTTGTTGTTTCCACTGGTCCGCGAAGTTTTAATACATTATCGACATGTGTTCGTCCTTTACATTACCACTTGCAACAAACGCCAATTTCTTTTCTGTGCTCGATTTTGTTTATTTTTTCGTTTCACTTATACGTAAATTAAATTAATGTTTATAAATCACACGATTGCTTTGGTTCTTGAAAACCACCTATTTTATATTGTTATGTTGCTAGCCATTATTTCTTCCATATATTACTTTTTCAGTGTCCACGGATCAGTGAAACTAAAAATATTGTTAAAAATTTGTATGTTTTAAAAAAATGTGTTCTAAGTATATTAGTGTTATACCCTGCTGTTTTTTGAATATTAAACCTGATAAGTCAGTATTTTTAACTTCTGTAATTTGTCTTTCCCATGAGTGAATGCGTATTAAACTTGCTGTTTGATGTATGCTAAATATGGTAAGTGAATATTTTTTATAACTACCTCTATTTTTGTGTTTCATCAGTGAGTGGATATTAAACCTGCTATTTGATGCATGCTAAATCAGACAAGTCGATATGTATAATGACTGTTTTTATTCTTGGAATTTTTTGTGAGTTGTTGTAATGTGCGTGACAACGTGTGCGGGTATTAAACTGGCTGTTTCTTGTGTTGTTTTTAAAATATTCAACTATTTTTGTTGTTTCCACTGGTCCGCGAAGTTTCAATACATTATCGACATGTGTTCGTCCTTTAAATTACCACTTGCAACAAACGCCAATTTCTTTTCTCTGCTCGATTTTGTTTATTTTTTCGCTTCACTTTTACGTAAATAAAATAATGTTTATAAATTACAGGACTGCTTTGGTTCTTAAAAACCACCTATTTTATATTGTTATATTGCAAGCCATTATTTCTTCCATATATTACATTTTCAGTGTCCACGGATCAGTGAAACTAAAAATATTGTTAAAAATTTGTATGTTTTAAAAAAATGTGTTCTTAATTTATTAGTGCTATACCCTGCTGTTTTTTGAATATTAAACCTGGTAAGTCAGTATTTTCAACTCCTGTATGTTGTCTTTCCCATCAGTGAGTGCGCATTAAACTTGCTGTTTGTTGTATGCTAAATCTGGTGAGTAAATATTTTTTATAACTACTGCTATTTATGTGTTTTATCAGTGAGTGGATATTAAACCTGCTATTTGATGCATGCTAAATCAGACAAGTCAATATGTTTAATGACTATTTTTGTTCTTGGAATTTTGTGAGTTGTTGTAAAGTGCGTGACTACGTGTGCGGGTATTAAACCGTCTATTTCATGCATGCTAATTCTGGTAAGTAAACTTTTAACCCGTGTTAAATGCGGATATTCTCTTTAAATATTTATGGTTGTATTTATCATTTTTATCTGTTAATTCTTTATGTCACCGCGTACGGCTGTAGCTTATTTTTATTTTGTGCCTTTTTCAATACATTATCGACATGTGTTCGTAATTTCTTTTCTCTGCTCGATATTGTTTACTTTTTCAATACACTTATACGTAAATTAAATTATTGTTTATAAATTACACGACTGCTTTGGTTTTTAAAAACTACCTATTTTATATTGATATGTTGCTAGCCATTATTTCTTCCAAATATTAGTACGGCCGTAGCTTATTTCTATTTTGTGCCCTTTTTCTGTTTTTTTTTTTATGTTTTATATTACTTGTGTTGTTTTTAAAATATTCAACTATTTTTGTTGTTTCCACTGGACCGCGAAGTTTCAATACATTATCGACATGTGTTCGTCCTTTACATTACCACTTGCAACAAACGCCAATTTCTTGTCTCTGCTCGTTTTTGTTTATTTTTTCGTTTCACTTTTACGTAAATTAAATAATGTTTATAAATTACACGACTGCTTTGGTTCTTAAAAACCACCTATTTTATATTGTTATATTGCTAGCCATTATTTCTTCCAAATATTACTTTTTCAGTGTCGGCGGATCAGTGAATTTAAAAATATTGTAAAAAATATTTTATATTTTAAAAAAATGTGTTCTAAGTGTATTAGTGTTATACCCTGTTGTTTTTGAATATTAAACCTGGCAAGTCAGTATTTTTATCAGTGAGTGCGTATTAAACTTGCTGTTTGTTGTATGCTAAAACTGGTAAGTGAATATGTTTTATAACTACTGCTATTTTTGTGTTTCATCAGTGAGTGGATATTAAACCTGCTATTTGAAGCATGCTAAATCAGACAAGTCAATATGTTTAATGACTGTTTTTATTCTTGGAATTTTTTGTGAGTTGTTGTAATGTGCGTGACAACGTGTGCGGGTATTAAACTGGCTGTTTCATGCATGCTAATTCTGGTAAGTAAACGTTTTACCAGTGTTAAATGCGGATATTCTCTTTAAATATTTATGGTTGTATTTATAATTTTATCTGTTAATTCTTTATGTCACCGCGTATGGCTGTAGCTTATTTCTATTTTGTGCCTTTTTTCTATTTTCTTTTTTATTTGTTTTAATTTACTTGTGTTGTTTTTGAAATGTTCAACTATTTTTGTTGTTTCCACTGGTCCGCGAAGTTTTAATACATTATCGACATGTGTTCGTCCTTTACATAACCACTTGCAACAAACGCCAATTTCTTGTCTCTGCTCGATTTTGTTTATTTTTTCGTTTCACTTTTACGTAAATGAAATGATGTTTATAAATTACACGACTGCTTTGGTTCTTAAAAACCACCTATTTTATATTGTTATATTGCAAGCCATTATTTCTTCCATATATTACATTTTCAGTGTCCACGGATCAGTGAAACTAAAAATATTGTTAAAAATTTGTATGTTTTAAAAAAATGTGTTCTTAGTGTATTAGTGCTATACCCTGCTGTTTTTTGAATATTAAACCTGGTAAGTCAGTATTTTCAACTCCTGTATGTTGTCTTTCCCATCAGTGAGTGCGCATTAAACTTGCTGTTTCTTGTATGCTAAATCTGGTGAGTAAATATTTTTTATAACTACTGCTATTTATGTGTTTTATCAGTGAGTGGATATTAAACCTGCTATTTGATGCATGCTAAATCAGACAAGTCAATATGTTTAATGACTATTTTTGTTCTTGGAATTTTGTGAGTTGTGTAAAGTGCGTGACTACGTGTGCGGGTATTAAACCGTCTATTTCATTCATGCTAATTCTGGTAAGTAAACTTTTAACCCGTGTTAAATGCGGATATTCTCTTTAAATATTCATGGTTGTATTTATCATTTTTATCTGTTAATTCTTTATGTCACCGCGTACGGCTGTAGCTTATTTTTATTTTATGCCTTTTTCAATACATTATCGACATGTGTTCGTAATTTCTTTTCTCTGCTCGATATTGTTTACTTTTTCAATACACTTATACGTAAATTAAATTATTGTTTATAAATTACACGACTGCTTTGGTTTTTAAAAACTACCTATTTTATATTGATATGTTGCTAGCCATTATTTCTTCCAAATATTAGTACGGCCGTAGCTTATTTCTATTTTGTGCCCTTTTTCTGTTTTTTTTTTTATGTTTTATATTACTTGTGTTGTTTTTAAAATATTCAACTATTTTTGTTGTTTCCACTGGACCGCGAAGTTTCAATACATTATCGACATGTGTTCGTCCTTTACATTACCACTTGCAACAAACGCCATTTTCTTGTCTCTGCTCGATTTTGTTTATTTTTTCGTTTCACTTTTACGTAAATTAAATAATGTTTATAAATTACACGACTGCTTTGGTTCTTAAAAACCACCTATTTTATATTGTTATATTGCTAGCCATTATTTCTTCCAAATATTACTTTTTCAGTGTCGGCGGATCAGTGAAATTAAAAATATTGTAAAAAATATTTTATATTTTAAAAAAATGTGTTCTAAGTGTATTAGTGTTATACCCTGCTGTTTTTGAATATTAAACCTGGCAAGTCAGTATTTTTAACTTCTGTAATTTGTCTTTACCATCAGTGAGTGCGTATTAAACTTGCTCTTTGTTGTATGCTAAAACTGGTAAGTGAATATTTTTTATAACTACTGCTATTTTTGTGTTTCTTCAGTGAGTGGATATTAAACCTGCTATTTGAAGCACGCTAAATCAGACAAGTCAATATGTTTAATGACTGTTTTTATTCTTGGAATTTTTTGTGAGTTGTTGTAATGTGCGTGACAACGTGTGCGGGTATTAAACTGGCTGTTTCTTGTGTTGTTTTTAAAATATTCAACTATTTTTGTTGTTTCCACTGGTCCGCGAAGTTTCAATACATTATCGACATGTGTTCGTCCTTTAAATTACCACTTGCAACAAACGCCAATTTCTTTTCTCTGCTCGATTTTGTTTATTTTTCGCTTCACTTTTACGTAAATAAAATAATGTTTATAAATTACAGGACTGCTTTGGTTCTTAAAAACCACCTATTTTATATTGTTATATTGCAAGCCATTATTTCTTCCATATATTACATTTTCAGTGTCCACGGATCAGTGAAACTAAAAATATTGTTAAAAATTTGTATGTTTTAAAAAATGTGTTCTTAGTGTATTAGTGCTATACCCTGCTGTTTTTTGAATATTAAACCTGGTAAGTCAGTATTTTCAACTCCTGTATGTTGTCTTTCCCATCAGTGAGTGCGCATTAAACTTGCTGTTTGTTGTATGCTAAATCTGGTGAGTAAATATTTTTTATAACTACTGCTATTTATGTGTTTTATCAGTGAGTGGATATTAAACCTGCTATTTGATGCATGCTAAATCAGACAAGTCAATATGTTTAATGACTATTTTTGTTCTTGGAATTTTGTGAGTTGTTGTAAAGTGCGTGACTACGTGTGCGGGTATTAAACCGTCTATTTCATTCATGCTAATTCTGGTAAGTAAACTTTTAACCCGTGTTAAATGCGGATATTCTCTTTAAATATTTATGGTTGTATTTATCATTTTTATCTGTTAATTCTTTATGTCACCGCGTACGGCTGTAGCTTATTTTTATTTTGTGCCTTTTTCAATACATTATCGACATGTGTTCGTAATTTCTTTTCTCTGCTCGATATTGTTTATTTTTTCGATACACTTATACGTAAATTAAATTATTGTTTATAAATTACACGACTGCTTTGGTTTTTAAAAACCACCTATTTTATATTGTTATGTTGCTAGCCATTATTTCTTCCAAATATTAGTACGGCTGTAGCTTATTTCTATTTTGTGCCTGTTTCTGTTTTTTTTTTTTTATAAATATGTTTTAATTTACTTGTGTTGTTTTTAAAATATTCAACTATTTTTGTTGTTTCCACTGGTCCGCGAAGTTTCAATACATTATCGACATGTGTTCGTCCTTTAAATTACCACTTGCAACAAACGCCAATTTCTTTTCTCTGCTCGATTTTGTTTATTTTTTCGCTTCACTTTTACGTAAATAAAATAATGTTTATAAATTACAGGACTGCTTTGGTTCTTAAAAACCACCTATTTTATATTGTTATGTTGCAAGCCATTATTTCTTCCATATATTACATTTTCAGTGTCCACGGATCAGTGAAACTAAAAATATTGTTAAAAATTTGTATGTTTTAAAAAAATGTGTTCTTAGTGTATTAGTGCTATACCCTGCTGTTTTTTGAATATTAAACCTGGTAAGTCAGTATTTTCAACTCCTGTATGTTGTCTTTCCCATCAGTGAGTGCGCATTAAACTTGCTGTTTGTTGTATGCTAAATCTGGTGAGTTAATTGTTTTTTTATAACTACTGCTATTTATGTGTTCGTCAGTGAGTGGATATCAAACCTGCTATTTGAAACATGCTAAATCAGACAAGTCAATATGTTTAATGACTGTTTTTATTCTTGTAATTTTTTGTGAGTTGTTGTAAAGTGCGTGACTACGTGTGCGGGTATTTAACCGGCTGTTTCATGCATGCCAATTATGGTAAGTAAACTTTTAACCAGTGTTAAATGCGGATATTCTCTTTAAATATTTATGGTTGTATTTATCATTTTTATCTGATAATTCTTTATGTCACCGCGTACGGTTGTAGCTTATTTCTATTTTTTGCCTTTTTTCTAGTTTTTTTTATAT